>OZ024922.1:12803626-13219318 GCA_964017225.1 Netelia inedita
AAAACACCGCAAGCTTCCTCCATCGCCATTCTCGTGCGGTCCTCTCGCTCTCTCTTCGCCCTTTGTTGCCTACGAACTCTCTTTGCTCGCTGGTATATTCTTCCACATCGATGTATGTCTCACAGTACACACACACACACATACACACACACTTAGACATATACATATATATATATAGTTTCATTTCTGTTCGTGGCCTCGTGAACACCCGCGAGGGAAATACAGAGCGAAAGCAGTGGCGGCCTCGGTGCCCTCTCTGCGCCGACATAAGGAGCAGAGCAAAGAATAAAGAGGAGAAGAAAGAACAGAGGGAGTGAGTGAGAGAGACGGAAGGAAAAAGCGTCGAAAAAGAAGAGGGTGCAAGGAGAGGGTCGTATTCCGAGCTTCGAAGTCTTGGCTGCTGCCGCTACTGGTAGTTACGATTCTTGTGAGTTGTAGGCCGCGTGGAAAAGCTTTCGCCGGTGGTCTTGGCCGAGGAGAAGAGCGTAAAAGAGAGTGGCGGGGCGGGAGGTCTTGAGAGGAGAGTGGGAAAGAGAAAACAGAGAGCACAGTAGAAGACTGGAAAACGAGCGTAGAAACGAGCAGTGAAACTATATATATATATATATATATATCCGAGGTAGTATATTACTGTAGTAGTAAAGGAAAGTACGTGTAACCTAACGTAAGAGTAGAGAGGGTGGCAAGACCCGGGGGAGGAGGGGGAGCTTTGCGCTGGTGCAGCAGCAGCAGCATCAAGGAGCTCCTGCGCGCGGGTGTTAGGGCTGTATTGTTCTGTGACGGCGGTGACCCGTGCAGCCGAACGCTCGCAGGCTTTCTAAACTCGTACCCTCCTTTCCAACCCCTACACCTCCATCTCTCTCTCTCTCGCTTCCTCTCTCTCTACCTCGCTTTCCTTTAAGTACGTATACGATTTATATACTGTACTTCGTTATGAGTATATATATCTATATATATACATAGAGAGAGAGGGGTATATATGGTGTGTGGTACCCGGCCAAGCCGGGCAACCTCTACGTTAACTAACAATAAATGCTGGTACTGACAGCTGCACGCCACCGAGCTGGCCTTCTCGTAAAGAGCTCCCCGGGTCTTAATACCCAGGCGTGAGTATAACGGGGCTTCTGTGTCGATGTGCCCTGCGAGTAAGTGTTGAGGATAGAGTTGGCTCGTTGTATAAGATGAAAGAGCACGAAGCCGAAGCACCACCACCGTCTTGCAACGACCATCGCGCACGTACCTTAAATCCTCGAAAGCTTCGGCAATGAAATTCTCTCTCTCTCTGTCTCTCTCTCTCTCTCTCTTTCTCTCCGTCTCTCTTCCTTCTCTACGCCTACGTCCTGTATGCGGTAGGATACACTTGCTTTTATCAAAACCCGGAACCAAACTGAATTCTTCGCCGAAGTGATCGTTTCGAGAAAAATATAAAAAAAAATCGTCGAATCCTCGCGAAACTGGAGGAAAGTCGAGCGATTTGGTAAACCTCGGCAGCTCGTAACGTGAGGGTAGTTTGAAACAGGGTTTGTTCTCTTTGAATTTCATTCAACGGGAAAATTATTCTCGTATCTTCTCGCGGAAAAATATTGACTCGTGTTTTTCAAGGAATTTTATAATTGGAATATTGTCAAATCCCTCGGTGTTTTTGTTTCTTTGTTACCGAACGAAATTTCATGTATAGAAAAATCCATCGGGTCCGAAATTTCAGAAGAATTTTTGATTGATCGCGCGAACAAACTTTATCGAAGGGTTTGATGATATTTCACCAAGCCTTTTGATACAGATTTTTTTCCAATTTCACTTTCACTGATGCGTCGATAAAAAACAAAATTTCTAGTATCAACATT
Organism: Netelia inedita; assembly: GCA_964017225.1. Classification (NCBI taxonomy): domain Eukaryota; kingdom Metazoa; phylum Arthropoda; class Insecta; order Hymenoptera; family Ichneumonidae; genus Netelia; species Netelia inedita. The sequence goes on from OZ024922.1 coordinate 12,805,471, forward strand.
CGAGTGAATATCTTTTTGTATTGTTTTGATTTTTATTTTTTACGAAAAAGGTACAAGAATTTTGATGGAGAACGAGGTATAAAAAAATTGCTTTTCACCTTTTTTTACACACTCCGCCATACTTATAGCCGTGTGAAGTCTTGGCGAAAATTTCCTCTCGACTTTTCCCATTCGCTTTTCGTCACACACCCCTTGTATACGTACGTATATGGTGAATTTTTATTCCCGCTCTCGTGAACATTTTAATCATGGTAAATTCCGTTTCTCACTCGCTTCCCACTGCTTCGTGGTGGAACGAACGAAAAACTAAAAAAAATGAAAAAAGTAAAAAAAGAAAAAAAAAAGAAAAAAAGAAAAAACTTTAGGTCGTTGTTCGCCAACGAGAACGGGCGAAAGGAAAATGAGGAGGGTCGAGATGGGGGGATATACGAATGCGGTGTTTTCTTTCTCGACAATCATGAATAATTAAATAACGTTTCGACGATGCTGCTCTGTGCATATAACGTGCACAGCACCACAGCTGCGTTCTCGCGAAGAAAGAAAAGTCATTTCTTTTCGTCTCTTTCTCTCTCTCTCTCTGTCTCCCTTCTGTCTCTCTATTCCGTCTATCGTTCGCTTTTTGCTCACTCTTTTATTCCTTGTGTATAATATAACAGTAGTTGCTGATACATATAGATATATTCATATAGATATATACGTCAGAGAGAAAAAGCTGTATAAAGGTGAGATACAATTTCCCTGCAAATAGGCGATGGTTACCCAGTTTTCTGAAAGAGCACTGAGAGCCAACAACCTACAATGAGATGGAGAAAGAGGTGCTATATTTCATCAAGGAAGTAACAAAAGTGGATATAGCTGTGGTACAACGACATATCGAAGAAATTTCAGTCTTTTTTCCCTTATTTCGACAAATTAAATAAAAAGTCTCAATCTCATTGTGTACGAAAACTGCCAAGTTTTTAGATTTGTTTCAATTTATTTAGTCCCAAAAGTCGAGATAAAACTGATTTAAATCTATAGAACTGATTAAATTTTCTTACGTTTGAGTAACAAAAACAAATTGCCCTATTTTTTATCTTAGCAACGGCTAATTAGTCTGGGAAACGGGCTAACGGAGTTTTACTAGATTTAATTGAATTAGAGAATTTAGATATTAATTATTAATTTTGTTTTTTAATATTTCGTTACATCAAGCGATAATTTTAATTTTCAGACTACGCGCTCCCGAGGATTTAGAGGAATAGCTAGTTCACGGTGGTCGACGCAACACACACTATGTTTTAGGGGAGGAAAAGTGTTGGCGGCGATCCGCGCAGCTCAGTGGATTGGTCAGTCGCGCAACTCACTGAGGTTGACGAATATGAAGAGGAGCTTATGGTGGTTCACGCAGCTCTATGAAGAAGATTTCATTGGACTTAGTTTTAATTGAATTCTCGAAGATTTTCTGGAAGAGCTGTATAATTCTGAGCTCGAATCAAACAGTTTGAAGGTCTTACAAGAACTGATTTGTAAGCATAAATTTTGGTTGTACATATTAATGTGTACACTATCCTTGTCAATGCGTAGGGGTTGGAGAGGGCGAGTTTTTCCTGGCGGATTACACTTGTCGTCTTCCACATTCTACTTTTCCAGAAGGATGAGAGACTCTTACCTCTTATGCATAAATAGGGCCCAGCCAACCCTTGCGTGCATGCTCCGGGGGTTGTTTGTGTCTAGGCGCTAGGGCGTGGCGTTACGGGGATGTAACATATTGTAAAATTTTTATGTCAAATATAAAAATTATCATCTCTTAAAACCAACGAGTCCCTCGAATCTTAAAAAATAATTTTTTCATGTATAAAAAAATTCATCGAACCAATCGTACTTTCTAAAAATCGTATATCCTATACAAAAATAATCATCCCCCGACAACCATAGAATATGGATCAAATTTTCAAAAATTCTTACACCTACACACAAAACTTGACCCTCCCTCAAAACCATCCAATCGACCAGAATATCCAGACGTGACCGTGTCCGCGTGAAAAGCAATTCGCTGTCGCGGGTGTCTGGCGCGCAAACAATGCCATCGGTACGAACACTCCGCGAAAGCTTGCCGTTCGTTGTCGAGAGGTTTCAAACTATGCGACTATGGTAGGTTCGACACACGGTCGGTCGACAAACATCGTTCAATGGGAAGGTACGAAATGGAGTTTCGAAAACTTTTGTCCGGTAACGCCGAACTGCCTCTGTATCGCGAATACGGTTACGAGAACGACACACCGTCGTTCGTTAAAGGCTGCCCATCGCATTAGTTACATCTATTTTGATTACGGGGGTGGTCTTACGCATAGTGAACTAGCCACGACCCGAGAATAATAATCCAAAGGGACGACAGATGTGTCTCGTGGTTAGTCACGATACTCGCCGTATATAACGATATAATGTATACGTGAAGAAGGGTGGTGGAGGGTGGTAGAGGAGGGTTGTGGAGAACGGTGGGAGGGGGGGGGGAGTCTATAAGCACGACCACGCCAATTTCCTGTTGAGTGCAAGGAACACGTACATTCGCCAGGAAGTACTTTATGCGAGGACGTAGGGAACGAGCAGCATTAATAAGATGGTCCTTATGGGCGCAAAGCGCGTGTGTACGGCCGAACAATGGCCCTGATACGATACGTGTATTCACGTACGTACGAACTTATACGCGAACACACAACGATACGAGTAGAGGATCGAGAGGGTTGATGGTGATTATAACTTATATCGTACGAATCAGACAGGAACACGGACTGTGGTGAAGCCAGTGGCCCGGAGGCTCCATGTGTATATATATATATATGCTTATATATATATGGTATATAAGCAGTTCTCAGTATTGACCGTAGCGTGTATACGAAATTTGGGCTCTACGTATCTACACCCTGTGATCGAGTACTCACTTACCCCTCTGCCTATCAGTATCGATCAACGAACCATATAATCCTCTCGTTCTACCCCTTCCCTTCACCTTGAACTTCTCTCGACCAACGTTTCGAAATGTTCGAACGGTAGAATATTTTTCTTGAAAAATATTTAGATCTACGTTTTTAACTCGTCTTTATTACTATTAATTTTCTTTTTTCCCACTTTTTTTTATATAAACGACGTTCTTTATGAAGATTGTTTTTTTCCACAAAGGCCCGAGACTCGTTGTTTCCCGAATAGGGTGGGCGAGCCGTTTTTTTTTCGGCGAAATTTTTAGAAGACGGTCGGAAAAGTGCACGAAAAAAAGCCCTCAAAGCCCAGTCGGAATTATACGTTTATGTATATATATATATATATATATATATATATATATATATATATATATGATACGGAGAAATGAACATCGCTAGACGAATGTGCGGTGTGCTGAAGGCTTTGAAAATGAGAAAAAGAAAAGGAACGCCGAGAGAGAGAGAGAGAGAGAGAGAGAGAAAGGGAGGATGTATACGCGTGGGGTATACGCCGTCTCTGCCACGGAGAGACGGTGAGTAAGTGAGTACGGTTGGAGAGAAAAGGCTTTGCGATGTACCGCGTGGGCGCGCCTCTGGCCGGCGCACACTAGAAAGATCGAGAGCGAGAGAGAGAGCGAGAGAGAGAGAAAAGAGAGACCAAGCCGAGCTACGAGGAGTTAAGGTTCTTGATTTTCCCCACCGCGTGTGTATCCCCGGGTAATGGCACAGTGGTGCAGGGTGGGCTTTGGTCTCGCTTACCCGGAGCATAAGGGAAAATAGAAGTTAATGGATATACAAAAAGACCCACAAAAGTATAAAGGAAGGAAGAAGAAGAAGAGAAAGAGAAAGAGGAGGGAATGGAGGGACGTTGAAGAGGGGCCAAGATTAATGGCAAAGCGTAATTGGAGAATTGATATAGGAGCCTGAGATATTTCATATACATACTTATACACTATATATATACATACATTCATTTTATTTCACAGCCACTTGAAGTAGAAAAAGAATTTATTATAGGGGTCGACGCGCACACATTAATAAGCGTGTACCATAATCAAAAAGCACCTTTATACATTATCACGTAATTATATTCTCGCGTGCAAAAAGGAGGAAGAGATAGAAGAAGAGAAAAATAAAAACATACACACACGCGCGAAAAGCTTTCGTAATATGCCCGTTAAATAGAATTTTTATTAAATCCGAAACCCAAACCGCCCGTACCTCCCTACCCCGAGCTCATCCGCTTTCCAATAAACCGAGGAAAACGCACATACGTTGGCCGCAATGCATACGCATTAGTAGCCATCAACATACATATATGCATGCACGATCGGTATATATATATATATATGTATATATAATATATAAACGTATATATGTAATGACAAAACGGCGGTTTGCATCGCGGAAATACGTACGCGTATATATGGAGTAAAATCAACAGGCGGCCATGCAGAGGAGCTTTTGTGTTCTTTCCCGATTAATGGAAGACAAATGGAAAGAGAGACAGAGAGAGAGAGAGAGAGAGAGAGAGAGAGAGTGAGGTAGAAAGCGGTGCGGAAGGAAAGGGGTAGAGGGTGAGGGGTTGAAGAGGGCGCGAGGGTGCCGATGAGTTATGGTGAATAGTTCGTTCCTTTTTTTATGTTTTTATTTTTATTTTTCAACCGTTTCTTCTTTTTTTTCAATTCCCGAACCACCTCTTCGACTCGTCCCGCCGGACGTGTGCGCCATACGCGAGTCAATAAGTGACGCGAAACGCGCCATTCATATCTCGCACAGAGTCGCCTAATTTCAAAAGCGTTCGCTTTTTCGATCTCGCCCGTACATATTGAAAATTCTCGAGGGAAATATTTTGATAACGCGAAACGCACGATGCACCCCTTCCGTTCGTGCATACGTTCGTTCCGGGTATCATACGTTATAAACCACGAGCGATTTTTTGCACGACGATTAATTTCGATTCGACGAAGAAAAATGATCATCGAGTTCGCAATTTTTGATGTTATACGTGCGCTTATATGTATAAACAGGTATATACGTTATGTATTTTGGCTAGGACGTGAATAGAAGCGCTGACCGCACGCTCTAACGGAAATTGTCTATCAGCTTGGACAATTCGGAAATTGTCTATCAGCGAAAGAGGGTTTCGTCTATGGATATTCTCTATCTCTGTCCATCTCTCTTTCTCTCTCTCTTGTTCACCGATGCCGCGAGACTCGCCGATATAAATAAAGAAATAAGTAAATAACGTACCTTTCGAGGATCTTATATTCTATCGGAAAATGGGGAAAAGGGAAGAAAAAAAACAGACAAAAACGTCAAACTTATATTTCGAGACGATCGCGAACGGGAGAAAAACTTTGCAGTTTTCTAGGCTATATATTTTGTCTCCTCTCGCCGGACGGTTCACAATGGAGAGAGGGGCGGGGGGGGGGGCGAGAGAGAGAAGAGGAATCTCTTGTGACTCTCTACTCTCTTTATACTCTCGGTGGAAAAAGATTTTTCGATACACCCGTATGTGTGTGTACGTATATAGATATAAGGGTTATAGGTTAGCGGACGTAAGGACCAATGCGTCCGGTATGGCCAGGCGTGCTTCATCGATTTATCAGGAAATTGATTTCTCCATTGGCCGTTACGACGAAGGTACGAAGTATACGAGGACACCGACCGTATACGAGAGACCGGCTCACTTTTCATCGTACCCTATAACCTCGTATCGCGGAACACGTTTCGACGATTTCAATTTTTTTTTTTTTTTCCAAAATTTATTTATTTCTTTTTTCACAAAAAGGGACAAAATACGATTTGAGGGAACCATGAAATTGCTTGAAACAGGTTGATCGATGAGATACGATCGTTGGAAAAATAATGATAAATTAAAGTTCGAAAAGTCAGCAAGGTCAAAGATTGAAGCGAACGTTGTTAAGTACGATAGAAAAATATTCGAAAAAAAAACGAAGATTAAATTTGCCGTGCCCGATCGGTAAAATAAGTAGGTTATACGCGGAAGCCTCGAAGCCCGGCAATATTCATTTCGTAATCGATTCCTAAAACTCTCGAGCGATTCTAGCTGCCTAGTACGCGTTCTAGTACCGATGGTACATCGAATACAAACATCTATATATACAAAACATTTATACGTATATACAGGGGTTGAGTAAACGAGGGGGTTGGGTGGCAGCGTGGGGTTAGCGTTGAGAGGGGAAAGGGGGTAGTGCGCTTGGGGAGATTCGTAGGTGGCCAGTGTGGCGAAGCGCCGCCGGCGGGCAAGCGATCGTGGTCGAATACCGTTCAGGCGTTGAATAGCCACTATGGTCAGTGAAACGCCGGGTAGTAGGTAGGAGGTGAACCGGAGTGCTCATTATTAGCCGTGAGTTTGTGGGTACACGCCGAGAGAGGGTGCGCCTCGACGTGTGCGAGCCTCTACCCCTCTACCAACCTCCCTTCCCACTGCCACTCTCGTTCCTTCGCCAAACTACACACGTCAGCATGTCTATATGTATATACCTATTATTATACTCTTCCACCAAACTCACCCCCTCCCTCTCGCCTCTCGTCCCGCCATGATCCACCCCTATAGTGTAGAGGAGAGCAAGAGGAAGAGAGAATTCCCGACCTACCACCTGCCGAGTAAACACGTTGATTTATGTTGCCCGGAAGCTCCGATAAGGATAAACCGACCTAGACGCTCGCTCCCTCTCTTCTCTCTCTCTCTCCCACCCTCTTGCTACCCTTCCTACCTCTCTTTCTCACTCACAGTCTCTCTCTCTCTCTCTCTCTCTCGATCTCCTCTCCGCTCTCTGTACGGGGCCCGGTACGTCGGCCGTAGCGCTCTCTGGTGGGTGCATTGCTGCGCTCAGCATCAGCACACACTACGTAGAAGCTGCGGCAACAGCACCAACAGTATCAAACCCCCGTGGCTCGTGCCTACAACGGCTACTCCACGACGTGTATAGTTTACTGTATCCACGATCCGACGGAACGTATATATATATGTATATATATATATATGTATAATATATAGATTTAGATAGATATACAGGTGTGGTTGTATATAGTTATAGGCATATACTTTGTGCGGTACATACATGCGGGAAGCCCATTGTATACGGTTATTACACGGTTCCGTTGCGCTTCCCGATTCTCCAGTCACGATGAACTAGACAAGTTCTTCACTATATGTATACATCAACCCCCGGTTAGCCCGCCCCCCCCCCTCATTCCCTCTTCTCGCTACGTCTATCGCTACCAACCTTCACCGCGTTGTTTCAACGAACTGCCAGGGGCCGCGAAAAAATACTTTCCCGCCATCCCCCGATTCAGGTGGAGGAGAATGGCAGGCGCTGAAAGAAAAGAGAACCAACGAACGCGAACTGACGTCCTGAAATGGACCGAGGGAATACGAGGCTCGATCTCTCTCTCTCTCTCTCTCCCTCTCTCTCTCTCTCTCTCTCTCTCTCTCTCTCTCGCTCGTTTCGTTTCTCGCTCTTTCTCTTCCTCTCTCACTCTCTTCCGCGCTTATTCTCTCTTTCTCTCTCACTCTACCCGCGCTTTCCCGTTCTCTCTCTCTCTCTCTCTCTCTCTCCTGTATCTTTTTTACGGACTCGCGTCACCAACAGACTACGTTGAAATCGAGCGTGTATAATTTTTTTACGGGTCTATATCATTTATATATATACAACTGTATAGGGGGTGAATGTATATAGTAAGAACTGTATAGGGAGTAAATGTATATAGTAAGAACCGTATAGGTGGTGGCATAACCGACGTCGACCTCGCGTAAGGGAGTAAAACAGTTAATCCACCCGAACTTCGATTTTCACATAATGGAAGGTGAATTTTGTATTTGGATCGTGTAAAGTAATGATGGAACGAGATTCCTATTAACTCGAGTATTATTAAACTATTGATAGTTTGAAATAGATTTTTCTTTTTTATACAAATTTTCATGATTTCGATTAATTAATTTCCCACGTACTTTCGTTGGCAATAACGAAGACGATTCGACGCCACTCGATGAATTATTTAAACATCTCCGTTTCACATTTAATGAAAACGAATTTTAAAAAAACATTCGAATATCAATACAACATGAAATAAAAGAAACTTTCGTTTCCTTCTGTATTTATAATGAAATTTTGAATTTACAACAAAAATTTCTTTCGTCAACACGTATAAATTGCGATCTGTGCGTATGTTTATGTTCCGAACCGTTGATAACGCCGATGAAACGAAGTCATACGTGTAATAAGTTGGAAGGAGTGGTGAGATCCCTTCGTTGCATATCCGATGACAATTAATTCACTCCTGAATAAATCTCTGCTGAAACGACACGTGCGAAAGGACCACTGTCCGCATCTTAAACGTAACGCGTTCGCACTGACTTTTCTACCGTCTGACTGTGGTCGTTACCTGGTTTTACCTCGATTCGTATTACACGATAATTAACAACGAACCCGTCCAAATTCAGTGGAACGACATCAAAAGGAACACCTCAAAGAACCGAAGATGAGTAGAAACGAGATTAACTAGTGCTAATTACGGAAACTTACACGTATTTTCTGTAAAATCATTATCCTTTTGTGTATGTGTGCTTTTTTTATATTAGACCGATGCTGACACACTGCATTAATAACATCGTTAATTTTTACGTTTGCTGTATGAGCATTAATAGGCTACGTCCAACAAACATTAATTTTCATTTATATTCGTTGTTGAGATATATACAGGATATTAGAGAGCTACGAAGACACAGAAAGCATCGAGGTACAATAGTTGGCGTCGAAACAAGCGAAACGTATTTTTCAAAATTGCCCTACGATGAAAATTGGCCGAGATATTAATTGGCAGAGTTTAAATGTGTAAATAATTTCATCGAGCCACCTGCGGTTGAGCGATCAAACAAAATTATTTTCTCTTACCGTGTCCACGCGGCGTTCGTTCATTAAACAATTTCGGCAAGATCTACAAAAAAAGCAACAATAACCATTGAAAAAAAAGTCCTGAGCAGGACTCGAACCCGCGATCCTGGCGTTTATCGATATGTTTCACTGTTTCAAATTTGTAATTTTAATTATGTTTCAAATTTGTAATTTTAATTATGTTTCAAATTTGTTATTTGAATTATGTTTCAAATTTGTTATTTGAATTATGTCTCAAATTTGTAAACTTTGCGAGTTAATATCTCGGCCAATTTTCATCCCAGGACAATTTAAAAAAACCTTTGTGCTTTTACTAACGCAAAATACCTCCCCATTCTCTGTGTCATTGCCAAACACCCTGTACACACATCCCCTTCATTAAATGATAGAAATCGAACAAATATACACTACCGGCGGAAAGTTTCCGGACAAAAGTTGAAAACAGTGCCGGAACGTTTTTTTATGCCATTTCGCCGGTAGTTGGCCTAGGCCAATTTAACCAACGCCATTTTAAAGGGCAGGGATTTCCCTTCATTTTGGCTTTTTTAAACAAAATTTACGATTTTTTTTACAATTGACACCCAGTTTTGAAAACGACAATTTTTTGTCGTTTTTTTCGTCGTTTGCAAGTAGACCCCGTTCGCAGTAAAAAAATGTTTAACAAATTTCTTTCACTATACTCATACAGGGGGAAGTCTAAGCTTCAAGTTCATTTTTTAGAAAATTGTCTACGATTTTTTTTTCCAAATATATGTCGTTTTTTGAGAAAAAATAGACGCTTTGAAAATTGCTCTATAGGACGAAAACGATGAGGTTTACAACAAAACTTCAAGGTGGCAAAAAGTTGTATTACTTCTTGCTGAGTCCAGGAGAATTTTTTCGGATTTTTTTTTCAAATTTTGTTTTCCATGTATTTCCGGTCAAAGCTTGATTGATCTAAATACCATGAAAATAATATAATTAATTTTTTTACTTATATATTAAACTTTGGTCTCGTTGAAGAAACCTATTCTCGCCGATAGCACGCTTTTCACCACACCCAAGAGATATTCCAAAAACTTGTGGAGAGGATGCCGCGTGTGGTAAAAAGCGTGCTGTCGGCGAGAGGAGGTTTCTTCGACGAGACCAAAGTTTAATATGTAAGTACAAAATTTAATTCTATTATTTTCATGGTATTTTCATGGTATTGAGATCAATCGAGCTGACCGAAAATAGGTGGAAAACAAAATTTCGAAGAAAAAATCTGAAAAAATTCTCCTGAACTCAGCAAGAAGTAATACAACTTTTTGCCATCTTGAGGTTTTGTTGTAAACCTCATCGTTTTCGTCCAATAGAGCAATTTTAAAATCGCCTATTTTTTCTCAAAAACCGACATATATTTGAAAAAAAAAATCGTAAACCATTTTCTAAAAAATGAACTTGAAGCTTAGACTTCCCCCTTTATGAGTATAGTGACAGAAATTCGTTAATTTTTTTTTTACTGTGAACGGGGTCTACTTGCAAACGACGAAAAAACGACCAAAAATTGTCGTTTTCAAAACTGGGTGCCAATTGTAAAAAAAATCGTAAATTTTTTTATAAAAAGCCAAAATGAAGGGAAATCTCTGCTCTTTAAAATGGCGTTGGGTAAATTTACCTAGGCCAACTACCGGCGAAATGGCATAAAAATCGTTCCGGCGCTGTTTTCAACTTTTGTCCGGAAACTTTCCGCCGGTAGTGTATATCACAAATTATAACAAATATAACATTAATATATATTACACGTTGACTCTCGCTCTTGAACATCGAGCATGAGAAATTTTGCCAAAGGATTTCGAGGCTTCCTGCGCGTTCGTGTTTCTTCACGTTTCTGAATCGTACTCATCGACGCAACCCCCCAAAAGATGGAGAATGTCTATCATACCTGCCACCAGTTTCTCTTTCTCTTTCTCGCTCTATTTCTCTCTCTACCTTTATCTCCCTCTAACCTCGCCCCCCCCCCCCACCTAGCAGTTCCTTCTTCCTTTGTCTTCGTTTGATATTGTTATGCATGATAATGGAATCACAGTGGCTTTTGTGCATACGATACACGAGGAGCGTATTCATTTCCAAACGCAGATAATCCGTAACGAGGATCATCTTTCTCTCTCTTTCTCTGATAATATTCCACGTTGCAACGATTATTACGTACTGGCAATGTAAGCTTTTTGAGTTCCTCCATAAAGCAAAAGTAACGATTTCACGAGATATCCTCTCTCTTATCCGCCAGAAACGGTGACCGAGTATGACAACTGTGAAAAATATACGATTATATGTATATATATTTTTTCATAAAAAAAAAATATATATATAGAGAGAGATGCCATTGTCGGAGTAAAAAAGAGAAGAAAAGACGACGAAAAAAATTGACGAAAAAGCGTCAACGAGAAAGAGAGAGAAAAATATATATATATATATATATATACCGGCTCACTTTCCGGCCCACTCTCATTAATGACTGGTTGTCTCGAGCGCCAGTTTTAATTAGTTTCTGTAGTACCCACCGCGGATTTTACACACCGCGTTTTATCCCACCCTGTTCCGCTATGTTCGCCAATTGTTTTTCTTTTTTCCATTCTCCAATTTTCATTTTTTCTTTTTTGTCTTCCTCGTAAAATCCCAAATCTCATTGTCTCGCAGACTTGGTATTCATTAATAGTGGCAAATTGTCGACTCGCGTTACGTTACTCACGACGTTCTTCGATGAACGAGCGAGGAGAAAAGAAATACCATAAGCGTCCGCGCCTTGAAATCTCGATCACGGAAATTTTCATAACGATGTTGCAAAAATGAGATTTACAAAAATGTAATACTCGATCACATTATGAGAGAAAGAGAGAGAGAGTGAGAAGAGGAAAAATGGAGAGAGAGAGAGAGAGAGAGAGAGAAAGACGTATTCGTAGGAGCTTGTGAACTCTACCGGAGAGGCAATCATGTTAGCGACAATGCAGTTCGTAGTTGCGATGGTACCACCGACGACCCCTCCCCACCTCCTATCCTATTTAAAAGTTCAATCTCAGAGTTAACTTTGCACTCCTGCGCTGCGAGGCCCCCACGGCCGAGTTTAATTTACAATATATATATATATATATATATATATACACTTTACGCCTTTGTATGCCGGTCACACACCTCGGAAGTCTCTACATATGAAATACATGAAATTATTTGCGCGGTTTATACACATGCACACACACACTCCCACGCACAAATAAATACACACACCTATGTATATATATATATAATATGTTTTGTATATATATTATATCGCCAACACAACTTCTCAGCTGTCATGTCACTGTTGTATAGAACAAAATTTTTTTTAAACAAAATTATCTCGACATACGATTTGCACCGAGCAAAATACGCCACCGCGTTATACATCACAACGTATCCATTCTCGTAGCTAGTAGAAATGTCTCAAGAAAGGACGTAAGTCGAATTGTAATCGCTAATCGATGCACAAATCTTTCGAAAAACAATAATTTATTCAAAAAAAACGTGAGGAAATAAATATCTCTCGTCGTATTGTAAAAAGCTAATGCGAATTGAAGAATTATTTATTTAGTTTGGTGATTGCGTCCACGTGCGTGCGTATATCGAACGACGAATCGATGGCATAGAGCGTTAACACGATTTACGCAACGACTCGACGTAAGCGTCGATCGCGTCGTTTGACGATCGTCTCTTTTCGTCGATCGAAATAGTTAAGAATAATAAAGAAGAACAACGGAAAGAATAAGAAAAAAAATATATTGAAAGAAAAAATATTCTGGAATCGAGGAGACTTACCGGGTGTAATGGCGAGAAGAAGTGCGAAGAACACGAGGAACGAGTCCACGTGGTAACGAAAGTTGCGCGTCGAACAGCGACCACTGCGTTTTATCGTCGATTTAACGTATGAGCATTGCCCCGCGACGACGGCCGGCATCGCGGCAAGCCCTGGTTCCTTATTTCCGTTGTTTTTGTCTGTATGTATGTGTATTTGTGTTTTCCTTTAGTTTTCTCTTTTCTTTTGTAATTTACGTTTTCCTCTTTGAACAACGTCGATGTCGCACTTTGTGAACAAAAATAAAAAAAAACGGAAACTGTCCTTTCACACGATCGAACAAACGATAATAAATAAATAACAAGGTCGTGGAGGAGCTCCGGAGGCGATCGTACCAATTCACCCCTTAATTCCGACCTCGCACAAGGACCGCCAACGAGAGACTGGCTGGTCTTTTAAGCGCAGATCTCGACGTTCGGTCGCACGATTCCGTCGGGCATCGGGCTTCTTCGTCGTCGTCGGCGCGACCACCCACCCTCGTGTGCCCCAAGAGCGCCTCTTGCCAAGCTCTAAACCGCACCAGAGACCGCACATTGGTACAGGAGGGAACCATAACCGACCAACGTCGTACTTTGCAACCCCCTTGCCTCGTCCACCTCCCCGCCCCTCTCTCACACTCTCTCGCTCTTCTACCAAACCCCCAACCTCCAACCCTCTACCACGCCGCACCCCGTGACTCCGGCGACCATCAACTACCAAGTAGAAACCACCTCTCTCTATTCCGCCTCGGAGAGCCCGTTTCCTAAGTAACTTTGTGTCAGCAGAGTCGACGATTTCGAATGAGCCAAAATAAGCGGAAGGCACAACCCCTTCTCTTCTCTTCCTCCTCTCCCACCCTAACAACTTTGAGAATTCACCGATCCCTGGTTGGTGGTCCGTACCCCTGAAGAGAAAATAGGTTTAGCTGGGACAGCCAACTAACGGCTTGGGCCAGCCGTGTTAATTAATTGGAAGAACCAACTCTGGACCTGGTCGACCAATTAATTGGTTCGGAAAACAGTTGGTTCTCTCGATGAATTTGTCTCGAACGTCGACGTCTTTTCTCCATGTATACAGTGGAAGGGGGAATGTTCAACAGCTTTCTGTTTGCGATCTGTCCATTCGATGGCTCGTTTGCCAATTATCGTACGAAACATCGTTCTCGCAGTTTTTCTCTACGAGAATCTTTCAGAATTATTCTATCGTCCGTATGTTTTTAAACATCCATAACTAATTGACAAACAAAATTCTACCCCCACTTGGAAATTCGTTTGAAAATAGAAAAGACCTCGCGCAATTTATTAAACAGGCTTGTTTTCTTGTTTTAAATTTATTTCATAAGAAGTTTGCGCGTACGATCATTTACATTTTTGCTCGCCAAGCTGCGCTAAGCTTGGTAAACAACGTACTCGGCAAGCTACCGAGCTCACCCGACAACCGGAACTTCACCTTTAAAACCTCTAATCTTACTTCGGCCAGGTCATAGGAGTTAGTCGTGGCGAAAGACATGTTCCTGACCTCTCCCGCTGCACACACTGTGACCCACAGCTCGCTCCTTGCTTCGAAACAGCCAACGTAACTCCGATGTTGCACGTAGTTCGACGACCTCGATACGCCAGGGTACGCCAAACCGCAAGAGAGAATAATGATGTCGGCTCAAGCTCGCTAACTCGGCACAATCTCATTTCCTATGCACCAAAGTAATTTGGCAAAAAGCATTATGTTAAAGAGATTTATTTCCAGACATTAGTCTGTTTTTTCCTTCTTCCAATATTTATTTTCTCAACAAGGGCGAAGAATTATAAACGGAGTAGTACGACATAGCGTTTGATCGAACGTCGATTTGAATCCGACAGTGAATCGGAACAAGAGCGCTCGAGTAGTCTGTCTAAACACGGCGTTACCACTTCGCCGCATCGCACGTTGATGCAATTCCCTTTGGGTCCCGGCTGACTACAGATCGTGCTATTCTACTGATTCGCGCTTCGAAGATTCTCCCCCCACTCCTCGTCGGCTCCATCGATAGGCGGCGCCTATTCTCTTTTTGTCAAAGCGTTGTGAAATAGCGACTGTCGATAAGGAAGACTGCGGTACATCTTGTTCGGAGATCCAGTCAAATTTTGAGTCAGAATTAATTTCAGACAATTTTTAATTTCCGGGATTTAATTGCTGGACCGCGAAGCTTTCTTTGGATTTGCAAACATTTAATCAAAAGATTGTCCCTACGTCCCTACGATTAAATGAAAGTTTCCCATTACCGTCAGACGATATGTAACAGACGAAGTATGTAGTGTGCACGGTAGATGGCGCCACTGACGCCATCGCGGAGCGAGACAACTGAACAGAACTATATACCACGACGAATTATCGAAGCAAAGGTTCTGGATGAATTAAAACTTTGATAAAACTGCAATTTTTCCGTGTCTTGCAGAACTTTAAAGAAGGATTCGGCTTATTTCAAGGTTTTGGAATTAAGACTGAAACAATTGAGCGTTCATCGAATATTTATTAAAACAATCTCTCGATTCTTCGTATACTTCGTCGAAGAAGTGTCAGAGTCGTAGGGCGGATCCCGTAGACACGAAATCGATTTACAAGAATACGCAACTATGACAATTCGCGCGTAAATTCATTTTTTCTTCTTCGGCGCAAATTCCAAGCCTCTTATGTAATTCTTGTTGATTTGATATTTTTCTGAAAGAGGCAATAACAATTTAGCGACCTATGGGAAATGGGAAATTTACATTGGCGATTCGTCGACTCACCGGTGAGAAGCTTGTAAACGTAGAGAACCTGATTGCCTTGAACAAGCACGCTCGGTGTCTTTTTTCCCGGCACGTCGATAATCGTCGCGCTCGCACCGATACCCTGGCACTCTTTGCTAAAAGCTTCGAGTTTAATCCCAAATGCTTCGAGATTATTAATGAGCGTGACTTTTTTGTTACTCGCTCGAGTTGTGACGGTAATGTGAATCGGATCTAATTTTCCCGTGTGTAGTATACGATTACCGGCGAACGTAATTTCATGAACGTGAGTCATGCGGCCGATAAATTTGTTCATACCATCCTCCATTGTTAAGGTCAATTGACTTTCTTTCGTGCGCAATATACCAGCGAGGAGAGGATCGAGCTTCAGTATTCTATAAAAAAAAAAATTTTTTTAAAAAATTTTTAAAAGTACAATATTAGGCCTGTGAACATACAATTTTAGTCAAAATATCGTCAAGTCACGTACTTTCCATCCTGAAGATTTTCCTTCTTCACGTAATCCGTGAAGCACTTTCGAATTTCCTGCCTTTTCATAATATCACCTTTTCTGCAACATCCAACCAGCCGATCAAACGAAATTCACGAGTTCGTTCGACTTTAAACGTCATCGCAGTGAACTCACTCGTAACGAAATTTGGAGAGAATCGGAAGAACATCGGCGGTTACTTTGTAACACTCGGCGACAATGGGTGCGTTACTCGGAGTAGGCTCAACGGTAACAGGCTTTTCCATCACAACGAGATCTTTCAATAATTGATGTTCCGACTGTATCGACAAAATACTCTCGACGCCTTTCACTATTTCCGTGAGTATGACTCCTTTCGATTTCATACTCGACAAAAATGTGGATAATTTCTTATGACTCGATTTCTTTATGTCAACGGTCTGTCCATCTGGACACGCCGCTATTAAATGATTCTTGAAGAAGTGCGAGCTCAACATAGGTAGATCGGTTTTTTTAATGAATTTGCACGCTTTTAAAAAACAATATTCGAGCAATCTGTCCATTTCATTCACGAGATCCGGTTCCTTCGATAATGAACTCTCAGACTTATCATTATCCGTGGTATTCGTCTGTGAACAAAAAAATATATACAGTGGAACCTCGATTATCCGATCCTCAATTATTCGAAAGATGAGTTAGTTTATCAGAACGCTCAATTATCCGAACGTTGGCCCAAAAGATACATTGTTGCTCGCTGCCACCACAGTGAGCAACAATGTATCTTTGTGAGAATCGCGAGATACATATTAACGCGAGAACGTTAATATGTATGTGAAAATTTAATAAATATGTATGTATTGTTTTTATGCGATAAGGTGTTGTTTATGACCTCGTCCCAAAAAGCCCACGTTTCAATTATCCGAACTTTTGATTATCCGAACTAGCCTCTGTCCCAATTCGTTCGGATAATCGAGGTTCTACTGTATATCGTTTTAAAAATAGAACAAACTTTATTTTTAGCGTTATACGTACTTTGTTTAAGAGTTCGTCGGATCCGCGACTCGTCTCGTCGGTGATATCGATATTACCAACATTTTCTTGCAATGATCCGAGCGGATCGGATATTGGCGAAAGCTCCTCCGAAGAATTGTGCAAATTTGGAATATTTTCTGAGAATTCGGTACGCGAGGCTGGCAGATTGGGCCTAGATAAAGGCTTACCCAACTGACATAACTGATCGCCCAGAACGTGGAGTACGTCGACGCATTTGCCATGACCCGCGGACATATACAGATCTTCGGAAGAGAGACTGGTCAATCCTACGGCTACCGGCGCCTTTGGGAATATTTCGATAAGTTTTTGTAAATTGATCGCGATCGATACAATAATATTGTTTAGAAACGATAATATTTGTATTTTTGAACCTTGTTCTCTTCCGTATCGATAGCGACGGGCGTGCCTTTCTTTAGTTTTCCGAAAGAGCGAAGGGTCAACGGTTCGGCCAAAACTACACCGGGCAACATTAAATTAGCACCGCCCGCTAATTTAGACACAACTGGGTCGACGGTTGTGAATGTGTATAACAAATTTGGATGATGCCAGAGAGTAAAAATTGTAGGAAATAATTCTGATGTCGTTTGTTCAAGGTGAAAGAACATTGGTACCCTAGCGACGCAGTAAAGCTTGCACAGTTGGCCATTGTGTGTCATTATTTTCATCGAGCTTATCGCTTCTTTCTTAGGCAAAAGATTCTGTACGTCATCATCGGTTAACGATGGAAATGACGCTAATATATCTTCGCACAATTTTTTCCTGTATTAAGCGAGAGAATTGTGAATTGCCGAAGCAATATAATCAAAGTTTTTGAGGGAACCTGGCTAGAAAGATAAGGCGACACTAAACGTATTTGAGGTTTGGTACGTACCTCTCACTGCTTTTTAATTGATTGTTGGATTTAACTTTGAATGGTTTAATAAACATTTTGCTGAAGCGGAGAGTAATCGGATGAAGACACAAAATAACTCAATAAACAAGACTTCATACACCTGTCGGTGACAAGTGACATTCACATGAAATTGGCAACATTCCGATCTATCATTACTCGAAGTTAGTGGCTTATCGGCAGAGATTAGAGGGAAGATCAGCAACGCTCAACAAACGTTGAAACCTCGAGAGTTCATTTTGCGACATCTGTGCGGCCAAAGAGTGAACTATTTTGTATACACGTTAAGTTGGCCGCAAGCCTAACGCAGTTATGTATATGGCGAAGGGAACATATCGATATAAATAATTTGGCAGGCCGAACACGACGCTCGGGTCTAGCTTGTCAATCTCGAAAACGCCCGGGCGTCGTGTACGGACCGGCAGATTAATAAATATGTTCTTTTCGCCATAATATGACTACAATAGCTGAGCCAATTCATGTTGCTGGTACGAAAGTACTCAACAGTGTATCATTTGGCCGCCCAGATGTCGCCCCGCCGGACCAACTCTTGAGGTTTCAACCTTTGTCGAGCGTTGTTGATTTCCCTATTCGTTTCTGTTCTCGATGCTCTCTCGTGGAACTGTCGGCTAGTTTTCAAGAAGACGGAAACGTCTCGAGTAGAGTGCCACGAGCAACTTGTGGAGAAACGATCAACCACAAGATAAAGGCGAACTCGGTATGTAAAGTCGGTATCACACCGGCGCCACACTGCCTCTCGCGGTAATTGATCGAACTTGCCAAATGGAGCAAAGATTCGAAAATCTTGATAGCCCGTATGCAAACAAAAGTACGCCCACCTTCCAACAAATATTGACATAACGATGAATCACTAAAGACGAAGCTTATTTCGATAAAACAGAAATTTCTACCAGGTTATCTCAAGATCACAATGTCCATATTTTGCGCATGACGAATCGATGATAATTGTATTGTAAAATTTTCCTGAAGCTCCGGATACAATACCGTGTGGTACAGTAAGTGCGCAGTAAGCTGACGATATGACAAACATCGGAATTTGTGGATGATAGATAACGTTTGGAAAAACATCTCATATGTAAAGAATCCGCGAATATTCATTTTTCATGTACATACGCACGGGCTAAGCGTACAGTTGGATCTCATTAAAAGTACATATATGTACGCATATATATATATTATATAAGGCACGAGATTTTCTCGCATCTCACGCGACCTCTAATTGCCCTCGTTATTTCTCCTAGCGAGAGAGAGGATCGCGAGAGGTATACGGAAATGTCGCGCTTGCGCGCGCGCCCTTTTCCTCGATAGCTTTGAATTTTCAGCTTGGTTCAGTCGCCCTAAGATGGACGGTGGTGGAGCGTACGGTGGTGGAAAGGCCGGAGCCCCATTTGACCCGATTTCTTTCGTACAAAGGCCTCAGGTTATACTAAAGGCTGTATGTTTGGTGAGTAGTGTTACAAAATTTTCTTTAATACTGTGACCAAACGTTACGATCGTTGTCCCGTATAATCCGCGATATCTCGTTCTCGTCAAAGTTGTTTTAAATGGTGGACATCGATTCGAGAGTAGAGGCGATGTATTCCCCGCACCCTCCCTGACCTTGCGGGGTGTAGTGAGGGAGACACTCGGCCCACACCGCCCCCAGCGATGGGGTTGTCTATTGATTTTTCAACGAATTACATCTATACGTCCCATAAAATGTTGTTTGCATGACATTCGTGCTTATCATCTCATTACTAACCGAACCTAGAATTTTTCTCTCTAAACACCGCCGTTCCTTTTTTTTTTTTTTTTTTTTTTTTTCACGAAGCTCGCCCAACAGTACGAATTAATTGTACGTTCGACTTCGCCCACTGTCAATTACCTCCGACCCCGACCCGTGTCAATCTATGCTGCTTAAAACACGAATCTCCTCTCGTTACTCGATCTTATTTGACGTATAGACGTTTTCGTTCGTGAACGAAAAAGTGTCATTACGAAAACGATATTTTATTGACGATTTTCACTAAAAATCATTTATACCATGTATTTCGTTACTCATCTTTAGGACTGTACTTCCTGAACTCTTAGGCCCGTTTTCTCCAACGCGGTTCAACGTTGATCTCGGTTCAATTTACTTTCCATCTTTTTCTAGTTCCAAAAATTAGAAAAAGATGAAGAGCAAGTTGAAGCGCGTTGGAGAAAACGGGCCTTAGATTAATTCGAATGAACTTGGGTGATTAAGAAAAGTGTAACCCAGTGAAAAATATGACAATTTTATGTTAAATATGCCGTTCGATCGTACTTGCGCGATACGCTCATAAAATTCTCCGCTAACCGCGTCTTTTGCTTTCAGTTATTCGCGATAATAGTATTTGGCTGTATAAGCAGCAAAGGATATATGGTAGAGGAATCGGGCAAGGAATATTGTCTCTACAATAAAGATGCCAATGCCTGTAATTACGGCGTGGGTATCGGAGTTTTGGCATTTCTAGCGTGTATAGGATTTCTCGTCGGCGAATATCTGTTCGAACAAATGTCATCCGTTAAGACCAGAAAACACTATGTTCTTCTGGATCTTGGGTGAGAGGAAACATCGTTGTACGAAATTATATCCGATAATCAACGAAATGCCAAAAATATAACGGATTAAACTTTATTCGTCGTAATTCGCAGTTTCTCCGGCTTCTGGGCATTCCTTTACTTCGTAGGATTTTGCTACTTGACCAATGCATGGAACAATTCCGACGACCCCAAGGACGGATATGGCGTTAACAACGTACAAGCGGCCATAGCTTTCTCCTTCTTCTCAATTTTCACCTGGGTAAGTTTATTTGTGTTTTTTCCATAAATTTCATTATTAATTATCTTTCTCGAAATGTCTCTTAGAGACGAAAATAAGGAAAAAAAACTAACGTCCTTTCAGGCGGGAAGCGCTTGGTTCGCGTTCCAAAGATTTAAGCAAGGTACCGAAGCCGCGTTTGCACCGAGTTACGAGGCGGATCCTGTCGGCGGCGCGGGATACACGAGTTATCCCGATGCCACGGACGCCGCTTATCAGGAACCTCCCTTCGCTCAGCAACAGCAGCAGCGAGGTATGAGCGAATTTCAGGCTCCGGCGTACTGAATACACGCGCCAACGTGACGAAAACTCGTAATTATATAAAAAGAAAGAAGAAGAAGAAAAAAAAAAAAAAAGAAAAAAATAAGGAAAACAAACCGAAAATACAATATATTTTCGAAGTTAATATTGCACAGCGAGCTACCGACGAGAGACGACGTTCTATATACAATTGTAATTGCGCGATTGTCCCAACATCGTGTATCTTCGTTTTGTCATATTGATTAACGATTCCTTTAATTCGTTTTCTTTTCAAACATTCCGTGAAAAAGAATCTTTAATAACAAGTTTCCCA
Source organism: Netelia inedita (assembly GCA_964017225.1). Lineage (NCBI taxonomy): Eukaryota > Metazoa > Arthropoda > Insecta > Hymenoptera > Ichneumonidae > Netelia > Netelia inedita. The sequence continues at coordinate 12,826,749 of OZ024922.1, forward strand.
AACGCCCACCGAACCAAATTCTTCCTCGACATGTATAAAGTCTCGTCTTTCGTGTAGCTCTCGATTATATATTCGTCGTCGTTCTCTCCAGATTCTATACATATAAATATATATATATATATATAAATAAAATTATATATACATATATATACATATGTTTATAGTATACACACGTATTATCGTCGATTTGCCGGTAGAAGTAGACACGTCCCTTCTTATACTTAAATATGTATTAATATATACATATATATATATATATTTATATATATATATAGAGAGAGAGAGAGATCTATGTAAGTATATATATATGTGTGTGTATATATTATAGATTTGGACACGTCCCTCGATCGATTAATTTTAACGACGATAGTTAGTTAGTTGTACACTTGAAATGGAACGACAGGCCTCATAAAAAAAGAAACAAACAAACAAACAAATGCAAAAACAAAAGATACGAAAGAAGAAACAAAGCGAAGATGAACGTCTTCTGGAGAATATGATTATTCGGTTAAATGGCGAATGTAGATTAAGGAGACTTTGAAAATTTGCAGTGTTGTAAAATTATATCCATGGGATTCCGTGCAGCAAAGTCCCAGCATTCTCTAGCCGCCGCCGCGTTGCGAATTTTCTTATAAACTTTTGGTCCATTACTTGACGCATTACTACGGACGACGGAAGGAAAAGATTGATGGGAAATAAAGAGAACGAAGAGAGACAGAGGGTGAAAACACTGATAATTATCAAATAACCGATCTCATTACGAAACGAAACGTGTTACGAGTAAATTGGCAGAGTGTGTGTTATCGCGTCGCACTTACGTTTCACGCTTGTGCTTTCGACATATATATAATATGTAATAATCCGGAATGAAAGAGAAGCGTGTGTGCGAGATGAGAATGCGAATTTTAAAAGATAAATTATCACACTTATCGACACACACCGGAGAATAATAGCCAAGCCGAAGATACGAAGGGTATATTATTTCTTGAGGTTACGATCGTGCAGTATTGTATCGCAGCTTTTGTTTATTTGTCCTAAAGTTGGCGAATAGAAATAATACGCGAATACTAATTAGTAGTAGCGTTGCAAAGAAAAGTCGGTGAGGGAACGCGATGTCCTTGATTAGTTGATTGATATTATGTATATTAAGTAGCTCACGGTTGATACAACGTGAGAACGAAAAAAAAGGATTTACTTAAAACGGAAAATCGATGAACAACAAGAAAAGAAAAGAAAAGAAAAGAAAAGAAAGCTCGCGTATATTAGCTCGCGAGTAAATATACTTCCGCAATGGCAAATAGTTAAGAAAGAAAGAAAGAAAGAAAAGAACAACCAAATAACGTTCGTTCTCTCGCTGTTTCGTAAAACCGAGTGCACACTCGGTTGCCCTAGAAAAAAAAAACAATTTCCCGAGACGACGCGAGAACGAGGATTAAAACTTCGCTACGTAGTTAAGATACTTAAAAAGGCAACTCGCGTTTAGTACAGCGTTTCAGCCGAATCAACTAATTATTCTTAAAGAGACAGAGAGAGAGAGAGAGCGAGGGGGAAAAAAAGAAAGAAAAAAAAAGGAAAAAGCATACATAAAAGATAGTAACCTTGGCATTTAACGTAGTGAAATAGACCACTGTGTCGTTGACGAGATCTCTCGTGGCATTTGTTTAAGTAAAATACGGAAAGAAAAAGAAGAAAAAGAATAAAGTAGAAAAGAAAATGCGCGTTGAGAAAGAGAAGTCGACGAGAACGATGGGATATTGCATTTGTTTTTTGTTTTTTCTTTCTCTCTTGCAAAAGTCATTGTTTATTAAATAGAGCGCTCTCGTTATTTACTGAACGAAACTCGAAAGACAAACAAACGCCAAATGATTGTTTTTCGATTGTTGAAAATTCAATAGCTGAAACATATATTCCATTGCTTCTAGTCATACATATACATACATACATATAATATATATATATGTATATATATATATTTATGCTATAAAATACACACGGGCACATACACACTTACGAGAAAAAAAAGAGAGCGAGAGACACACAGACATACTTTTCACAAAACTATAAAAAAAAAAAAATTACTAAACGACCTTCGATTCAAGTTATTTGTACATTTTTCTTTTTCTTACAATAGAGATTAAGTTGTATATTGGTATAATCGTGTAAATCGCGTCGCTAAAAGCCTGAACTACGCGCCTTTACGCTCGAAACGGTAATAACAAGTACTTGTTAAAAAAACAACAACAAGAAGAAGAAGAACATATATAGGAGACAAGGGCTGAAAAACCGAACATGAAACGTAATATTTTGGTGTGTGTATAATCAAGCAATAGGCGTGGCGTGTTACGGCCCAAAGTGATGTGACTGTATGAATGTTATTCGTGTATAATCTCGGTAGTATTATTTGAAATCGCGGTTATAATATAGTGCAGAAAAGAATGTATTTGAGTATTAAAGAAAGAAAAACAAATGAAACAAGAAATAACGACGAGAACTGTCGGAGCGAAAAACTCTACTCTAGCTGTATGATACGCGAGGGTGGAGAACGCCAGCCACCTAACTTCAAATCGCATATAAATGTTACCATCTATCGTGTTAAAAAAATTTCGTGAGATTTTATACTTTTATTTCATCCGTACAAACGCCCGTTTCCTGTCTCATTTCCCTGCAACGAAGACCGTCGTGTAATAAGGTAAGTTTTGGATATGAGAATGACAATAATACCTATGAGATAATATATAGAATTTGATAATTTTACGACGCGCAATGATCGCGAAGATATTTTACTTTCGTATTAGGAAGTTTGATTTTTGAAATTGCGAAAAATACGGAAACGTCAGTTAAGGTTTAAATGAATTTGTGTGGAGTGTTTTGGAGAAAGTGATTTTTAAAACGGTTTGAGAAATAACTTTGTGCGACTATTGTGAAGAAAAACTGAAATACGATCGTTCGATTTTAGTCAACTGTCGTGGAATTCGTTGTCTTCGTATAGGTATGTGATGTTTCGATATTTGGCCACTTACAGCGCCATGCTTCGTTCGGTTCATTGTACAAACAAAACGTAATCGTATAATGATATACGAAAAACGTGTATGCCCAATAATAGTTATATACGTTGCTGTATTTAATACATGTGCTCCTTTATACGTTCAATGTTCGGCTAGACTTTCGGTTTTATAACACAGTACGATGTTTGTTGTACTTGCTATACATTTACGTATCGATATGTGTGCACATGTAATACACTAGAGCACATATGTAGGCGAAAAAAAAACGTTGCTCTTACCTCTACCCCCTCTATCCCAGTGGCTCTAGTGGCTCTATATTTTTAAAAGTATCAAGTACGAAAGACTTTTACGGTTTTTTATTATTTTATCGAAAATCTGTGAACGACGAGAGGAGTGGGCTATCGGAAAAAATAATTCACGCCTTGTCGCGTATCGAGCACGTCTGGCTAAAAAATAGTTCCCGAAAAAGCACCGTGCGCGCTTTAACCTCTCTCTTGTTTCGTGTACCTTCGCGAGGAGAGTGCCTGCAAGATCGAAACCACTCTGACATCTGTTCTCAACGTATGTTTAATATATTTTTCATCATACAAGTCTATTTTTGGAATATCCCATACGAATACTCGAACGAGTAAACGAAATAAAGCCGAGAAGGTCGTAAAACTAAATGTCCGAGTAATGGCAACCTTTTAAATTTCGTGAACTCGAGACTTTTGTCAAGGGCAAATTCGATAGCCATTCTTCCTTTTCGCATTAATTCACCCGAGGATACGAGTGGATACGAGCCTCTCGCTGTTGTTACCCGTGTCGCGTTACGGGAACGAACCCAATTCTGTGATATTTTCTTTTCTTTTTCCTTTTTTCGTACATCAGACCGAATCTCGACGTCAATTCGTGCTGCAACATGTCAGAATCCACAGATCCAAGTAGCAACGGCAATGCCTGTGTCGTTTGTTACCGAGACGTTGAGATTTATAGTATCGGACTGTGCGAGCATCCGGTATGTTACGAGTGCAGCACGAGAATGAGAGTACTGTGTCAACAGAACGAGTGTCCAATATGTCGTCAGGATTTACCAAAAGTTGTATTTACAAGGACCATCAAACCTTTTCGTCATCTGAAAAGGAGCAATCTTTTGGATAGTAGATACAACATATATTTCGATAGTCTCGATATACAGGAGAAATTTACCCAGCTTCTTGCTCACGTTTGTCCGTTATGCGAAGATAAACAGATGTTCGGTACCTTCAATGGCCTCAAGGATCATATGAGAAAGCGCCACGAACTTCACTATTGCGATCTCTGCGTCGAGAATTTGAGGGTACTATAATTATTTATCGACCTTGAGAATAACGATCTTTTACACTAATTTTATTGAAAAAAAAACTATAATAATAATTCATCCAATTATCGTCATTATTATTGCAAGTATACCGCGCGACGTCGAAAGTTCTCTCACCGCTCCGTTTCGTTTTTTCTCATTCGCAGATATTTTCTCACGAAAGGCGTTGCTACATACGTTCGAATCTTAGTCAACATCGTCGAAAAGGCGATCCCGACGACAAGAGTCACAAGGGTCATCCGCTCTGTGAATTTTGCGATCAACGTTATATGGACAACGACGAGTTGTATCGTCATTTGCGCAGAGATCATTTATATTGTCATTTCTGTGACGCCGACGGACTACATCATTATTACAATTCTTACGAAGATTTGCGCAATCATTTCAAGAACGAGCATTATCTCTGCGAGGAGGGTACGTGCGTCGAGGAGATATTCACCGGCGTATTTAGAACGGACATCGATCTAAAAGCTCACAAAGCTTGTACGCATGGCAAACATCTTGGTAAAGCGGCGGCTAAACAAGCTCGAACTCTCGAGTTGGAATTTACTCTCGCCCCGAGAGGCGATAATCGTAATAATCGACGAATTGCCGGTGGTGGAAGTAGCGGCGCTAATAACACGAGCGGCGGTCCAGCGTCCGGTTCACGAAGGCCCAGAGATTACAATAGCCGCGAGCAACAACAACAACAGCAACAACAACAACAACACCAACAACAAGAACAACACAGATCGGTTACGGGAATGAGAGATTATCAAGCCGATACCGCAGATTCCGGTGGATACGCCCAAATTCCCTTCGACGTTGTGGAGAGCGCGGCTTTCGTACGACAACCCGATGTTCGAAGTACCGCGGAATTTCCATCCCTCGGCAATTCCTCACCGGTGGTATCGAATTTGGGACAATCCCGAGGACGCGGCAATCTTACGATACGCGGTAGCTTGAAATCCCAAACTTTAGCCGTTACGGATGAAAATTTTCCAGCGCTCGGACCAGATTCTACGATTCCCGGAAGTACAGCGTCCGGTATTTCTAAGACCGTTAATCTGAGTGTATTCAGTAGTAATAAATCTGATTCTAGTGGTAATCAACGTCCGCAGAGCGCCGCTCCTAACGTCTCGATTCACGTTAATCATAACAAAACCGATGGTACCGTGATGACTCGAGTCTGCGGACCAAATATTCGCATACGTCCGACTCAACGTTCGTCTATGGATTGCGATTTTCCAGCTTTGGGAAGATCGCATCCCACGGCTGGGGCGAGCACGAGTAGCTCGAACACGGGACAATGGACGAAGGTGACTTGCGTCAAGCAACCACCGGCGCCAACGCCAAAATCGAAGAAAGTCGCTTTCTCGCCTATCGCCGAACCTCCCGTACCATCGTCCGATGATTTTCCAAGTTTGTCGAAACCTTCGCGTTCTAAGAAACAATTATCGATAGCCGTATTACCGCAACAATCATTGTGGCATCAATCTCACAATGGTGAGAATAACGAGACGAAAGCAACGGTGGACGCGACTAAAGGAAAGGCCAAGAAGAAAAAGGTCAAACAGCAGTCGAGCGGTAGTAATTCGAGTAGTAACGAATCTACAAGTTCGAAATCAAACGCCAATCGATCGACGAAAAAGGAGATACGAACGGTGAATAAAAACGTAGATAATGTAGAGAAAAACGAGAATGCGAAAGCGTCGAATTTCATGAAAAGAAACGACGGCGATGATACGATAGACGTGAGAAAGGAGGATGATTCGACGAAAAAAAGAGAGTCCGAGAGAACGAAAAAGGAGAAGAGAAAAGGTCCGGGTAGTCCAAATTCCGAGCAGATGATGACGTCCAAATCGTCCAATTCGGACAATCCGTCCATCGCGGAAACTAGGAATACCAGCGGCGAAATTAACAAGCATAATTCCGACTCTACGACGAGAAAACGTTCGGAATTGAAGATCGATGGTTTAAATTCGAGCAACGATAATACATACAGGATGGAGGAAGAATTTCCAACGCTCAAAGCTGGCAAAACTTCGGCCGGAACGGGTAATAGCGGATTAACAGCAAAGTTGGCGAATCCACCGCCAGGGTTCGGTAGCGCCGTTCCACCACCGCCAGGTTTTGCTGTTAAACTAAATACCAACGATCACTCGACGAGTCTCGATAGTGGTTTAACGTTTACAAACAGTTCCGGCGAGATTTACAACATTTTACCGACGAAAAATGAGCCTAACAAAATTTACGTATACGCACCACCGCTCGATTTTCAAACGCGCAACAAGAGCCTCGTAGCCAAAGTCACGGAGGTTCTCGGTGATCAAGAACCGATTCAAGAATTTCGTTATCTCAGTGGTTTGTTCCGTCAAGGTGCGTGTAGCGCCGAGGATTATTACAAACGTTGCCGAAGCGCGATGGGCCTGAGTGCTTTCGAGACTATTTTCCCCGAGATACTCGTGCTATTGCCCGATATCGAGAAGCAACAAGAACTATACGAATTGCACAAGAGAGAAACATCCGACAGAGTAAGAACATTGGTAGCTTGCACGACGTGTGGTCAGATATTAAAAATTGGAACCGATCAGAAAGCTCACTTATCGAATCACACGATGAAAAATCATTTTCCTGCGCTGGGCGACGCATCCAACTCCCAATCGCCTACCACTTGGGTTACTCGAAAAGGCGTCTGATCCACGATTTATTACTCGTGTTACAGATTTTTTCGTTTGCCAAATCATCGTTATCGCTTTTGCGTCAAAATTATATCTCGTAAATCTCGATTTTTCTTACCTCTGGAACACAGCGACGAACGTTTTTACCGTAAAATATCTTTTATCGTCATTTTTTTTTTTTTTTTCGTCCACTATTCGAGCAATATCGTCGTATTCGTAGAGATCGAATGATACGACTATCAATGTACATAAAATACGTAAAATGCGAATAACCAACGTGATTAACGAGGAATAATCCTAATTCGTAACGCTGCAGTTTTGTTGTTCCGTTACACAGAGAATTTAATCCGATATGACGCTGCGCCAGATTATACGGATTCGTAGAATTAAAAGAAGAAACGATATAACGGAGTGACGCCGAATGTAAAAAAAAAAAAAAAAAAAAAAAAAAAAGGAAAAACAGAAACTCACGAAGACAAAGTTGTTTGATACGTTGTAAGTAAATACGTATGTACCTCCGGGATGTACCGTCTTGTACAATAATAAAGTTACATAAGTATGGGTTCATTATTGGTGTTAACATGCCGAAAGTACGAAAAACGTTCTAATAGCTTATTCAATTTTATTCCAAGGGCCCGTATGGCTAGGTGTTTTTTTTCTTTTCTTTTTTCTTTCTTTTTTCATTTCTTTTCTTCCAAGATACAAACTATTATTCATCCATCGGGGATTAATCGTAGATCTTGTTCCGATTGAAGACGTTCGTGCATTTCTTACAATAATTAACATTATTTTTATGTCCTTTATTTTCCTTCGTATCAGAATACTCGCTCTTAAATCAAACGTATGTACTAAAATTACTAAATAGTCTTAGAGAAAAGTATTTATTATACCATCAACATGACCGTACGCACGAACTCGCGTGTGCGCGTACCGCTTTCTTTTTTTTTTTTTTTTTTTTTCTCGTTCTTTTGTTTTCTTTAGCGTACGCGGTATGCGAGAGATTATAATTAATTTTTCAAGACTCGACCGGGACGATGATAGATGAAAAGTGAGGAAGGAAATTGGAGTTTTAAGATTTTTTTTTTTCAGCACGAAAGTATATCGTAGTGTAAAAAATTTTTTATCCAAATATGCATGGCGAGTCACCGATTCACTCGCTAAAATTGTCGCAATGGATATTCATCGCGCGTTCTTTACCGCGCGTTCAAAGTCCGCAAGCACGCGTTGGGAAACTTAGCCCGAACGACGATGTTCCTTGGGAACACGGCGAAACGACTAAAAACCGGATGTTTCAAAGGCCATGACGAATATTCGAAAGAAAAGTGAAAAAAAAAAAAAAAAACAAAGCCTTTCGTACCATTTACAGCCCAAAATCCCACGATGGTTTCCCATAATCGAAGAGTAATTCTCGGAATTTGGTACGCGCGCGTTTCGAGACAAACGTGACGCTGTATCACTTTTTGGCGAGTTCGGTGCTCAGCCAATCGAGACCCTCGTACAGGCCTTGACCTTGAGTGGCGCACGTACTTTGTATATACCAGTGTCGACCTCGCAGAGCGTTCAATCCAAGTTTGTCCGTTAATTCAGCGGCTGACATGGCGTTTGGTAAATCTTGTTTATTCGCAAAGACCAAAAGTACAGCGTCCCTCAATTCGTCCTCTTTCAGCATATTCGCCAATTCTCTCTCCGCCTCGGAGATTCTCTCGCGATCGTTACTATCCACGACGTAAATAAGACCCTGGGTATTTTGAAAATAATGCCTCCACAAAGGTCTTATCTTGTCCTGACCGCCGACATCCCATACGGTGAAACAGATGTTCTTGTATTCGACCGTTTCGACGTTGAAACCAATAGTCGGTATGGTCGTAACGATTTCACCGAGTTTCAACTTGTAAAGAATCGTTGTTTTACCAGCAGCATCGAGACCGACCATGAGAATTCTCATTTGCTTCTTGCCGAAAAGACGGGTTAGCAAACTGCTGATTGTCAAACCCATTTTTTATCCGCTTTTTTAGTACGAGTTGTGTTTGTAATGCGTGCTCCCGTGCGTGTATGTGTCCCCGGTATTGCTGTGTCTGTAATTGTTGGTGCGTGGCGCACACGAACTTCAAATAAAGAAAACTTGCAATTCAGTCGTCGGCGTATGACACAATCTTCCTGTTATTTTCATAAGCCGCCTGAGCGAGAGTGTAAGGTGTCGCTATATATTCGCGCTTTATGCTGGTACACACCTTGATGTTTTTATGGATACGCCCTGGCTGTTGAAAGAACCCGATCGTTTTTTGTTCTTGAGTCCACCTTGACGCGATTATTTTCCTTGTCTTCGATCAAGATGTGATTACTTTTCGTCTTGCGGCGTATGATTTTTTTTTTTTTTTTATTTCTTGTCTGTTGTATTTCTTTCGATCGATGTTTTTTGTCTTTCGTGCACCTCGCACTGATTATCTCGTTGGCGTTTCAACTTCAGACGTGATCGAAAACGTAAACGTCACGATCAACTCGTTGGATAGCCGTAAGTCGTCGTTGTTGTCGTATACGCGTATTACCTCGTCCGGTTTTGGCAAGTTTTTCAACCACAAGATGTATAAGTACTACGATATTGTATTAGGTGTGATGTACCTCGAAACACCGGAACTAGCTGGCACTGCCGGCGCAGTGGCGGCTACTTTTAAACCAGCCTAATACCTGCGTGAACCTGGCCGGTTGATGGTCACTTTTGTAGGTTCGTTTTTTAATTGTTCATTGACTTACATCTACGTATTCGTTAGAGTATTTCAATTATTCGTTGCGCGAACGATCTTTTCAGAAAATTAAACGATGATAATTCAATTTGAGTGGTATGGGCCAGTAATCTGTGGCTTTATCATCATTCAACCGGCAACGCTCAATAATTTATTGTCATTTATTGCTCATCTGTTCTATTATTGGGTTAAACTAAAAATAAAAAAATATATAGCGCCAGACGGCGGATTTATAGGAAAGCCACAGATTAATAGGGAAATCAACAACGCTCGGATAAAAGTTGAAACCTCGAGAGTTGGTCCGGCGGGGCGACATCTGAACGGCTAAAGTATGAACTGTGTCCATTTTAGTGATCTCGACATGAAGTTGGCTCCGCTAGCTATCACCTCCAAATAAGTTCTGGATAATTTTATCCGAAACTGAGTTTCCACGTTTTTTCTCTTTTCGGCATATAAATTGTAATAAACTGAATTAAAAACATTAGATCGTACCTATGGTATGGCTGCAACTAGTCAGAGACAAACTTGAAGAAACTGGGGTCGTTGCTTTTTCGCCGATCGAAAAATCCCCCACTGTCGCTAAACGTACAATAGTGAATAAAATTTTGTTTTCAATTTCAAATTGTTTAGGCACATATCATGAAATATATTTTCCGAGATTTTTCAACATCAACTTTTTCATACACGTCGACAATATGATTCGTGAAGGTTTCGATACGACCACTAGGTGATGACGTGTATATATATATATATATATATATATGCAACGGGATTGTATGGCACGTGGGAGTAAGGACCCGCATTAACCTCAGGCAGTCGTGCCGTATGGATTAGTGCTTAGTAGTGCTCCGCACGTGATCTATACCGGCTCGTTCGATTTTTATCCCCAACCGATTTCGAATTATTATTGTCAATTATCCTCCACTCAATTGCTACTACTATCCTTCAATATGTTGTCCGTACGTGCCACAAAGGTAATTAGCGAGATTACGATATATCTATATATATGTGTAATTGATCGTATGTGACAATGTATCAAAGTTCACTGAAAACTAAAGCACACATTTCACCAGACGATACGACTTTTATCACCGTATCCAATATAAAATCGACACAATGTCGAAAGTCAATTATTTCGTCGTAAAAATTCGCGAAACAAAATTTTCGAATATCGATTTATTTTCTTGGTACATGGAACATTAATATTTCATCTATAATTACATATATATACATATATGTATGTATTACAATAATTAATTCAATAAAATTCAACGATAATACAAGCTATGAAAAATGTGCAATCTTAATTATACGTAAACCATTGTTTACATATAATTAATATTCCATTTACTCCATTTACTTTTCTCCGATCTATTAAAATAAACAAACGGCACAGAAAATTGTACAGTAACATACCTTCGTCACTTTTATGCTATTAGAGCTGTATCTCCGGCTACCGCAAATACAGTACAAAGGTCAATCTGAGAGATGTAGTCATAGTCAGTGCCGCGAGGACTCCTATGGGATCTTTTCAAGGATCTCTGTCCTCGCTTTCCGCAACGAAACTTGGCGCAGTAGCCATTCAGGTTTGTCACAAAAAATACTCGATTTTTCGTCTTTAAAGAGAGAATAACGCTTACGAGATGCATTTTAGGCCGCTATAGAGCGAGCTGCGATACCTAAGGACGAAATCAAAGAGGTTTACATGGGAAATGTTTGTCAGGCGTATCTTGGACAAGCACCGGCTCGACAAGCGACGATTTTCGCCGGTAAAAATCGATTTTAATAAAAATACGAATAAAAAGACAAATTCATCGAACGTTTTATAGAAAAATTGTTATTCGCAAATATTTTTGTTCAGGTCTACCAAAAACGACGATTTGCACAACGGTGAATAAAGTATGCGCCAGTGGTATGAAAAGCGTGATGCTAGCGTCTCAAGCTATTCAGTGCGGACATCAAGAAGTCGTTCTGGCCGGTGGAATGGAATCAATGTCGAACGTTCCGTTTTATCTGAAACGCGGCGAAACATCGTACGGCGGCATGAAACTCGACGATGGTATAGTTTTCGACGGACTTACCGACGTTTACAATAAATTTCACATGGGAAATTGCGCGGAAAATACGGCAAAAAAACTTGGTATAACGCGTCAGGATCAAGATGATTTCGCGATCGGTAGTTACAAAAAAAGTGCAGTCGCCTGGGAGAACAAAGTTTTCAAAGACGAAATTGCCGTAGTAAGCGTTGCGCAAAAAAAGGGAAAACCGGACGTTCGATTCGCCGAAGACGAAGAATACAAACGTGTTAATTTCGACAAGTTTCATACCCTCAAAACAGTATTTCAGGTTGAAAATTATTATTTTTCATTTTATCGACAATCGGGATAATTAAAAGCCTATTTTTTTTACGTTTGTTTTGATTTTAGAACGAAAATGGGACAGTTACCGCGGGAAACGCTTCGACATTGAACGACGGCGCGGCAGCTTTGATATTAACGAATTCCGATGTAGCTGAAAGATTGAAGCTCAAACCTTTGGCCAAAGTCGTTGGATTTTACGATGCGGCCACGGAGCCAATCGATTTTCCTATTGCACCGGCATACGCTATACCGACAGTGAGTATACTTCCTTCGTAGTTTGTGAAGTTACAATTTTCTCCGCTAGGAGCGCGATGGATACTTTCTATTCTTAGTACGCCACGGTCTGTTGAATTAATAACTGAAATTACCGATCCGGCGACTGGTAATTGGCAAAAACGACCGTCATAAACTGATCGTTATACACATTTCTATTTATAATGATTACAGACATATAATAGACAATGCTGTATTAACGATTAAACTGCATTTCGGGTCAATATGACCCGGCGCGTTTTCTTTCGTCGATCGTATCGACGCTGCTTACGAAAACTAGCATGTTTCAGATTTCTTACGAAGAGAAGCACGTTTGATATCAGCGCGAAAACTAGCATGTTTCGACTTTTGACACGAAAACTAGCACGTTTCGATATTTGCCGCGAAAACTAGCGTGTTTCGGCTTTTGCCACGAAAACTAGCATATTTCGGGCATGCCAGTTATCGTGGCAGAAGCCACGAGCTGAAACATGCTAGTTTTCGCGTCGAATATCGAAACGTGTTGGTTTTCGCGGTGAAATTAGAAACGTGTTAGTTTTCGTAAGAAATTTGAATCGTGCTACTTTTCGTAAGCAGCGTCGGTATTCACTTCTCACTTCGGACGAATATTTCGACATTTAATTTTGAGTTTCGGCCAAAAATAACTTTTGCCCCATAAAATATGGATCATGTACTGCAAAAAATGTCTCTACAAAGAAATTGAAAAAATGCATATTTACCGAGATACAACGATTTGAAAAACGCCGGGGGTCGATATTACCCCATATGCAGTTATAGATCGGCAGTCGAAATGTGCAGTTTAAGGGTTAATAATTCATGACGTCGATCTCGAAAAGTTCACATATTGGCCGCTAGTGTCGCATGAACATCGCTCATTGTCGTCTGTCGATTTAAAGACGATATTATTAAATTCGTGTAAACAAATGTCATTTGAATTTTCTCCGATAGTTGCTGAAAAACGCCAACGTTAACAAGGACGATGTAGCAATGTGGGAGATAAACGAAGCTTTCAGCGCGGTTGTCCTGGCTAATCAGAAACTCCTCGACATCGATCCATCCAAAGTAAACATTCACGGTGGCGCTGTGTCCCTCGGTCATCCGATCGGGTATAGTCTTTATTTCGCTTGTGTTTTTCTTTTTTTTATCCATCTCCATCGTTCGATCGTATCTCGACGATACTTATTTATAATCATTTCTTTTTAACAGTATGTCAGGTGCGCGAATAATCGTTCATCTTGTTCATTCGCTCAAGGCCGGACAGAAAGGTGTTGCTTCTATATGCAACGGAGGTGGTGGCGCGTCGTCCATTATTATCGAGAAATTGTAAGTGGGGTTCGTTCTCGATCGTAACATCGATTTTACAAAGAACGCAGTGTTCTTTGCGATAAAATGAAAATTGTTAAAATTTCTTCTCATTATTTGTTATACGACGATTTTGCAAAAATCGCAGTATCAATTTTAATCAAAAGTCATATATTTTTATACGACAATTTTGGAAAGATCGCAATGTTTATTTCAATCTGAAAAAATACTTGTTAAAATATATATTCATTTATTTTTTGTTAATTATCGAGAAATTGTAAGTGCGGTTCGTTCTCGATCGTAACATCGATTTTACAAAGAACGCAGTGTTCTTTGCGATACAATGAAAATTGTTGAAATTTGTACTCATTATTTGTTACACGACGATTTTGCAAAAATCGCAGTATCAATTTTAATCAAAAGTCATATATTTTTATACGACAATTTTGGAAAGATCGCAATGTTTATTTCAATCTGAAAAAATACTTGTTAAAATATATATTCATTTATTTTTTGTTAATTACAATTTTACGCAACGCATTAAAGGAATAGAAATTTTTGTACTCCGCTGAAATAAACGAGGGCGAACAAAAATACGAAATAAACTGTAATAACTTTTATGGAAAGTCTCGACTCGTCGTTTTTCTTTTTTTTTTTTTCTTTTCATTCGTTACAAGTGGTCTCTGCAAATTTTCGTAGGTCGCATCGAGTTTCGTCACCAGCGAGGCTCACACTGTACACCAAGTATCCGTGTACGCTCTGCGACGTTTTAAAAGACGAATTAGAAGCGGGTTTTCACGGTCGGTATGAGCTCGATCAAATCGACATAAGCGCAACGGGAAACGAAGCTTTCTTGAAATTGTACAAGTACGAAATACCCGTACTCTTTTTCGAGGGACAATATTTGTGCAAACATCGTCTGGACACTGAACTTTTAAAGAGAAGACTCGAGGAAATCGAACAAAAATAATCCTCGAATTATAATTGTTTTTTTTAAATATCGAAACAATGTGTATTAAAACCAGAAAGTCTTTTCATTATCATTAAATCGCTCATTTAGCCATAATGCTCCATTCATCGTGAAACACATCGTAAAATACACGTTTTTTCAAATAAAATACAAATTTTAAATAATTCTTGAAAAATTGCGAATTAAAAACAATCTGCAAATTATTATTCAGTAATTCGGAATAATTTTGCATAAAGGTTATGATGTATTAATTAATTATCATGGACAGTGAACTTTTAAAGAGGAGACTCGAGGAAATCGAACAAAAATAATCCTCGAATTATAATTGTTTTTTTTAAATATCGAAACAATGTCTATTAAAACCAGAGAGTCTTTTCATTATCATTAAATCGCTCATTTAGCCATAATGCTCCATTCATCGTGAAACACATCGTAAAATACACGTTTTTCAAATAAAATACAAATTTTAAATAATTCTTGAAAAATATCGAATTAAAAACAATCTGCAAATTATTATTCAATAATTCGGAATAATTTTGCATAAAGGCTGTGTATTAATTAATCGTCACTCCGTTGGAACAAGGAGACCCATAGAATACAAGATAACGAGTAAGGAATTAACGAACAAAAAAATAAACGTATTCCCTTCTCTGCGAGGAATTAAAAAATCTGTTTTTTTTCATTCGCAGAGCAAAGCATTGTCAAAGTGGAAAATTAGGACGTAAGAAAGTTTGACGTTACAACTTTGTATCTTTAGATTAATCCTGGTGCATAGGGTTCCAATTTCTAAGATCAACGAGTTTTTTCGAATGTTCAAATGGTTTGGAAAACCATAAATTGAATATTTAATTATTGTCGCGGAGGGTAAGACAGTCGCGGAAAGGCGAGTGACCGTGACGTGACGCACCTGTCCGAACAGGTACGAGTCTGTATTTTCTCTCCCCATTGCTCTTTTTCTTCTCTCTCTCTCTCTCTCTCTCTCTCTCTCTCTCTCTCCCTCTCGCTCGTTCGCTCGCTCTCTCTCTCTCTCTCGCTCGCTCGCTCGCTCGCTCGCTCTCTCTCTGTCTTTCTCATCGACTGTACGGCTGGCCGACGAGCCTTTTCTTCGGTGCGATATGTACGCTACTCGTTGCGCTATACAATGCGTGACAATTTAATTATCCGACACGATTCTCCTCTACCATGAAAATATGCAAAAGTCCTGAAAAGCTTTTACTTCGAGGCGATGGATCTCTCGACTCAAACGATGAAATCCAATACGTTGAAGAAACGCGGTTAAAAATTAACACGCGTTGAAGATAGTGTTTACGGTTATAATAAAGTTTTCTACGAAAGCCAATTATCGTAAGTTTTTTAGCTATTCCAACGCTACATATCTTCAATCTCGAATCAAAATTCGAATAGATTTTCGTTTGGTACGATCGTTCGCTCGGAGTAAGCTACGATTAAATTTACAGGCACACGAGAATTCATTGAAACAAAGTTAAAGAACATTTTTATCGATTATGAAAACTTTCTTAAGAAGGCATAAAAAAATTAGACGTGTTTGGAAGTTTTTTTTTTGATAAAAGAAAACGTAATAATATCATCGTTCTTTTAAATTAATCAAACTTTTATTAATCGATATATTTTTTCTTGTATTTTGGAAGTATTTTTGAGAACAATTCGTTGTAGGTTATTTTACCATCCGTCGGTATTTGGCACAATGATAAACATACATATCGAGCGAAACCCTCAATGTGATCCTTACGATGGTAAATAATGATAGTTGAAAGATTTATATCGTGTGATTAATGATAATTTCGTGAAATATTGGCATACGTGAGAATCCCCGGAATGCGACGCCAATGGTATAAAAATGGCTGCTGTAATGTGCATGGGTCTCTGCGGCCGGTATATCGGTATATGTACATGGAACTGCAAGGCCCAACAGGAGTGCTCGCGAGAGTCGACAACCGGGCTCGTAGTCTCGTCTCTCTCTCTCTCCCCCCCTCTCTCTCTCTCTTTTACCAATCTCTGCCTCGCCAAGCTTTCGTCCAGAGTTATCCCCACTCCCACGGTCCTTCGCCTCGTTTGCCGATTCTCTCGTTCATCTATCGTACGCCATCTTACGTTCCGAAGCCTTAAGAAGCTTCAATTACGTCTCAACGAAGATCGCGAACTTGTCGAGAATTCTATTATAACCGTTATTCTTTACAGAGACTGTAGTCTTTGCCAAGATGACGAATCAAAGGACGACCGTAACTTTTGTATAACAAGATACAAAAGTGACGAATTTGTATCTTTCTAACCTATGCCTTCAATTCTCCTCGAAGCTTCGTCTTGTTCTAGCCCCTTTCTATTCTATGCGTTACAAGTATGCTCGTATAAGTATACATATATATGCATATTCTCCGCTCTACTCGTTTAGCGCGGCCGTTCACTCGTGTTCTCTTTTCCCTCCTGGTTCGTAGTCGTCGCGTTCCTTCTCTTTTTCTTTCTCTCTTTCTCTGTCTGCGAAACTTGCTTCTCCAACTATCCGTCTTTTTCCATCCGACTCGTTCTCCCTTCGTCCTTGCCGCTCGTTGATCCATCCTGCAACGTTTCCACCGGTCTTTGCCGCTCGTCGTTCGCAGGTAGTTAAAGCGAGAAGTCTATATAAATATATATATATATATACTTAAATCGGTGAATGTACAGGCGGCTTCGCGGTTCGCCTCACGCTCTCTCTCTCTCTCGCTCTCTCTCTCTCGCTCGCATAACTTTTCCTTCGTTCTCGCCGCATGGCTCCCTCTCTCTCACACAGAGTGCACCGACACGGCAACACCGAGAGAGCGCTCTGTAGAGACCCGCACGAAACATTTCTTCTTCAGTGCTACGACGACGACGTGCGCGCTATACGCTTCGTACCGCGGAAGAGAATTCATTTCGCCCGTTTTGTAAAGGCAATATATCATATGCACGGGCTTTCGCGAGTACGACCCCGGTACCACGCGGAGTAAGAATAGGAAAAAATTCAAAATATTACAAGCGTCGAAAGATGCGACGAGTGTGAATGAAAACAAAAAATAACAAATATAAAAAGTAGAAGAATGTTTTCTGATTCGCCCTTCGCGACTGCCCGTAGAAACCTGATTTTCTACGCTGTACTATAGAAGTGAAAGAAGAAGAAGAAGAAGAAGAAGAAGAGGACGAAGAAAGCAAAGGCGAGTAAAGAAGACGAGAGAACGTTGGTGGAGGGGCTGGTGTGACTTGGTGCGCGTGCACCGAAACCACAGAAACGAGACGGGTTACTTGTCCCTCACAGTCGATGCATACCCGCGTTCGCGAAACGTTCTCTATTGCCTTATTATTATTTCACAACGAATACATACGTGATTGTTAAAAGACCGCGAAGACTGCAATAAGCACGATAAAATTGTGCATAAGGTAAAAACATGACGGATAATGAAGAAAAATAACAAAAGAGACTCGAAACTGATGGAAGTTCGAGGATCGCGACACCCCGCGGTAAAATCGTGCACTAAAGGAATAGGATACACCACATATGTATCTATATACAGGTAAACATCGAATATTTAAATACCCTGTCCTTTATAGAAACTACATGGGACGAAAAATTCCTCGAGAAGCCTTCCGGGGGCTCGTACTTTCCCACTCCCCGTTAAACTTTAGTTATACGAAGTGACACAGTGACAGCGCGGTGGTGCGTGCCCAGTCGATTTTCGACGTCGTTTCGACGATCGCGGCGCTCGTAGCGCCCGCAGTTTCGTGAAAACCGTGGTTCTTCTCACGCGTGGGCTAGAACGATCGACGAAGAGAGACGAGTGTAAACACAGAGAAAGTAGAGTGTCAAAGAGGAGACGAACTGTGGCGGCAAAGCGATTACGTGTCTATGTGTGTGCGCGTATGTGAAGCGGTCACAGAGACAGAGACAACGAGAGATAGAGAACCGAACGCTGCGGAGATCGTGGCGAACTAACTGGGTGCATTATTTTTAGACGACTTATATTCGACATCGGCCATCGCTGCAACCACCGGGACATAATCAGTATACTGTTACGACGCGGCGATCCCGGAGCTGACACGAAATTCTTTCTCCTAATTCGCGATGCGTCGATCGTTCTCGTCTTTTTGTCATATTCTCATAATTCGCGAGTTCCTCGCGTATTGGCAACACTGCTTACTTGTTTAAATGTCAGATGCGCCGGATCGGCGAGCGTCGCGTTTCGCGCACGGTTTCGGGAAATCGGGGTTGAGACGCTCGACGATACATTCTCGCAACCGGATTTTATTATCGAGTGTACGGCTTTTTAACGGTAAAATGTAGTGCCGGGAAAGTGGTGGGCGAGTTCTCACGAAAGTGGTCTTGTGTTTTTTTTTCTCGATCGATGCAAACTTCCGTGCGTGTTCGAGAGTCCGAGTGCCGCACAGTTTTTTTTCGTTAGAGGGATACCAAAGGCCAAAGAGGACGAGACTTGTTACGAAGCGGATTCGTCACGAAGGTATATTTCTTAGGTTATGTTTCTTTTTTCACTCCCATGTAAACGAAACTTTATCTCGATCGTTTCTTTTCCCCGAAATATAGATGTCGCGGGTGTTAAATATTTGTACTAAAACCGTCAATTTTAATTAATATGTAAAATAAAAATCTATAAATCCAACAACGCTTACGTTAACCCTTAAATAAAAATAAAAATATATTTCATCGATAACCTTTCTCAAAATCATGAAAATAAGCTAACGATTGAATAAAAATCCAAATTAATCGAGACGTGGAACATCCTCGACGTCCAATACGTCGATTTAGTTGGTCATTCTGAAAACTCGTTTATCGATCGAGGTTAACGAACGGGAACGAAATTCGATATACCGTGTATCATTCCTCTCTTCGTTTTTTCATCATTTTCTCCACATTAAATTCTTCTTTATCTCCAGTTCTTTATTTACTCTACTATCTCGATATTTGTAATCGATTCGAAGCGTTGATCGATTCCGTGTTTACCTCATCAACGAAAACATCGTGGGTCATCAATATTTTTCCACGAGCTTTCGTTTTCTTTTCTTTTTTTCCATTTAATAATAGAATCGATCTGTCAAACTTCCAGTGCGTGTCTCGTTATTACAGTCTTACTTTAGTTTCTTTTTTATTCGGGAAAGCGTCACGTGGTTGCAATAAATACGAATCCTTTATTTTACACACGCGAGACTGTAATGGGAATTTGATGCACGCCAGTATTAAATAGAATTTCGTTTATAAATTATCGAGAGTGAGAGTGGGATTTCGTTCGATTCTCGACGTACGACAGCACGCGTCGAGAGACGTGTATAACGATGCGGTGTAGACTCTCCGCCTCGTACGCGATAGTCGCGGGTATAGGTAAGGAAAAAATCGATCGTTACACGTTTATTGTGCCTCGGCGTTGTCGTCGTCGTCGTCGCCATGGAATAAATGTTTCTCGCTGGATACGCGTTTATCTATCTATATTTATATATAGCTATATTATATTTTTTTTCTTCGTAAGAAAAATTGTATTTTTTATAGCTTCTTGGATGTTTTTTTTTGTTTTTTTTTGTTTTTTTTTTAAATTTAAATGAGATCACGTCTTTTTTCGGAATTATCTGCGAGCCAATCAGATGGTCGATAAACCTGTTTTTTTAAGTTTCGAGATATCGATATAGATAGAGGCTGTGATAAAAAAAAAGAATTGCGAACAAAAAAATGAATGCTTTTTAATCGAAGAATCGTCTGAATGATTGAAACCCGATAAAATTTGAATTATCCGGAAACGTTCAAAGTTCTTGCAAAATATATTTTGCAAATGGTTTTTGAGACTTCGGGAGATTCACATTTATGGAAGAAATGCGAGATAGAGATTGGCAAAATATTACAACGACGAATACAAAAATAATGTATAATAATAAATAAATAATAAAATTAAGAATTTATTACGTTTTACAGATTGAATGACAAAAATATATATATTTTCTTTAATTTAGAAAATACAAAAACGTTAAATTCAATTAATAATGAAGAATAGACAAATTTATACGAAGAAAAAAAATTAAATAACACGAAATGGCCTACGATTTAATGTTGAATTAGGCTGAGGCAAAATATTTATCAGTGTGGCAGCTAACGATTTAATAAAAAAAAGAAAATTATTAAATTAAGAATTTTCACTCGAATAATTGTGAATAATAGTTATTCTTATCATTACCCTTATCGCTGTTATCGTGCTTTGGACTATTTTTTTTAAAGGCAAATCGACAAATCTTCGTTTTGATTAAAAAAAAAATACTCGACGAGCATGGAGAACGACAATTTCCGTAAATATGTAATCGAACGTTACACATGCCCATTGAACTTTAAAATCGTGTTTGTCGACACCAAATATTGTACGTTTTGTCGTTTGCTACACGTGTCCCTTTAACGTTTCGTCGCTCGTACATTAACGATGCGCAGGCGCTTTTTAAACGGACCGACAATTTTTATCAGACTCGACAATTTCGAAACGAGCGTTCGGGTGTCTTCCGTTGTAAACTCGACTCTAACCGTGCACACGAATTGGTTAATCGATGACTCACGTGTGACTTGTACTTGGTCGCTACGGCGGAGACACGTCGAAAAAGATGCACGAATAAAGAAGGCCACGCTTATAATTCAACCGTAAAATTGTGAAATAACAAAGAGAATGAAAAATTCTTGCTGTTATAGTGCTTTTGGTATTTTAAGGATTTTTATTTTTTTGTTAAAAAAAATAAAAGGAGAAAATTAGGTTCTCGTCATTATAGTACTTGCGATAATTTTAAGGGGGGTTCGATATTGTTATGAAAAAACAAGAAAGGGAAAAATATTTTTTGCTTTTATAGTGGTTTTGGTAATTTTAAGGGTCCTGATTTTTTTTATTAAAAAAACAAAAAGGAGAAAATTAGGTTCTCGTCACTGTAGTACTTTCGATAATTTTAAGGGGGTTTTGATATTTTTATAAAAAAACAACAACAAAGAGAAAGAAATTTTCTCGCTGTTATAGTGCTTTTGGTAATTTCAAAGGTTCATGTGATATTTAAAAAAAAAATAAGGTTCTCATCTTTATAGTACTTTTAATAATTCTAAGGGAATTGATATTTTTATAAAAAAACAACAACAAAGAGAAAGAAATTTTCTCGCTGTTATAGTGCTTTTGGTAATTTCAAAGGTTCGTGTGATATTTAAAAAAAAATAAGGTTCTCATCTTTATAGTACTTTTAATAATTCTAAGGGAATTGATATTTTTATAAAAAAACAACAATGAAGGGAACGAAAATTTCTTGCTGTTATAGTGCTTTTGGTAATTTCAAAGGTTCATGTGATATTTAAAAAAAAATAAGGTTCTCATCTTTATAGTACTTTTAATAATTCTAAAGGAATTGATATTTTTATAAAAAAAACAACAACAAAGAGAAAGAAATTTTCTCGCTGTTATAGTGCTTTTGGTAATTTCAAAGGTTCATGTGATATTTAAAAAAAAAATAAGGTTCTCATCTTTATAGTACTTTTAATAATTCTAAGGGAATTGATATTTTTATAAAAAAAACAACAACAAAGAGAAAGAAATTTTCTCGCTGTTATAGTGCTTTTGGTAATTTCAAAGGTTCATGCGATATTTAAAAAAAAATAAGGTTCTCATCTTTATAGTACTTTTAATAATTCTAAGGGAATTGATATTTTTATAAAAAAACAACGACAAAGAGAAAGAAATTTTCTCGCTGTTATAGTGCTTTTGGTAATTTCAAAGGTTCATGTGATATTTAAAAAAAAAGAAATAAGGTTCTCATCTTTATAGTACTTTTAATAATTCTAAGGGAATTGATATTTTTATAAAAAAACAACAACAACAAAAGGAAAAATATTTCTGGTGATTATAAGCGCTTTTGGTAATTTTCAGGCTTTTATTTTAATTCTCATAATTTTAAGAGTCTCCATATTTTCATTTAAAATAAAAGAATTCGAATTATCTCAGTTAAATCATTCTCGTTATTTCGCAAGCGTTAGAGACATTTTTTAAACAAGATAACGTTCCATTTGCAATCTCGATGAGTGTATCGACGCATCCTACGATACCTTCTTACGTCTAATCTTTTCCGTTCTTTATTCCTTTTTATCAACAAAGATAACGAAAATGGACACGCGTGAGCAAAAAAAAAAATTATTCGTCATACGTTCGTTATCGTTATCGTTAATTAAATCGTAATATTTATCGTTAGGACTCGCGTCCTACAAAGCTTCGTGTTTGCAATCTCCGCACATTTTTTTTTCTCTCAATGACCAAAGTAGTCAATTTTTAACGAGGCGTCTTTTTCGACTCGTACGATAATAATAATTTAAAAAAGGGGATAAACAATAATAAAAATAGCGAAGGTGCGTTAAAGCACTAAGGTTTGATCGAATCGATAAAAATTAGTGTTCGGTGTAAGAAAAAAAAAATGAAGACAATGGTCACTCGGTAATGGTGTAACGAGTCGCGACTGCGCGTTATCGTGCATTCCATTCGGTTAATTACACGCTAGAGGCGAATCCGACGAATTTTATGCCCTAATGATTTTATGGACTAATTAGCGGGACGCGAGTTACGAGTTTATTTTTCCGATACTTCATTGTCTTTCTCGTCGCGATATTTTTTGTCTCGAGATATTAATATCGATTGATTAAATCGTTTTATTTTATACGATTTAACGGCGTGATAATTACGATATAATAATTATAATAAACTTTTTTTTTTTTGCAAGTTAAACATTTTTATTCGTGAATAATAATTAATCGTTGTTAATTAGTAAATAGTTAGAAAAATTAATTGACCCTTCGATAGTTTGTATAAAAAATGATTAATCGTTGATCGATGATAATAATAACGATAATTATAGTAATTGGCAATTTTTCCTCACTCCTCGCTATTCTTTTTGTTGTTGTTATTTTTTTTTTTGCAAATATTTCGTTTCGCAATTTCCTTAACGCAGGCACTACGATCTCGCACCCACCCTCCTCTTCGTAACAGAATTCGTATTCTCATTGTTCTCTTTACATAATTCCTTTCACTTCTCGTCTCATTACGTTTTACGGGATAATAATGAAGAATTGATCGATCCGAATTAAATAACTATAATAAAATATATTAATAATAATAATAATAATAATAATATACGAAGAAATATAATTATTTAATTTCTATCGGTGATTTATTTATCATTATATCAAACACTAATTAATCACTAATTTATCTTCAATATTACTATTTGATTTTAATTAATATAAATACACAAATATATCATATATAATTATTTGATTACAACCGATTAATTATTTATTATTTTTTTATATTTAATAAATTACTTTTAATTATTTCGAATTCGATATAAAAAGTTCAACGAACCTTCAGATTCGTATTGTCTCCTCTCTCGGTCCCTGTAAATATACATATACACATTTATATATATATATATATATATATATATATATATATATATATATATATATATATACGCGAGAGTCCTCAGTGCGCTTGGCACTATCACTCCCTTCTTTCTCAGCGCTTCGTGCGGCATTAGATAGCGTGACTCATGACCTCGGACCTCGTTGTGAAAATTCTCAACCGGTTCCCTGGTCGTTCGTCCTCTCGTCTCTCGTTGTTGGAAGCGTAAATAAAGCCATAAATAATTTCACTGCATTTTTCCTCGATCCATTACAAAGCTTGGCTCGCCATAGTGCTGTTCATTTTTTTTTCACCATTTTTTATATTTCACCCATTCGCCTCTCGCATCGTTCAATAATACGTACGCTCTTGTTACGGTCGACCGATTGACTAATTGGACTTTCTCTGACCGAAAACTATTTTTCGAGGGGGACCAAACGTGCTGTGTATTATTATTATTATTATTTTAATTCAATAAAAAATTATTGTTACCTTATATGACGCTGACAAATTGTTGATAATTATTGTTAATTATCGATATTAACGCTTGTGTACGATTCATAATTATAGACTTGAATTTTTTTTATTTTTTCTATTTTTAAATAATTTTTTTCGTTCAATAATTTTTTTTTCTTTTATTATTTTTTATTTCGCAATTGTTATTTTTTTTTACTATCGAATACGATCGATAGTCGCAGAGCCTGGATCCGGTATCACAGAGAAATAATGAGAAAGGCTCGCCGTCGTAATTACGCGAGGAATAAGCAACGTGGCATAATTAACGTGTTATCGTTGTAAACTGAGATTCGTGGGTGTGCGCCAGTGTCTTGAGACGATCGAATTTTTGCTGCGGTCAGTACTTATGTATTGTTAGTACACCGATTCCCATGAGTAAACGGCTGCGTGGACAACATTCCGCTTGTTATTATATAATCGCGTACGATATACGTAATACCCGTGTGGATTGTGCGAAAATTTTTGTCAATTCGCCAAAATCGATGAATAAAGTTGTCGGGTCGAATTTTACGTTGATTTACAATTTTTGGCGATTTATGTTGCGAAAAAATTCTCATTCAGAGAATTAAATATAATTAGCTTGTTGATAAAATAAAAAATAAATGTTTTAATTACGTTTGAACCTGAATAATTATGATTCTTGATATCAGGACGAGGAAGACAATTTTCAAGGTATAGAGGAAAGTCGATAAATAAATAGTAATAATAGAAGAATGATCGATAAATGATAGAAGGAAGGAGAGTTTATATTTAGAGTTATATTTGTATATATTTACATATATATACCTGTTTATATTGCGTAAAAATCTCATTAAGAGGATTATATATAATTAGCTTGTTAATAAAATTAAAGAAAATAATTTAATTACGTTTAAGCCGGAATAATTATGATTCCTGATATCAGGACGAGGAAGACAATTTTCAAGGTATAGAGGAAAGTCGATAAATAAATAGTAATAATAAAAGAATGATCGATAAATGATCGAAGGAAGGAGAGTTTAATTTTAGGATTAATTAATGCGCGTTCGAATTGGCCTATCGAACATTTAGGGTAATTGAGTAATTATCACATGACTAATTATAATGAATAATCTATTTTTCTAATTATTCATTGAATATTAAGAAATTTCGTTGTTATTCGAGGGCGGTCGCGCGTTATAAATAATGTAAATTCGTGTTTTACGTTGGGAATTTTTCTTCACGTATTAATCAATTACACGGTAAAAATGGCGAATTACATGGCTTGTTTTTATACCCGCGGGGTAATCTATATATCGATGCACCTTGACTAAGTATGTATAATTTTTTTTCTTCTTTTACTCGTCTATCTTGCGACACGTGATACATTATATGTTGCGTGGAATATTACATGCGAAATACATAATATATCGTGTACACGGGTCGTTCCATGCCGATCGAACCATTTTTTTTAAACTCAAATAATTTTCTTATAAAAATTAGCTTTCGATCGTTTTTTAATTCCTTATAAACTCGTCCATTCGCGAAATTCTTTATTCACAAAGTATAAAAATACGAACAAAATTATGAATAAAAAACGACAATGTTTTCTCATCAAGAAAAAACATTTCGAAAATATTCGTTTCTAATTTTTTCCAATCATTGCTAATTGTTTTTATCTTTATTTTCTAGAAATTCTAAAATACCGAGAAATAAATAAATAAAATAAAATAAAAATTAACGATTGAAAAAATAATAAAAAAAATTCATACAAAAATCTAGTCTCCATGTTCTCGAGACGAAAAAAAAAGAAAAAAAGAAAAATTTGATTATTCGTAGATTAATTCGAGGGGTCGATCAATTTAGCATGAAACGTGTCGTGGGTATGTAGCTCGGTAATGTAACGCACACGCGTTATATGTATCTTTCCGTATAGTCGTTTCAGGTAGGTAGGTATGCACGTGCATATATCGCGATATGCATGGCCCCTCCGTGATGCATTTCCTACCACTCTAGAGGCGACTCGACGATCGCGAGAATAATATTAAATTAGTATTTGTCCGATCGACCGAGAGAGCGTATATACGATCTTTATATCTCTTGTCTTATTCATATTCACACATATACATATATATATATATATATATATATATATATATATATATATATATATATATATATATATATATATATAGAGAGAGAGAGAGAGAGAGAGAGAGAGAAATATATATATATAGTTATTTAGAAGATTCGTTGAATGCGTGTCGACGACGAAGAGAAGAGTTATCGTCGTTCTGTTAATCGACCCTAAGCAAGACTCTTGCGTCTGTTCACTCACGCTATACTGACGTATAATCGAGTGCGAAGGAAAGAGAGAGAGAGAGAGAAAGAGAGAGAGAAAATAAAATAGTCGTTGAAATAGCACACTCGTCGAATCTCTTCATATCGTCTGGATATCTTGTCCACTGTATAGTGTTTGCTCGAGAGAGTTCACGTCTCTCGTCGTTAACTCACGTTCGTTTACTCAACGTTTACAGTTTTGTCATTCGTGGTGAAAAAAAAAAACAAAAAAAAAGATAACAGATACAAAAACAAAAGAAAGAAAGAAACAAAGAAAAATATCGAAATTTTGATCGATGAGAAATAAAGAGAAGAATAAAAAAAATAATATCGCATCGGAACAAGTGGATTTAATTTATTTAAATGGAATTAAATTAATTCGCAATCGTTTGAAATTATATTTTGATCGTAATCGAAGAACGAAAATTGTTCGTACGTTTTCGATCTAAAATCGAGTGTGATACGAATTAATCCGACGAATTGATATTTTTGTTGTTGTCAGTCGAGAGTGAAAAAAGAAAATACGTTCGTTATTACGCGTGAAATAATCGATTAGCGGATTAATCTTATTTCTCAATCTCGATGTTCGCGGTTGTTGATATTTGTGACGGAACGAGAACGGAATACGAATTTACAGCGTTGAATTTACAACTATTTTCGGCCTTTCGAATGGATTTAATCGTATCGAACGAAAATTAATGTTATTCTCAATAATTTTCCGATCAAAATCTACCAAGACCCAAAGTATATCAAATATGTTTCATTCAAATCAATTGTGATACGAATTAATTCAATTAATTTGTTTTTCGTTTTTAATAAATAAAAAAAAACAATGTAGGTCGTGGGAAATTCGTGCAAATATCGAGAATCGAGTTTTTTTCGAGAATAAATAATAATTAATAAATTATAAGTACATATAAAAATAGTAAATAATTAAATCGGTTACAATTGTTGACATCAGGTTTCTATGAGAAACGTGGCGTACAATCTGCTCGCGTAAATTCTAATAACAGTAACAACAACAACAACAACAATAATAATAATAATAATCATATAAATTTTTTTTTATACACGTAAATCTCAACGATAATGTCGTTCTTCCGGGATGCATTCCGTCATTTCGTACGGAACGTCGGTAAGCGACTTTCTTCATAATACAGCCCTTGATATAGAAAATTCTACGGTTACGTATATTTATTACACATCGAGAATAATGTATACGACGTATCAGTCCTCTCACTACGTGAAAATTAAATCCTTCGCATTCACCGAGGAAATATGCTGACATCGTTACATAACGAACGACCTCATTTTTTTGTTCTTCCCTCGGGGAGGGGGTGGTAGGGTAGCTTAAGTAACCGAGGTGCATTCTCATGAAATTTTTATTCTTATCGAATAAACAAATTTCTTTAACGCACAAAGAATATGAATTAATAAAATAATAAAATTACTTTCTCTTTGAGGAATAAATACTTTTTCTGTAAAAAAAATATTGTACGTTCGAGAAATTATAATGAACGAACGTAGTAATAAAGCGAGAGAAACATTAACGAAGATATTTTCATTAAATACACAATTTTCGATAAATGAAAGATAATAATATTATCGCTTTTAGAAATATAGTTTGTTGTAAAAAAAATATGATTTCTTTGGAAAAGTAAAATTAACGAACTTTGTTAATGAAGCACGTTGAGAATGATTTTAAGAAATCGACGCTCATTCCGGGGAATTTTAATGATCGTTAAATAACGAAATTTTATTAAAATTTTAAAAAAACATTGAAATATCACAAAGTAAAAATATTTTCCTATCGATAAATAGTTTAGTTTTTAGTTTAGTTTATTTCCACCTGTACGCCCTTCCAAGATTTTACATACTCCTCTCTTACTCTTCATCATTTTTACATTTTTCCCTTCTTTACACTTTTCCTATTTTTACATTTTTTTTTACATTTCCTTATCCTTATCCCCTGCTATTTCTGTTTGTTACTTTACTCTTCTTCTCGTTCCCTCTCTTCATCCCTTCTATTGGCTATTTTCTCGAACTGTCTCATCACCTCACACATTTCCTCAATTATTTCTTTCTCTTCCAGTGCCTTGGTCCATATCGTCGTTTCCATGTCCTGTTATCGTTCTTTCCACTGTCGATGAAAAATCCTAATATTATCGCTTTTAGAAATATAGTTTGTTGTAAACAAAATATGATTACTTTGGAAAAGTAAAATTAACGAACTTTGTTAACGAAGCACGTTGAGAATGTTTTTAAGAAATCGACGCTCATTCCGGGGAATCTTAATGATCGTTAAATAACGAAATTTTATTAAAATTAAAGAAAAAAAACATCGCAATATCAGAAAATAAAAATATTTTCCTATCGACAGATATATATTGTCGAAAAATGATAATAACTTTAATTAAAAATAAATAAACGAACGTTGTAACGAAGAAAGAACAATGAAAAATGTTTCAGGAAACGAGCGTGCGAGATACAAGATGGCGTCGTCGAGCGTCGCGGAAGACGAGGATCTGATAGACCTCGAGAACGCCGGTGTCGCCGCCTGTGTGTCGCGCTCGACAAACTTGCCCGAGGCGTCGGCCGAGGAGCTCGAGCACCTTTTGGACGTTTGTCCACCCAAGTTGGAGCAAAAATTGTCGCTAACCCGACGACAAGAGGCGATACGCGAGAATCCCGAGAAGGATGACATTCTCGTGACCTTGGGACACGATCAGCTCGTGCCAAGAAGAAAGAGAATCGACGTTGTCTCGTCCGAGACGATAAAGCGTATACGCGACATAACGAAGAATCTCGAGCCTGTTATGAGATCTTGCGCGACTAGTTTGAGAACGAGCGACGACGAACCGATACAAAATGGCGATAGCGTCGATGGTTCGTCCAAGTATACGAATTCTCGCGAAGTAACGAACGATCCTCGTCGTAACGACGTGACTTACGAGACGCAAACGATAAACAGCGCGTTTGATTTTTTGTCCGAGCTCGAGGACGCCGATGACGACGACGATCAGCCACCGGACAAGAAGCGGCGCATAACGAGCGCGGACGGTTGCGCGACGCGCAAGCCGCCATCTTGTTATCCCCTCGAGCCAACCTGCCTCATAGAGGACAAATCGAGTATTTATCGCGAAATCGATCGCGCGAATCACGCGATCGAAAGCACCGAAACGAGTTCCGTTCTAGATGGCGTTAACGACGTTTCCATCGACGACGATCATGAAAATTTGGGCTTCGAAGTTTCCCCTCTATCGAAGAAATCGCAAGAGGCTTTTATCGAGAAAAAAACAAATTTTCCCAACGTCAACAATGGACAGGGAAAGTTTGGTAGAAGGGTGGAGGAAAGAGAGATTAGAAAATCGTGGAGCGAGGGCGAGAGTCGAGGACTTGTTTTTCACGACGATCTAAGCTCGGAGAGATCGACCAGTATCGAGATCGATTGCTTTTCCGAACCTTCGACTTCCAATGGTATCACCAAACTTTTGCGCAGATCTTCGAGAAATATCGTCAGGTAAGTCGTAACGACTGTATTAACGCGATAATTTTAATTTCGCCTTTAATTTAAGTTCGCATAGATTTAAAATAAACCTCCACAAGAATTATGAATTGTATCTCGTGCAAACAAAATTATTCATAATTATTATTTTACAAAATAATTACCAATAATTTTGTCTACTTAACTTTTGCATACTTAACTCAATACGTATATATATCATTCAATTCTTTGATATAAAAATATTTGCACATGATGGGAAGGGGGATGAAAACGCGGATAAAAATATGAAGAATCAAGATCTCGCTTGGAGCAAGAGGTTTCGCTCAATTATGCGAATCATGGCTGCGGAACGTTATTGTCGTAAGGGAAGGAGAGAGCGAGCCTCGTACAACGTCGTATATTAAATATAACTATATATATATACACGCAGCTGCTTTGTTGGAATAAATACCCTATGGTAACGAAGGAAAAATCATTTTTTCCCCGCACGTGGTGGTCAGTAGTGTAAAACGGTATTAACACGAGACTCGCAGGGGGCGTACACGCGCAACCGGAAGTCGTACCGTGTAAATTCGAGCAGGGGGTCGAGAGCGCGGGCACGCGGTAAAGATCCGCCGGATCTAGTACCAGACGCGCCCACATATAGTGGCACGCGTTACAAGAAATCGTTCTTAAGCTTCTAGTTATATTCCGTCCTATACGTATATTTGTCTTCCGCACGATCTTTTGGCCCTTGAACGTGTGCCACGTGCATGAAATAATGGGCGAGCAAGCGCGGATGTACGATAGATAAAAAAATATACATTTACATGGGGCGTTTAACGAGGCTCGGTTACTTTTCCGAAACAGTTTTTGATAGCGCTTGAAATGATCAAAAATATTATTATTATTATCATTATTTACTGTTGAAATTAATTTACCATAGCGTTGTTTTTTTCTTTTTTTTTTAATTTCGTTCGCAGACAAGTACCGGAGCACTCGGCCTCTTCCTCCGAGTGTTCGGACGTCGATTGGTCCTGGGTCGAGGAGTACGAAACTCCGTCGATTTCAACGAGTCAATTTCGCGTCTCGTCCACGTCGAAACGCGATTACAATAACAAACGAGGCAACGCCAAGACTCAGAGTACGCGAAACATAAGCGAAAGAACGACGAAGAATAACATCTCGTGCGTGAACGCACGACCCTCGTCTGCCCCCACTAGGGTTAGCAATACCAACGTAGCGATCGCTACCACCTCGTTTCTCGGCGAGAGCGACGCCATTTGGACGACTAGCGGCGAAGAGAGAAAGCGCGCTTGCGCCGCTTCCGAGGAAACTCGCGACTCCAATGGCAGTGTTGCGATGTCCGTCGTCGAGACGGGCAAGTGTTCGGTTACGGGACGATCGAGTTTGGCGCCATCGTCGTTGGCGTTCGATGATTTTTGTATAGGACACGACGATATTACGAACGTTTCGTCTCTCGCGACAAACAACGACCCCGCCGTCATTACCGCGAATTCGACCAACTGTATCGGTGTTTCCAATGAAAATTCTCGCTCTCGTGGCAATTTCGGTGCTACGACGAACGATGAGATTAACGCCAGAGCGTCCGTACGAAATAATAACAATCGCGTCGATGGCAGCGCTAATTCTTTCATACGCGCCTCGATGCGACGTTTGCGACATCTTCGTTTGCCGGACGCCGAGAGAAACATCGAGCGACGGATCGTCGCCGATTCGTTAATAACGAGTAGCCCCTCGGTATCGATACTCTCGGGACCAAATTCACTGCCGGACATTGCCCTGATCGCGCCGGATATTCTCGCCGCGCAAACGAACGGCTCGCTCTCGGGAAATTCGATAAGACCGTCTAGTGCACCGGTAGCCACGAGGGATCACGCCGGTAATAATAACAGTGCGAGTAATAACGTCTCGGGAACGCCGAGGCGCGGACGAAGACACGCCAGTCGTACGACTGGCGGACGAAGTCAGGAGAGAGCCAATAGAGCTAGTAGTGCGCGTAATAATAATAATAATAATAGTAATAATAATAATACGAGTGGTGAAAATACGGAGATCGGTGTACAAACGGGAATCACGGTGGCTACGAGTCCGCAACGAAGAAACAACGCCGGATCGACGACACAGCTGCCGAACTCACCGGGTTCGAATGGCGCGAGTAGAAGGTAAGACTCAACGTCGTCTCGAACGTACGATAATAATGAAATATTGATTAATATTACTATTTTGACTCCTGTTGCCTCGTAGAGACGTTGGAATGTTTGGATTCTTTTTTCTTCTTCTTTCTTTCTTTCTTCTTTATTGGTTAGCTCGTCGATTGTGAGTAAATGATCGAAGATTCGGGGTATCATCGATCGTATGGAATTATTTTTTACAATGTCGAATAACGATCGTGACGGACGGATAATTCGTCGATTTTGAAATAGTATTTTATTTGAAAAGGCTGATTTGTGTAATTGGCCATTTTTGTAAACGAAACGTTCGTGGATTGCATTGCATTGACGGTAAAGGAAATTATCTTAGAATCTTGGTTTATTGTAATATAGTATTTCGTCATAGTTTGTCGGATAATGATATTTCGTGATTTTTCTATGAAGGAATAGAGTGGTCGGTTACAGGACAGTGTTGTGTGAAAAAATAAGATTGTATTATTAATGATTGAGTATTATTGTTTGGTAATCGATGATTTTTCTTTGTTCAAATATTATTTTCTTGTAGAAGATTATTCTGTTGGAAAATACTATTTTATGGTCGAGTAGGGTTTTTTATTCTAAAACACGGTTTTAACCCAAAATACTATTTTATTGAAAAATACTATTCAATTCAAAAATACTATTCAATTCAAAAATACTATTTAATTAAAAAATACTATTTGATTAGAAAATACTATTTTATGCGAAAATACTATTTTATTCAAAAATACTATTCAATTCAAAAATACTATTCAATTCAAAAATACTATGTAATTAAAAAATACTATTTGATTAGAAAATACTATTTTATGCGAAAATACTATTTTATTCTAAAATACTATTTTGTCATAAAATACTATTTAATTCAAAAACACTCTATTTAATTCAAAATACTATTTAATACAAAAATACTATTTTATTCTAAAATACTATTTTATTCCAAAATACTATTTTATTAGAAAATACTATTTTATTCTAAAATACTATTTTGTTCTAAAATACTATTTTGTTCTAAAATACTATTTGATTAGAAAATACTATTTTATGCGAAAATACTATTTTATTCTAAAATACTATTTTGTCATAAAATACTATTTAATTCAAAAACACTCTATTTAATTCAAAATACTATTTAATACAAAAATACTATTTTATTCTAAAATACTATTTTATTCTAAAATACTATTTTATTCTAAAATACTATTTTATTCCAAAATACTATTTTATTCCAAAATACTATTTTATTAGAAAATACTATTTTATTCCAAAATACTATTTTATTCCAAAATACTATTTTATTCCAAAATACTATTTTATTCCAAAATACTATTTTATTCCAAAATACTATTTTATTCCAAAATACTATTTTATTCTAAAATACTATTTTGTTCTAAAATACTATTTTGTCATAAAATACTATTTTATGCGAAAATATTATTACGTTCTAGAATACTATTTTATCCTAAAATGCATTATTTCCATAAAATACGATTTTGTCCCGTAACACAATTTTATTCGAAAATACTATTTTGCCCCAAAACATTTTATAGCCCTAGGACATTTCGTTCTACGTTATTATCCTAATTGTTTTTTTTTATGAAGGACCAATATTTGACCAACGTAATCGCGTTCCACGTTCCGGCTCGTTTAATTCGCAGATTGTCCAACATTGATAAAAAAAAAAAAATAAAGATAGCCGATGACGTATTTGGGTCACGTGATAATTCGTTCCTTCGGAACTAGACAATACATTATTCATGCCTCGCCGATACGAGATAGGTGGGAGGCAAGGGAACGTATCTCATTTCCACAGACTCGTCGAGGGTCGATTAATCGACACAATTAATATCCCGCCAAGTATAAATGTTTCTTAATCGACTTGATAAGACAATTAAACAAACTCTCGATTTCCGATCAATTAGATAATGATAAAAAAACCGTAGGGGTACATATTCCCATCGTTACTTTATTCTTCCTCCCATTCGTCGATTAAACACCACCACCAACAACAACAACAACAACAACAACAACAATAATAAAATCATTAATCTAACTTTAATTAAAATTATTTTTTATATCCCACACAATAACGATTAAAATATTTAAAATTACAAAATCTTCCAATCGATCGAAAATTCATTTTTTAAACGTTTTAATGAAAAAAAAATAATATATTTCATGATTATCAATTGTAATATGAGATTGCAGATCGCTTGAGCAATTCGCGAAAAAAGTTCAGGGAACATTCGTGACTATGTGGGAACGTCCGCATAATTGCTCGATGACTCGATTTCGCAGGTCCGGGTGATACTCTCAAAACTCTTATAACGTATATCGGCACGGTGATGTGTTCTCCCGTTCTCTCTGTCCCCTTTTACGGATATATATATATATATATATACATACACGTGCCGTTAATCGCAAAGTGCTCTACGCCCGTCGGTTTACCTCGCGGCGTCGTAGGCGGGCAATTTTTATTTTATTTTTCCTCTCTCTCTCTCTTTCTCGTCTTTTTTTCTCTTTTCTTTCTCCTCGCCACGCGTTTCCCTCGCGACCGAGTCCCGCGAATCGCGATCCTCACGCGAGAAACGAACGAACGGGCTCTGCCAACTTCTCTTCCGTACATTACCTTGCGCATGTATATATATATATATATATATATATATGTGTGTGTGTGTGTGTGTATATTATGTTTGTAGGGGAGAGCGAGGCAAGTTGGCGCTCTGTTATCCATCGATCAAAATCTTTTTATTATTTGCACTTCTCGATATTTTGTTCACAACGATCGTATTGATAACTAATAAAAATCGTATCGATACCGACGGTAACGAAAATATTACTTTGGGGGAAAAAATTGAGAAAAAGTGAATGTTTATATTTGGACGAAATCGAGCATAAAAAAATGTCGGGACAAATATATTTTTGAAAACGATTTATGAAAATTTGGAATCGTAAAAAGACGAGAGAAAAGATTTTTTTTAAAATCAGGTTAAGGATATTTTTTAAAAGGAGCATTTTACCCTCTAATGACTTTATTTTCTTTTATACGAAATTATTAGCCATAAAAATGGACAAAAATTAATTTAAAAAAAATTATATCATTGAAATTTTTGAAGAAGGATAATTTCGTCCCACAGCCGTTTTATTTTATTTCCCTGGAAATCAGGTGTGAGGAGATAGAAAGAAAGAAAACAATTATTTATAGCTTTATTTATTTTTTGCCATTAGTCTAAGCATATCTCGTTTCGTATCTCGATTTTTAAGTAAACGTATAAAAATGGCGTTTGAAACAGTGGCAAATAAATAATTTTTTTTTAACCGACCCATCTTGCCCCACTCTCCCTTATTTAATACAAATATGGCATGTACCATTGTGTGTATACTACCTACTCATAAATGAATACATATATACATATATACATGTATATATTTACGCTGGCGCTTCTCCACTCGAATAACAATAATAATAATAATAATAACAGTAAGTTAAGAAGAGAAAAAAACTGTATATATATAATAACGTCTGCCAAGGAGTTTCAATGTTTCCTTGAAAATTCATTTGCCGCGTTATCTGCCCACGTGATCTTTTTCAAAGCCTTCCTCTACTCTCTTCCTACGATTATTCGAGGATACATTGGAAGAGTCGAGTCTTATCGCGATAATAAAATTTCATCCGTACGCACGTACGTATAATAAAGTTTGTTGTGTGAAGGTGGTGAAGAAAAAATAAATAAGGAAAAAGAAGAAAAAAGAAAAAAATTAAAGGAAGTTTGGAGCACCGTCGAACGGAAATTCGTTAATGTCTTGTCGCTCCGTAGCGCGTGGCCAGCGCCACGCTTCGTTTATCCGCGAAGCTTTGCGCAAGCCGAGTCACTTGGAAGCCTGCGAATGTTCAACCCGCGCGTCGCGACACGATTGAGAAAGAAAGAACGGGAGAGCTAGCGCGCGCACGACTATTACTACTTACACACGGCGTTCGTCGAGTTTCAGACACCGCTTGTGTATATATACTCTTGTACGTTTTATGGAACACTTCGTTTCGCGAACGCTTGGCTAATCGGTCGATGTGAAAACGCGTTCAAGAATTATGAAAAAATTGTTTTTTTTGTTTGTTTTTCTTTTTTCTTTAAATTAATTGAAGAATTTTTTTTAACAGAGATAATAATCATCGAGTTTGTTTTTTCGTAAATTTTTTTCGATCGATTTTGATGCGTTGTAACGTTATTAAAATATCGAACGCTATTAATTTTGTTTATTCCTTCGAATTTCATTATTTTTAAATCATTCGTTTAATCACAGGGATATTCGAGTTATTATTAAATCGCAATTGTCACATCCGATGAATTATTAAACGAAATGAATCATAATTAAAAATATTAAACGTAATTGAGAAAGTTTTTTAAAAAGTAAACAATTTTTAATATTTTCGTCCAATACGGAGGCAATTCGAGTTATCATTAAATTTTAATTATTACATTAAATTTAACGATTCCTTCGATTAATAATAATAATAATAACAATGAAAAAAAAAATAATAATAATAAAATAAAAACAGCGATCCATAAAAAAAATTGCATTTTCAAAGAAAAGGTGTCCGTTTCGTGTCCGTTGATACTTTACCCACGCTATGCTGATGACCGCGTCTTAGCTCGTTGTATTGCCACAGATGTTTTTTCCCTTCGCCGTGCTCTCAAGGAGTTACCGAGCGATCTAGGTCAAACGCACTCTTTGTTCTTCTTCCTTTCGCCTCTTTTTCTCTCGCTTCGCTCACCCATACGCTTTTCTCTCTCTCTTTCTCGTTGCACGCACGAGCGTGTATGTCGATGCGCGTTTACACGCGTAATCATAGCTATACTTTTGAAATTATAAGACCGGTGTTGTTATCGAGACGAAAGTAAAAAAAAAATCTCGGACTAAAATTTTCGAGACTTCGATTATACATCGACTTTTTTCTCCTGTCTCGAAATCTTCTTGTCTTCGGGCGTTCGCCATTAGTCGCGTGGAATTACGACCACTTCCTTTGTTCGACGACGGCGAAGGATGCGAAGAACTTCTTCTTTCTTTTACGTTTCTTGATATTTTTTTATTTTTTTGTTACTCTGCCCACCGTCGGTAGTCGGTCGAGTAATCTCGAAGCGAGAGGAGATTTTTCTCGCGGTCGCTCGTGGTCACGGCATCGTCCTTATTATATATATATATATATATGTGTGTGTGTGTGTGTAGGTATATAGCGACAAAAAATTGAAGATCCGAGGATGACTCTTTACTCCTCGTCGATTTGGGCCCTTCGACGTTTTTTTTCTTCTTCCCCTCTTTTTTTCGTATCGTCCACTCATTACTTTCCACGTTTCCGAGATTCTCGTATTTTTTTTTCAAGTTTTTTTATTGCGATGATCGAGTCATTAAAAATATTTGATATATAAGAAAACACGGTTGGAAGAATATATGTTTTATTATTATTGTTGTTGTTGTTGTTGTTGTTGTTATTGTTGTTATTATTTCACTCGAGTAAAAATTGTCTGGCAGTTTTTTGAAGAATTTATATACAGGGTGAATCTCTTAAAGTATAGCACCATTTATTCTGGGGTAGATGGGACCATTACAAACAAAAGTTGCAAATATACATTAGGGATATTTTTAATAGTTTACGAGATATGAATTTTTAAAGTTCGTCAAATTAGAGCGCGACAAGAAGCGTTGGAGCCGCCCACTCTCCGCCCTATCCGTAGATATAGCACAGTGAAGGTCGCTATATTTGGAATCGCAAAATTCAGAGCAGTCAATTATTATTATTTTATTAGGCAGTCATTTTTATTTGTCGGTCATTGACTGCTCTGAATTTTGCCGAGAAGCGTTGGAGCCGCCCACTCTCCGCCCTAGCCGTAGCCTAGCCAGTCAATGCCCGACAAATAAAAATGACTGCCTAATAAAATAATAATAATTGACTGCTCTGAATTTTGCGATCCCAAATGTAACGCCCTACACTGTGCTATATCTACGGATAGGGCGGGGAGTGGGTCGCTCCAACGCTTCTCGCCGCGCTGATTGGATAAACTTCAAAAATTGATATCTCGTAAACTATTAAAAATATCCCTAATGTTTATTTGCAACTTTTGTTTGTAATGGTCCCGTCTACCTCACAATAAAGGGTGCTATACTTTAAGAGATTCACCCTGTATATCGAACATTAGTCTTTTCATTCGATCGAGAACAGGGAAAAAGATTGATGAAATTCTCCGTCAATCGTGAGGATAAAAACAAGACTGGACAAATGTTTGCTTTACTTGTATAATTTGATTCGATGTGTCGCAGTTTTTTGGGATCTTGTGTTTTGAGAATTAAATATTTGTCTCGGTAGGCCATTGCTAAAGTCGAATAAACAAATAAATTGTCGTTTGTTACAAAAACGCGATTCGAAAAATATTTCTTAATTGTTACATTCGATCCGAACAAAAAATTAAATCCGACTATTTTCTCGCACTTTATATTTAGCGAATTAACAATTTATCAAAACCAATAATTTCAAAGTATTAAAAACGTTTGAACACGAAAATCTTCAATTAAAAAGAAAAACATAAAACTTGGCAAATATTTCTTAATTTTTTCCATTCGATCCGAATAATAAATAAAATCTTACTATTCTCTAACACTTTGCATATTACATATTTAACCATTTATCAAGATCGACAATTCAAACGTATTAAAGACATCTGAACGAGAAAATCTTGAATTAAAAAAGAAAACCGAAAGCTTGGAAAATATTTCTATCTTTCTATTGTTTTATTTTTGATTTAATCTAGGAAAAAATCCAAGTCTGGCATTTTTTTAAGACCGTGTATTTTGAGAATTACAGTTTTGCCCCGATCGAGGCAAAGATATTACGATTGGCCTCGGGCCACTGACGCGTTTGTGTACGTACACTTGTTTGTTTGTTTGTATGTGTGTGTGTTCGTGTGTGTTCGTGTGTGTGCATGTGTGATTGTAACGTCCGGCTGTGTCAAGGCGTTTGTATTGTGCGCGTTATTATATCGCGTTGCAAAGGATCCTTATACACGTGGCCGGCGTTGATGGCAGCGGGACACACGGTACAGGTTCTTATTGATTATTTTCCAGGTAGAAACAGGCGGACCAGACCGTCCGGCTGTTGGACGTATTCGAGTTTTACTCGGCTTAGGGCCGAGCTCGACAGGACGCAATGGAGCGAACTTGTATACAAGAGTTAGAACTCGCGTGTAACGGTATACGTAGGTGTATATATATATATATATATATATATATACATCTAGCTATATATATATATATATATATATATATATAGCTAGATGTGTAACGCGGTGGTACACACGTAACGCGGCTCTATAACGTCGGAAGTAGAAAACGTTTTATTGTTATTACGTGAGATCGTCGTTATTTAAACAAAAAGAAAAAATAAGGAAGATTCATTTTTTTTAAATGGATTGACACAAGTTTTTGTTGGTTATTTTTCTATTATTAATTAATTGATTAATTACTCTGGAAATGTAAAATTTGCTATTAGCTTGTTACGTGGGAATGGAGAATTATTTTGGAAAATATGAATCGATGTTGATCGACTTTAATCGCGATTGATTATTTTTTTTTATAATTAATATCGCATTTTTTTAAGAATATCGACGAACAAGTTGTCCCAAAAAATATAAAACGAGAATTCTCTTTTATTCATTTGGTTGAAATAATTTTCTTTTCCATCCTAGAAATATTAACGGTACAATTAAAATACAAATGTCAATTAAAATTCGTGTATCTGATTTGATTCGATGAGATTCAAGATTAATATTCCAAACAATATTCTCCCAATACGAATATCTCCAACAAAAAATAACGAATCTAAAAAAACATTTTGATTTTTATTAAGAAAAAAAAATCACCGAGCAAAACAAAAAAATACCAAATATCTACCTCGTGATCAATTATCTTTCCCGACGTAATTACTAATAAATATCGCAAATAAATATTTTCATA
This sequence comes from Netelia inedita, assembly GCA_964017225.1. NCBI lineage: Eukaryota > Metazoa > Arthropoda > Insecta > Hymenoptera > Ichneumonidae > Netelia > Netelia inedita. The sequence goes on from OZ024922.1 coordinate 12,867,339, forward strand.
ATACTCAAACAAAACAAAACAAAACAAAAATAATAAATTTGAAATTTATTTGAAAGAATTTTCGTGCAAGCGTTTGCCCATTGACGCGCATCGTCGCGTCGGCTCGGCCCAAGGCACACGCTTTTGCTAGAAATTGGCATCGACCCGAGTTTCCGGTAAATTTTTTTTCCGACCTTTTTTTGCGCCCACGGAAAATAATTATCCGTGGGTTCACCCGTATCGACGAGAGAGAAAAAAAGTAGGATGTGCTCGTCTCGAGGGATCGTGTTCCTGGGTTGGCTAAAGCTCTTCTCTCTCTCCTCTCTCTCATCTCTCTCGGGAATCGGCGAGACGAGCTTCACGCTACACGCCAAGACACAATAATACCGGTTTACAATCGAGCGAGAAATGTCTACGTGACCGAAAGGAACTACGAGTTTCTTAGGATTTCTTGAAAAACCTGTAGATTTGCCGCAGATGAGTTGAATGTATTGTGTTTATATATAAATTGATATACATATATATATATATATATATACGCGGTTGTATATATCGTGAGAACTTTTCTCGAACGTCCCCAAGTTTCCGCTACCGTTTTGCTTCGCGGCGCATTCCATCGTAATTTTGCATTTCGTATATTTTTGGCGAATTATAATACGCGTCCTTGTTTTCTCTTTCCTCTCCATTCGAATCGCGACTTCTTTATGAATAATCATGAGCTATGACATAATAAAACAACGATGGTGTACGAAGGAAAAATAAAGATAAGAAAAGTAAATGAGAGCGTCGTTTACGTAAACGAATAAAAATAAAAATGAAGATAAAAGTAAATAAATGAATAAATAAATAAATACACGAATGGAAAATAACGAGAACGAATGAATATTATTCAATGAAATACAATAAAAATAAAACAATCGAAAATGAATACATTCTAATTAAAATAAATATTAAAGTAAAAATAAAAACACACACGAATCGTTGAATGAACCTGAGCTCCGTTTGTATAAATGAATAAAGTAAACAAAACAAACAAAATAAAAGAAATAAATTTGTAAAAATCGAAGATATAAAATGAAAAGTAAACAAACGAATTAATGAGCGAAAGCGCATCGTCGACTCGAATAAACGTTGGAAATATAATTTTAATATTTTATTTTCATTTATGACAACAACAAAAAATCTTCGCATTATCGAATGCAATTATAATTTTTATCTTTTTTATTTTAGCGATATTAACGATAAATTTGACGATTTAAACGTACATTTTTGTAGTTCGTTATTTCTTTCTCTCTTTCTTTTTTTCTGTCGTACAATATATCTAAAAATTCTCATTCACTGTTGTGAATGAGAAATTGCGGAAAGCTTTCACAACATCCTCTGGAGACCGCGGTGCATAAAACCGGAAGTATTCGATGGTCGAGACCAACAATCGGAGCCGATGGTTGGTGCTGTACAGAGTTTTACAGCTGTTCGATGATACGGGAAACAGGTGGGAAAAGGTGAGCCTGCCCGACTATACAATAGAGAGAGAGAGAGACACGTGAATGTCGGTATTCGTGAATGCACGAACTTTTTTTTTTCTTTTTTTTTCTTCTTTGTTTTTTTTTAATCACTCCCTTTGTAGCACCTAACGTGTACTTAAAAACTGACACATGTTTCTCGTATCAACGGACGTGGTCGTTTGTCCCCGCTGACTCTAAAATTATGTCGAATAACAATAATAATTTTGTCGTTAATTTATTCGCGATAATTTTTAATTCATTCAAAATATAACGAATTAAATGATAAGTCAATGATTAAAAAAATACAAATAAATGATTAAATTAAAGTAAATTAAATTGTTTCGTTCGAATAATTGTCGATTGCGAGAAATTTCGTTTTTTTTTTTAATATTCGTCGACTTTTTCCGTATAGATGTAAGAATAACAGCTGCTAACTGCAATATAATGTCTCTATCCACTCTTCCCTCTAATGGTTCTTGTGTATAGGCTCGTTTATGACGTAAACTCCGATTATAAAATTACATTCAATACAATCAATTTAATTCATAATTATTGAATTAATTTTATTCAAATGGTTTTTTTCTCATTTACTAAAAAAACGTTACGATTAAAATAATAATTGAACGAATAAAAATTAATCCGTTCTTTTTAATTCGCACTTGGAATAATTATGAATGAAAATATAGCGAGAAATTTAGATTTTGAAAAATTTATTAATTTTTTTTTTATATATAAACGTAAGAGTAACATCAAACGAGTACATATTGTATCTCTACACTTTGATTCTTTCTAATGGTTCGCGTATACGCCGTGTATAGACTGTTATAAAACGAAAGAGCAACGGTATACGCTCGGCCTTGCACTTATCCCCACGTCAACACGATCATCATCACCAACAGCAAGATAGAGACGGATGTATGTGTATTTCTATAATAATATTATACACACAGATACACGGTATAACTGTTTTTCGCGGACCGCTCGTTTTATGGAAATTTCTTATCGTCTTTTTCACGCGTGCGTTGTGGTTGCTATAAATCTCGAATGAAAAAGAATAAGTTGGGAGCCGTTCGAACCGTGAGGTGGTCGTTGGTTCGAGTTCCGTATTTTTTTTTTTTTTTTAAAGGGTGTTTGGCCAGGTGCATCGATAATACTCATAGTCATCATCGAACAAAAGGGACGTTCAAATAAAAATAATGGAAAAGCACTCGTCGAGAGAGAATTAATTGTTATTAAACGATATTTATCTTAAAAATATTATTTATTTAGGGGATATTTTAAATTTCACTTTTTTTTAAGTAATGATTTAGGACGAATAATTCTTTGATATCGAAAAATTTGTATTTTTTTCTCCGTTTATCGATTTTATTCAATTTTGCGATTACGTTATCAACGTCGAATCGTTGGGGACGAATGGTAAAGTGTTACGAAATTTTTGAATGTCTTGTAGGGTTTCGTGGGGGAGAAAATAATAATTGTGCGAGACACCTCGTGTTGTTAGCGAAACTCGAAAAAAAACGAGGCAGGAACGCGGGACGAGAGAGAGAGAGAGAGAGAGAGAGAACATTTCTATCCAAGTTTCGTTGCGAAATAGGATCTTGACCCAGTTGCAAACCCTCATGAAAACTTTGTTAGTGATTTTGAAACATTCGCAACGCACTTTGAGCGTGTGTAACAAGGAAAAAATTCATCTCGGTAGATTGTAACTATTGTTTCGTGTTTACGCAGAAGCCAATAAAAATGAGAATGAAACTGCGCGTATTACGGTATATGCGTGTTAATTAATATATCTGTCGTAATTAATTTGTAGTGTTTTTTTTAATTAGAGGTGATTAAGAACCGTTAAAATAAAAATAGAATCATTAAAAGTGACTTTTTGAAAAGCTTTTCACGAATAATATTATGAAATGTAAAAAAATTACATTTTTTTGTGAATATTTTTAAATAATTATCGATTTTTCTAACGATTTGTTGTGAACGATTTGGGATTAATTTTTCTGAGTTATTAATCAATTAAATTTCCGAATAATTAATAATTATGGTGATTAATTCATGACGTATTTTAATCAGGGAACTTCGACGATCCCCAGCACACGAATAAAACGCTATTAAACGTAATTTGATTACAAGATATTTACGAATAATACGAAATATAAAGATCACAAGCTTTTATTCGAATATTTTCAAATAATTATCGATTTATGGCGCGATTCGATTTTTTTTAACGATCAATGGTGTGAATAATTTTTGATCAAATTTGAAAATCGAATAATTATTTAATTCGATCTTTTTTTTTATGAACGTGCCGAGTTCAATGCAAAACCTACAGGCGGAAGTCGTCGAATCTCCGCGATACGATTCGAGGCCTCGAATTTAATACAGCAACGCCAACGTAAGCTTGTTTCGATAATGGAACCTCCGCGACAAATCGAAGGCCGTAACGTGTTCACGATCGTGAGAAGAAACAAAACTTTCGAACCGAACGATTAAAAGTTTGAACTCGATTTATCGATCTGATTCGCTAAATCGTACGACATGTAATAGCAACGAAAAACGAATTAAAATAGCGATAAAAATAAGCGAGCTATTATATATTATATATCGTCGCTAAACCGGAACCTGCAATATATTTGACATTAAAATTAGTAGAGCGTTCAACAATAATTCAGGCCTTTCGGTTTCACAAGATTATGTCATCTTGTCACAGTCGGTTAACCAGATAAAATTGTATAATTTATCAATCTCTATAATTATCCCATTAATCTCTCCACATGCAAAAAAAAATCTGATTCGTAGTCTCCACTCTTATTTTTATCACGACAGAAAAAATACTTCGATTTCAAATATTTGAGAAAAAAAGTATTTTTATTAAAAAAAAGAATCTTTGTCTTTCTAATAAAGTGGTAAAAATTGTTTTTTTAAGTAGAATTGCGTATTGACATTGTTTTTATTTTATTGAGAAGCTGTTCGAGCTTCAAATTTTTGAGGTTTAATTGAACTTACAAAAATTCTAATGAAGAAGAAGTATAGACTTTATTTCCCATGTATGTCCTTGCAGGTTTTTACATTTCTCCTTTCTTATAAACTTTCTTATTCCTAAATTATTTTTTCTTCAGGCTCTATTTTCTACTTCTTATATCTTCGTTCTGTTTTCCTTCTCTTACATACAACTTTACATATTAACATTATCCTTTTCACATTTCATCCTTCGAGCTATGTTTTCAAATTGTCTAACTATTTCACACATCTCTTCAATTATAACCTCTCCATCTGAAGCCTTCCTCCATCCTCCTTCCGGTTCCATTCTCTGCTCCTCTTTCCATCTGTCGTATTACAAAAATTCTAGTGTCTATTCTCGTCTTTTGAAAATTTTTAGTTTCTTTTTTTTCGCGAATATGATTGAACTTTCCCTAATAATTATTCCCTTTATAATTATTCTATTGGCAATTGGATTTTAGAATGCGAGCAGGCAATCCTTATTCTTATATACATCGATGCAGTTCTGGTCGATGCACCGCGATAGGTCAGCCACGAACCGCATACATTGTACGTAATCACGGATCGATACTCGTGCTAGTGGTATATTTTATACGAGTTATATTATACCCTAGCTCAGTGCCAAATCGGCTATAATCATCCGTCTTATCAAACCGCCCTTCCGCACTTCCGGTCCGTACACCGTTTGCCTTACCGGCTGACGTAAAATGTTCTCCGCATGGTATTTTAGTTCCAAGGTCACTGGAAGGCAAACCGTGACTTTCGTAACGTTATATTTATGCACATTCGTTCTTTTTTTTTTACTTCGTGAGCCGCGGACTTAAAGATAACGTAATTTTTATTTTCGTTGAAAAAAAGACTGGATGGACGATTATTGGCGATGTCTGACCAAACACGACATTTTCTACTTACAATCGCTCCTCGCACCGATCGCTTGGAAATTACATGTAATTTCACTAGATTTCCATATTTTAAGTGCTTTAAGGAGATACGAATGTTTTTTGGGGCGAGGGGGGTGGGTGAAAATAAATCTTGAATAAATATTAATCGCAGGCATGACTATTTATTTTTTATATCTGGGTTTATCAATCGTACTCGCTTTTTACGTCCTTATTCATTTTTATTCGATTGGAATTGCGAGCATGAGAGTAATTTTATCGCGAACATTAGTTTTATTGTCAACTTATCAATTTTACTATAATTAAAAAGAAATTAATTATGAATAACGGAAGAACTTGTATCGTCGATATACAGTTGCAATCTTGAAAATAGTTCTAGGAAGCACTTGTGCAGATTTTATTTTAATTATGACTAACAACTAATGTCATTATAAGAGAGATTACATTAATTTTTTTATTCAATTTTATGACAATTTTGTTTTCTTTATCAAATATAAATTACGTATTACCACCATCGCTTCTGATTCAAATTTTGCTCATTCCATCTTAAACATTTTTTCAAAAGATCTTCAATCGCGAGAGGATAACAAGAACTCGAACAAACTTTAGTCATTAAAATTATCAAAAAAAAAACAACAAAAAATCTCGTCCACGTCACAAACACGCGACGTCAAATTAAATCAATTTTTTTTTAAAATCCACCACTCGATTTATCGCGTTTGAGCGATTGCGTTACGATTATATTTCTAACGCGGACGTTAAATTATTTCCTTTACCGCGCGTTATCGTCGCTTCGTATCTCGTCCCGTTTCGATAACTCGACGATGTGTCTCGCTCCTTCCCCCCCCCCCCCCCCCCCCTCTTCATTGTAACGACCAGAGAACACAGAAATTTATTTGCATACAGAAGTGTACGTACACGGCATAATAACCGTGGTACGAGAGGTTTCCTCTAAATAGACGAATCAAAATGCCACGTCTCGTGCGCGCGCGTACGTCGCACACACTCAAAGAGATCGAGCCCGGCACGTGTGTACGTCCGTATGGAATCGCCACGTCACGTGATACCGTTGTACAGTTATACACAAAGTTCAGAAGACGGTTTATATCGCGTTTGGTTCTCGCGGCAAGGCGACCAAGCGCCCAGACCCGTCAAGGTCCGCGCCGTGAGCCGAGAAGGAACAAACGGTCGAGCGCCGCTACGGGCGGGGGAACATATCGCGAGGAGGTACGCCTGGAGCTAAGTAGAGTTGGCCAGTGCGAGTCAGACACGGGCTAAGCCGAGTTCCATACATCTTCTCCTCGATCGTCGAATTTGCATCCTCGTGAATTTTTCACAATTCGATCATCCGTTACTCTTTCGACGATATTATTAAAAAAAAAAAAAAAAAAAAAAACGGAGAAAGAAAAAAAAACAATAACAAAAAGTCAATATTAACGAATAATTGGAAGAAAAAAAAAATTTATAATTTTTTTTTAAAAACGATTTGTGACGATTACAAATCGAAGTGCGTCGATTATCGATCGTGATTATTAACGATTTTATATTCTTCGATCTAAAGAATTTTTAATAATCGTGAGTTGGGCAGAGAGGAAAGAATTCGGGCGCGATAATTTTTCGGTCGTTGAACGAAACGAGAATAATAACGCGAGGAAGATCGACCGTTCGGTGTTGTCGAGTGACCAAGCGTAATAAGTAACCGTTCGCGTTTTTGAAAAGAGACGAGGAGGGGTGAGGGTGGGGGGTGGGATTGGGATATATATAAACATAGGTATAAATGTATGCGCGACACAGACGTACGTCACGTAGCAAAATTCAAATATCCGGCACGATCTGTTTTCCACGAGAAGTGTGTGATAACTGTTTGGCTGGTTCGCGATTTAACGAGCCTGCTATGTAACGAAGATGAATCACGACTCGACCGTATGCCATCGGTACTTTTATTACAGTCAGCGACGACAACGTTTCAGGTAAATAAAAACAAAAAATAGAATCATTTTTATTTTTGTGAACGTAAATGGCGCTTGAATAATGAAGAAAAGAAAAATTTAAAAAAAAAGAATTTAAATCGGCAAAAAATCGGTTGGAATAATTTTGTTGGATCATCCAACGATTTTTAGTGATCGGCCAACGATCGAGTTTTGCTTACCGTGCGATGTGTCGACTCTTTCTTTTTATCGTGAGAGAAAAAAGCGGGATGTTTAAAAAAATGTAGAAATTCGATTCGAAAAGAAATCGGTTGAAATAAATTTTTTGGTTGTCGATTGATTTTTTAAGATCGGGGAACGATCTCTTAGCGCGCGATCTAATTGTACAATGACTCCTAATTTCGTTCACCCATATGTCCAAGATGCCTACCGGTCGGCCTTCGAACTTCTCGTTTTATGTATCGTCAAGGTATACGACTTTGAAACATATCTTAGCCTGTGTAATTATATCGATGTATATATATATATTCTATATATATATATATATAGAACAGCTTTGGTTCGGCCGATCGCGAAGCCTTGCCGGAATTTATTCCCGCGATTGCGAGAGGTTGGGCTGACTTACCGGCGAATGAAAATACGAAAGGACACAATGAATTTACGAAATTACAGATTTTACACGGTGTTTATAAATTTTTGAACATTTACGCGCGATATTTAAACGATATTTAAGCGATATTTAAAAATGTATAATTTGCAAAATTATATATATATTTTTTCGTTGGCAAGGTTTAATCTACGAGATACTCGGTGGGGTATATTTACTTTTTATTTTTGTTAAATTTAGTCATATACTGAGCAAATTTTTTCGGCCCTGGCTAAAAATGTCTCTCGAATATTTTCTGATTTTTTTCCGGGAGTGTTCTACGTGCGGAATTTCAATCATTTCGTCGCACGGATACAGAAGCTAAACTTTAATTTTATGGAATTTTTTTATTAGTCGAGATTTTGAAGAATTGAATTATTTGAGATTTTTTCCGTTTTAAATTTCCCGCCTTTTGCAAAACGGCGGTCAAGGATATTTTAATAATTATTTGTAATTTGACGTACGAATTAAATCATAATTTTTATTTATAAATCGAGGTGTTGGAAGAGTAAATGAAATTTCATCATCCGAATGAGAACGAGAAAGGACGAAGAATCGGCGATAGCCGCGATGTCGTGCGAATTTGCGAATTTGATTAGCGACATTTTCTTTAATCGTCACTAACACGGACCGTCTAATGCGTCCTTTACACGATTCATACCACGAGGTATCATCGTTAACACGATCGTAAGGTCGAACGTCGTTGGAATTGTCATTCGCAATAAATAAAATTAAAAATACAAATAAATAATTGCATTAAACAAACTCAACAAAAATAAAATAATTATCGAATCGGTAGAAAAATCATTGATAATATTTTCAAAAAGAAAAAAAATTGTATTCACAATTATTGAAACAATTAATGAAAGAATTATTAAAATTAATTCGAACGTTTGAAAATGGGAAGAAAAATAAATTTAGATAAATGCTCAGGACCGCGTAAGAGGAAGTAAAGATAAGATGAAAACATTGATGAAATTACGGTGTACATTATCCTTTTCGTCGAGTAAACCGGATGATACGAGAAAGGCGAAGCCGTGAAGCTGCTTGAAATAAATACGCGTCGCAGGAGCGGAGAGTCGAGGCAAGGTGTACACGAGTCATTGTCTGGATGCGGAGGGCGCGACACCGCTTCCGGGATTGCCATGGCGATGCTTGTAACTTCCCCCCCGCGGTTCATAATGCCTTCGCCACTTGTTATAATCGGTCCACCCGAGGAGAACACAATTTTCTTCTTACCTAATAACAGTCCAATAATAATAATAATAATCATTATTATTATATTTTTATATCATATTAATAATAATGATTATTATTATAATGTTATTTTATTATATTACTAATAATAATAATAATTATTATTATTATATTATTAATAATAATGATTATTATTCTTGTAACTTCAAACTTCCGGTGTGTCCCAACTCTTGGAAAAGCGCTTGGGTTGGATTTTCATTGAAATAATGCCTGGCCTCCTAGAGAGCTCGACGAGTGAGAATAAAAAAACCTACCACGTGGGCGAAACGACGAGAGGCTCATCAATAAGAAATTCGAAGAATATCGTTTATCGGGAATTCGTAAATCGGTTGATTCGACCACCGTCGGGGGGTAACAAGAAGATAAGATGAAAATTAAACGAACCGGAAGTCCCAAGAAACAAACAGAGGGTCTCGATTCGTGGAAATTGGAGATCGATTATCGAAACGAGTTACGTCGATTAGTTTTTCCTCGTATTTATACGTATAGAAATTGCCATTTAATTGTAAGATATCCCGTACGGAATGTAGGTTGAACGATAAATCATTATACGGGCAAAGGCGTTTTCATAGAGACAAGTGGGCGCTGCATTGGTAATTTTCATGGTCGCGAGCCGATTACAGTTGCGAAGCTGTCGGATGAGAAACAAGTGGGTCGTCCCGTTCGTACAAGCGCGACGAACTTGATTCCAAGTGTTTGTGTGCGATATGCTTCTCGACGACGACGTGATGAACCGTAGATTTTTTTCCCCCCCGATGGAATTGTGTACAATATTTATTTTTCAGCCGATAGCAATTTTTATTTTCTTCTTCTATTTGTTAGAAAACAATAAATTGTTTCATTTATTTGCTGGAATATTTATGAACGATTGTTTTTGTTATTGTTTTTTTAATTTTAATTTTGTTTAATCGAATTGTTTGGAATTTGAATGTTTTAGAAATTGCGAAAGGCAGAGAGACGCCGATCGTGACAATGAGAGGGGAGAGGACGACGACGAGGATGAAAATCCTCTGGGAAGGTGGCCACATCCTTTGAGTCCAGCTCTTGCGTGTCTCGGTTGCACACTTGGCCTTTTCAACATAAGCCGTTTCGCCATTCTTAGCATCGAGTTTGGAGGTGAGTTTCGACGATTATTAACGAGAAACGTCGATCAATGAATTTTGGTCCTTGGAGCGAAAATTAGCCGATTGATTTTGCATGAGAATGAAAAGACATAATATTTCGTCATGTAATTATTATTCGACAGGACTTTCGTTTAAGTCATTTCAGGAAAATAAATAATTTATGTGTTTTCTAATTTTTTGCCTTGACATTTAGTTCGATTAAAATTATAATTATTGTAATAATGATTTATCATCCGTCGTTAAATTCCATTTAAATCGTTATTATTCTCATGCTAAGAATAATAATTATTGCGATAATTACATCTGCTGACTCGTTGAATTTTATTAAAATAAAAAGTATAATATCTGTTTTTCGTTTTCAGCCAATTTTATTGTACAGTTTCTGGTATTGTCGCTGATACTCGGTATTCCATTACTCACCCTTCAAGTATGCTTGGGTCAGAGGCTGGCAGCTGGTTCGGTCGACATGTGGCGAATATCGCCGATTTTTCACGGTGTAGGAATCGCGTTGCTGGTTGCTCAAGCCTTCATTGGTATATACAGTATTATCGGAGTATCATGGATGTTCATTTACTTCAGGTGAATTATCGTTCCTTGAATAATCGAGCAAAAATTCAACAATTAAAACTATCGGATAAATAAGATTTTTTCATTGTAAATTATATATTTTTCTTTCTCAAACGTAGAGACTCGTTTATCACGAAACAGGAGAGATATCGTTGGGCGGAACCATTCTTGCTCTATCGCGATGACACGAGAATGTTGCACAACACGACGACGTACAAGCTACACGAGACAGTGCCCGATTACTTTAGCGGCGTTGTCCTACAACGACATCATCTCAACGAGCCTGATCCCGGTGTCATTACACTGAAGTTTCAAGTGGCATTTAATCTCGCTGTTGTTTGGATGATCGTATTCGTCTCGTTGAGCAAAGGTAAATAACCGTCGTTCTTGTCATCGACAGACAAATAATAATCCCTCTAAAAAACGTTCTAACCATCAGCAATATCTTTTTTTGTATTATAAAGTCACGCCTCATTGATTGAACAATTATATTTCAAATAAAGATAAGAATTAGAGATATTTTTATTTTGCTATAAATACGAAAATCCACAAAAGTTTTCTATATCCGTTAGAGATTTATAACATTGGTAAAGATTCAAAATATCGTCAGCTGGAATGAATACAATTTTTATTATTTTATTACTTTTCTACCACAGGTCTAAGATCGTACGGAAAAGTCGTTTACGTATTCACCCTCGTTCCTGTATTCGGCACTCTCGTGCTGTGCACGAAATTACTCGGTCTGACACCACCGGGTTCGATACACCAGTTGTTTCCTGCGACGGTATGGAGCGAATTCTTTATAAACAACAAATCATGGGTCGCCGCGTCTTCCGAAGTCTTTCTCACTTGGGGACTTCTCGGAGCGGCTGCTATGCAGGTATAATACTTATTAATTAATACGATTTTTCATTCTTGTTTCAATCAATTTCCCTTTATATCAATTTCATTCGTGTATCAATCAATTTTTGTGTCTCTCTTTTGTTTATTCAGGTAGCCGCTCACAACAAACACAAACACCTTTTACAACGCGACACGAGTCTCGTCGTGGTTCTTACCCTCGTCGTACTTCTCCTTTCTGCCTTTTTGGCCAACACGTGTGTACAAATATTGCGGCATTATGGTTATACGTACACAACGAGCTCTTTCGGTGAGTCGAACGCTCGTATTTTTCCTCAATTATGAAAATCGAACCGAGCGATGAATTTTTTCTTTTCAATGTCACGTTTCTCACGAATATTTGTTTTTTACGCTGTCGCAGAAAGAATATCGGGATACTCGTTTATGCGTCACGTTAATCAACCACCGCCGAGCGGCTACAGCAACACACCGGAGAGATTCATGTCACACGCCTCGTTTTTACTTGGTCAACGAGTGGTCAGACCCGGTGCCGATCTCGGTACGGAATCCGGTTACCAAGTACTGAGACTGTCGACCGAGCTCGTGCCCGCTACTCTCGCGGTTCTTGGTACCGAACAAGTGTCGCCATTTTGGGCGGTTCTCTTTTACTTCATTCTAATTCTATTTGGAATTGCCCAACAGGTAAAACATTCAACAAAATTCATACGACATTATTCTCATGATCCAAATTCATCGAAGACGTGTGATTTTTTCTTTTTCGTACGGTTCGAAACCTGAAATTGTAGATTTGAAAATTTGACGCCATATTTGTCACAGTGTTGTAACGAGTACGAAAAAAATAACGTTTCTTTTAGCTCGCCATATGGCACTGCGTGATAACCGGTATAATGGCGATCAACACGAAAATGACGAAATTGTGGGAAACAACAATAACGTTCTTCAGCTGCGCGTGTGCTTACATATTGGGTCTCCCAATGGCCACCGAGGTGAGTCACGCTTTTTTTTTTCTTCTAAATCGTCGTATCTTCGTAGTCCTCGTTTTGTCACCCGTTATATTTTACGAGATCAATTCGACGCTGCTTACGAAAACTAGCATGTTTCAGATTTCTTACGAAGAGAAGCACGTTTGATATCACCGCGAAAACTAACATGTTTCGACTTTTGACACGAAAACTAGCACGTTTCGATATTTGCCGCGAAAACTAGCATGTTTCGGCTTTTGCCACGAAAACTAGCATGTTTCGGGCATGCCAGTTATCGTGGCAGAAGCCGAATCATGCTAGTTTTCGCGGTGAGAGCCGAAACATGCTAGTTTTCGCGTCGAATATCGAAACGCGTTGGTTTTCACGGTGAAATTAGAAACGTGTTAGTTTTCGTAAGAAATTTGAATCGTGCTACTTTTCGTAAGCAGCGTCGAATTGTACATCGAAGCACTCGCGCGCTCCCCATATTACCAACGATTGACTCATCGGGTACGAGAGCTTTTATATCTTATCTGAAGCGTCACGGTAATCTCTTTTTCATATATTCAGAATCTTCTTATCGCGGCGGTTTGAATTGCCAGGCGCGAGGGGAGGACGAACTGAACGAAACTCAAGAATAATACGTCGCGTAGTCTTCGGGCAATACTCCGAACGGGGTTTGAGTCATACGGAAACGCCTCTCTGTGCGTATCGCGTACAATCGTATCGCATCGTTGAAACTCGTTCGTGCGTACGACGATCGTACGACGAGTGAAATTGAAAATCAATAAGAAAAATACAATCGTGTACGAGATAATAATAATTTATAAAAATAAATAATCGACCGTTTATAAAGAAAATAATTGAGGATTAATGGATGTGGAAATTAACGATTCATCAACGATGAATAATAATACCAATTCTGGAACGTCTCTCATCAGTCCGTGTTATTTCTGCAACGAGACGATCGACGAGAGATATTTATCGGAGCATGTGCAACACTGCGGCGCCGTTCTCGAGGAGTGCCCGGAAAAATGTGGCTCTTACGTACCTCGTCGAAATTCAAGATCTCATCGAAGAAATTGTCCGAGAAGAATACAACGTGAAAATAATATTTCACCCCACGGCAGTCTAAAAGTGACGAATTCCAAGAACGAGATGACATGGAGGGACAACGTAATCGCCGCGCTTAATATATTGCGTTCTTCGATATCAGAAGGTGAACACGATCGTAATTCACTTCGACACAATTTAACGATTATTTTAAGACGTCTGGACACGGAAGGAAAATCGTTAGAATTATTGACAGAAAAAACTTCGGAAGAATTGCACGAGGTGGCTCAACGGAATATCGCACTAGAGTCGAAAGTAAATAAATTTGAAGCAGCACTGAGCCAGAGTGAGAAACGTACGTTCCTGAGTTTTCGCGAAATAGCCCAGAGACTCGATAGTCTCGAAACGTGTTTCGAAAACGAGACGCGTTTAAACGCGAAAACAGCGAACGAGCATGAGATCGATATTCAAGAATTAAAGAGATTCGTGGCGAAGGAAAGCGCTATTGTAGCCGATTTATGGGACGGCCAGGAGAAACGTTTGAACGATCTGAAACTAGAGCTCGAGATAAGATGCAAGATATCGAAAGAATTGGAAAACAAGCAAGACCTACTATCGGAAAAAATTGACATAATTGTGAACGAGATACGCGGACACGCCGATGAGATAAGAAAGCAAGGGGAACGTTTGAAAAAATTGAAAATTCAGGGTAAAGAAATGATGAAATTGTTGAAAGATCTCGTCGACAATGATTTCGTCTCGACCAGCAGGGTCGTCGATTCGAACCAACAACATTTTTCCAACGGTGCGACCAACGGAAGACTCCTATGGCGAATAGATCGTTACAAGGAAAAAATGACCGAGGCCAAGGAAAACGACACGGTTATATACAGTCCAATTTTTCACAGCAAAGATTACGGCTACTCGCTGAGAATGGAATTATTCATGAATGGACGACGTCAGTGGAGAGGACGACACATAATCGGTTCGCTACGTGTGGTCGAGGGTCCTTGGGATCCGTTGCTCGATTGGCCGTGTGTATTGCGAGCGAGTGTGACGCTTCGCGATCAGGAAAATCCTGCCAACGATATACGAAAAATCGTGAAAACGAAATCTCTCGGAACGAACGAAAAGTGCGACAGTTATGACAAAGACTCGGGTCTCGATATGTTTATTCCCCACACGAGTTTAACGAGATACAGTGGTTTTACCAAGAACGATGCAATTTTTCTCGACGTACAAATTACAGATTTGCGAGAAAGTCTCTCGATGTCTTCCCTCGTTGCGTGAACAATTAAACTTTCTTCTTTTCGCCCTTTTTCTACCTCGACACCTTTGGTAAAGAATAATTAGCGGGACGGGTTTATCAATTTCCATAGTATCCTTATATGATTTTATATGAAATTTGTCTTTGTTATTTCAGCTGGGCATTTACGTCGTCTATTATCTGGACTATACAGTCGGTGGTGCTTGGTGGATAATGATATTATACCTGGTACAAGTTGGTGCTGTATTTGCCGTAAGAGGGCGTCCTCACACAGGGGAGACTGTCGTTGCTGAATTATTTCCACCCACTGGAAGATGCCTCAGGCATTGGGCAGGACCACTTTTGTCATTCACGTGGAACGTTATTTTGCCAGTTGCTCTTATGGTAAATTTTACTTCATGTAACATCTGCCTAGACGCACGTTGCTTCTTAAACACTCGAATGAATTTTTTTATCGGCAGTCCATTTTGTTAAAGAGTTTGCCGTTAATTTTATGAGTATCAAGGAAAATGCCACGTTATACTGTAATTCGTTCCTTTGTCAATTCTCTTCAGGTTCTCAGCATAGCAATTTTCAAGAGCAGCAATTTTCGAGATCTCTACGTTTATCGAAGAACAAGTCGGGACTACTGGTCCGTGTGGGCGCGTCAATTGGGCGCAGCGATACAGCTTACACCGATCCTCATAATTCCAGCAGTAGCGATAATTCAAACCTGCCGTTACCTTAACAGCGGTCCACCGGATATATTCGATGTAAGAGTTTTATTAATTTTATCTACTACTCTTGCCTATTTCCAACGACCTACGTTTGATTTTCGACGTCTTACTCCATTTCTCTTGTTGTGCTATCGTAAGACCGAAGAAATGGAGATAAACTGTATTCATTGCGAGCAATGCAATGCTAACGTAAGTTTTCTCTCAACGTGTGCCAATGAAATTATCATTTTAAAAGTATCGATCGTATTTATCGAATATTTATCGAGTATTTACGAAAATATTATTAACTCTACATTTTTTCTTCCAGCGCATTCAACTTCTCTATCGTCCGCCACTCGACAACGACGACACGACGAGTTCGCAGACTCATTACGGCAACGAGACGAGCACGAGTATACACGGGAATGGAATTTTACCATCCTCGAACGATTTACCGTTCGAGGATCCACCGCCGAAATATACCCCGCCGCCTAGTTATACAACGGCGACCGGTGCTAGAATAGCTAAAATGTTGCGGCAAAGCTTTCGTCGAAGCGTGCGTAGAATAGCGAATGTATTGGGCGAGACGAGCGCGCCTCGTTCGAGGCCGGCTCTTCAACCACCACCGCCCGATTACGCGACCGTTCTCGTCGAGATGAATCAGAGCGTCGTATCGCAAAATATAACGATTCACGAGCCACGACCCGACGTTACCGATACGACGAGAAATTCGGTCGTTCCGCGACACGATAGAAATCGTCCCAGCACGATCGATCGTTCGACTCGAATAAGTACGATCGACAGAAGTTCGATAGAACGTACGCACTCGACGATGGATCGTGGAAGAACAAGAATGTACAACAACGTCGGTAGTTCGAATTTAACCGCGGCGGACGTGGCGAATTTGTTGAGGAGCAGTATAAGGCGTGGAGCTGCTCGTACTCAACAAAGCCTATGTAGAAGCGCGATAAACGATATCGCCCCGACGACGACAACGACGATGATGATGACGAGCACGACGACCGCGGCATCGGTGGAGAATCTCGTGAACGCGGCCGTGCCGATTAACGAGGATTCACTCGTTTACGACAAAGATGTGCCTCTAGTCCATGATAAACGCGAAAACGACGACGACGAGGACGAGGACGATGATGACATTGATGAAAAGAAGACTGTTAACGAAATGGATAATTCTGTTTCTGTGATATAGACATGCACCAATTAATTTTCTTTATTCTTTCGAATGATTAATCGTGTGTGATGAGTTTCGTTTGTTTTTAATTATAATTTATCGTATTCGGTTATTCGTTTCGGTGTGCATGACTGTATTATGCTCTAATGAAATTCAGTGAATTCTACATCTCCGTGATTCGACCAATCGAAAGCAATTCCAGGATGATTTTTATTTTAACGAATGAATGATAATTCACACAAGTGCATTACTCCTTATAAACGATAATATATGTATAGGTTCGTAAACGTCGATGAATTTACGACAATGTAATGAGATAAAATGTAACGTGCGCAATGATTCCATAGCTTTTCAAGAACGACGAGAATCGATATTTTACTTCGTTGATTTCGAAAACCTTTATTTCCGCGTTGATAAGTATAAGTGAATTATTTACTTTACGAAAGTCCTGTCTATCACTATTCTCGTGTTCAAATGCATTTCTTCTTTGTCCTCTTTTGGATTTCGTAAGTCACGCGGTGATAGTGATGATCTCGCTCGCGCGATGATAAGGTCGGGGGACTTTTTTTTTTTTTTCTTCAGTGACCTATACGATGTAAGATAGAACAAAAATATGCTCCGTTGTACGGCGACTTGATTCTGTAAATACGTGTGTAACTATTTGTTATTTCAATCAGACGATCAGTGCGAACGTTCGACAATTTTTGTAGATTAAGTGTATCTCATTCCTGCGACTATTATAGCCGATCGATTCAGTGAATGTTTAGTCCGTCCAGTGTGCGTGTGCGTGTATGTCTCCGTGTCCATTTTTCTCCGTCGAACTATCTTACGTTTATGTAAATGATGAAAAACAAAATGTTACACGCATCGTTGATTTTTCTCTCGAGAACAAAAAGAGACAAAAAGAAAATTCTTTCGATATATACTCGCAGAATTGAATTTGCGATTTACGAGCAACGAACAGATGAATTATCACACTAACTCTCACGTTCGTAGTCTGGAGATCGTAGAATTAGAAGGTGAAATCTTAACTGCTTTTTTCCCTTGAGTTAAGTATAAACCGCTATACCTGATATTATGGACCACAATAAAGTTTTTATGTTCTTTTATAAGGTTGAGAAAAACCGCAAATATATTTTACCTTCACCCGAAGTATCCGTTTTCACGAGTGTGAATTTTCCCTTGCCATTTTGTTACCGCGGGCTTCTCATCTTGTCGATTATCGACGCGCGAACGTTCATCAATGGAGAGGAATAATTGCACAAATCGTTCGAAGAATTCTTTATTCGCCATTCGGCACACGTATACTTTATTAGAAGCTTGATGCTTGACAAATGATAAATTAGTACTGTTCTATTAGCATACACACGCTAAGCGGAATTATTCTCGAATATAACACATGCATCATTGGACGTACGTTCAAAATTGAAAATGTATTCTGCGTACGTATCCATTGTACCCTAATTGTTCTTCCTTTCCTTAAAATTGATTCTAAATGTTTGGAAGAAGTGGTCTAAATTTTTCATCATAAATTGTGCCTCGTACGGTTACTGAATGAAGAATAAATATAAATAGTACGGTTATAGGTAAATAGTGCAATGGCGGATATAAATCATGGGGCTATTGGCGTTTAATTCAAAGCTGTTGAAATTAGAACTGCCACGCCACGCTCGTAGAAACTGTGCGGATCTTGTTTCGTCGCTGTATTCAAATCTACCGTGAATAATAATTCGGTGCGCGTGCTATTGAGATAAACCGGTAATGCCAATTTTCCCTTTTTCACTTCTTCCGTCGACGAGCGTACCCATCTCAGCATCGTGACTGGCAAATCCGTCATTATCGTCGACGTTAGATACAGCTGGTTGTCCTTGCATTGCGCACCCTGTAATTTAAGACCGGTGACGGCGAAGGAACAATCATCGGTAGCGATGTTGTCACCATCTCCGATCGTAACGTCCAGCTGAAGTTCTTCGAGCGACCAACTGTTCGCTTGGGCGATGCACTGTCTCGTAGCTGTTATGTACGCTTCGGGATTCAACAGACCACCGAGCCATACCGGAAAACTCTGCGAATATATAATGTTATTTAGAAAAACATCAGGCAATTATAAAAAAAAACTTGGCAATTGAATTTTTTTTAATGAATTACGTAATCGTTCGATTACTCATCGATATGGTAGTTAAAGGATCGATTCGTGGCAAACAAACCTTAATTTCCTTCGCACCGCCTTGCGATACCAATCGCGAAACCTCCTGTAGCTGGGAAACTCTGTGACTGAAATCCGTAATCCATTGAATGACCGTGCAGCCTCTTGGCACTGTGTATCGTCTCCAGCCGGCTGGCAAAATTCCCTTTACCAATTCCGACAGCATAGTGCGATGATAGTTCGTTTGTTTCTTTTCACCCTATGTAAAACAATAAATTAAACATAATCGCATAGAAATTATCCTCGTAAGCATTACTCCAACGGATGTGACGGGAATTCTGGTAAAATGTTCCGTGAAAAAAACTTACTTGACATATAAGTACAACGTCTTCAAGATCGTGAATGACATCTTGCAGTAATCTCGCGCCGCTGTTGACTTCCCTCTCGAAATAGCGGTAAAGCGGATCTTTAATATTCTCCACTGTTCTCTTAAGAGTTTGAAGATTCTTTGGCAGCAATTGGAGCCAAGTGGATGCTGAATTATGCAAGACTCTCATCCAAGACGGTCGTCCATCAGCTTCGGCCTCACGGGGTGTATCGAGTGACTCGTCGTTGGAGTAAGCGAGTTCGTCCTCGTCTTCGAGCTGTTGCATTTTTAAGAGTTTGGAAACGAGATCCGTTCCTCTCGTCGTGAGTAACACTTTCTCGGCGTTGTTGGGTAGACCGAGCCACGAGGGTGTCTGTCGATCGGACAGTCCCTCGATCCACTTTAGGAAATGATCTCTCCTGCTGCCATCGGGCATCGTTATATGTCTCTGATTACCCTGACCACCATCGACGTTCGCGACCAACGCAAAGTCCGACTCGAAGGATCTAGGTGTGAATAATTTGCGAAGGAACGAGGCGAGTAAACGCTGATCGAAGTCGTTGTCGATCTTACCGCCGTAGATGCATTGAGAAAGAAGCGTGACTAATGCGTCCCAGGGCACTTTCTCGGGTGGCAAATTTGTTCTTCCCATCGCCGTAGCGTCGATCCACGTATCGAGAGTATCGCAAGCGACGCGAAGATCGCTCTCGTTGAACTCGTAGTGTTTGGCCCAGCCGAGAGGCGAGTAACGAAGACGCTCTTGCACAATAGCGTGGAACCAAGCGAGCAGGAAATAGAGACGAGCTCTCTCGTTCGGAGCTTTCATCATTCTCGAGGCTGGCACGGTACTGAAAGTACGCAAGAGATTGGCCCTTATGCCTGGCGGTGGCTCGAACACGAATATTCGACCGGCGCGCAACAGATTCACCGGGACTTTCGGGTTGATCTCCATCGTGAGGAAGAGACGGAAACCAGCGTGTGGCTGAAGACTGTGCAATTTTTTTTCCAACTGCACGAGCCACTGAGGAGCGAGATGAACGTTCTTAAGCATTACCCATCTTCCAGCCTTGACAGCCATATTTATCGCTCGGTCGGCCTGATTGAAACCCTCCGCGGAACCTATGGCTATGCTAACGATCTGCTTGCCCAATTCGGCAGCGAGATCGTCGACTCTGCCGGATGCGTCGAAGCCCGGAACAGAGCACAAGAGCGCTGGCACCGTTGCCTTCAATTGATTCTCGACAACCGAGGCAAAGTCCAATTCCACTTCGGCGGCGGACATGAAAGTCTCGCAAAGTGCCGATGTGATGAACAACGACGCGGCTGCCATAACGCGATCGGGACGGAAGGCTTGAATCATCAAAAGTTGATAGATCGACGTGCCCGTGGGCGACAATGCTTTTTCCTCTTCCCACAATTTTGGCACACAATTTTCTGGTGTCGGTGATTGTAGCCATCCTGCAAAGTCTGAATATTCCTGAATATTTTGCGACAGTTTCTTAAACGCCGGAAGTCTTATGCTCATTCTCATCATAGCTTCTTGCTGCTCGGAGCTCAGACTTGGCACTGGTGGGCCACGAATGTTGAGAACACCCTCTTTACCGCGCAGGAAGAACGTAAATTCACTGTCGTAAGTCGATTCAGTCGCGATGCCTTTGAGATGAATACGACAGAGCAAAAGAGCGAAAGTCAGTCTATCGGCGTGAAGCATACCTCGAGCTACGCGCTCGTAACATACGGAAAACAGATCGCTCGTGATGAGCGACAGACGCATCGTATAATCAGTTATACCGGATAATTTTGGATTTTGCGATAGTACCGATGTGAATATGTCGAGGAACATTTTCAGCGAGTATTGATACAGGAAGTGAATTTGGTTGAGACTGTCCATGGTGAAATACATGTTCGAGCAAGCCTGAGACAATGGCATGTATTGCTGAGAGACGGTTTCGATCTCCGCAATAACTTTGTCGGTTTCTTCGACCTTTTTGCTGATATCCGCAGCTTCTTGTTTCAGCGTCTCGAGGGTCGTTATCACCGAGTCGTCGTCGAGAATCTTGCCCTTGGCATCGTTCAACGCTTGGAGCAAAGATTTTTCGAGCTGTCTCAGACGAAGATGGAACTCACCCTGGAGTTTCAAGAGATCCGAGCGTTTCTCGTCGATATCCGGACGTTCGGCCTTCAATACTTGATTCAGACACTGACTCTGTAGGGAACTTCTCGTTACGGTGAAATTGACGAAAGTCACTCTCGAGCATATGTCTGGCGGAAATTCGACCGTAGGATCTCTCGTCGATAAGAAAATGACGAACGACGGGGACAGATCGATGTCCTGATCGCCGAGAGTTATCAAAACTCGTCCGCCGGTTCTACGAAGTTCTCGGTTCAATACTGGATTCAATATCGGATCGTAATTCTCGACATCCTGAACGAGCAACGGATTACCGAAACGCAACGCGCTCTCGAGATTCTTCCTGAAGGAATCGTCGAGAAAACTCGTTTTCGTGATTTTGCGATCTTTGAATTCGTTCATTATGAACTCCGTCGCTTGACCGGACGGATCGATGATCAGTGGGTAACGATTGAAACGCTTGAGCATTATAGCATTCTCCGTACACAAATCGTCGGTAGGCAGAGCGTTTGCTTGCCACCTCAGTCTCTCGTCCGGATTCGACAGATATTCCGTTCGCGCGATATCCGGTCGGAATTGTAGATTCGCGTGTTGTAGATGTTGGCACCAGGTTGTAAAGAGATTTTGACGATACTGCGAATCAAAAAAACAACGAGATTCGATGAATTTTTTCTATTTCAAGGTAAACTAATATTTTTGCGAAAAATTCACAAACAACTCACATGCTGATCGAAATATCCGGCATACGCCAAGAACGCGGAAGACAATAGAACGTCTCCTACAATCGTCGACATTTGACTGCGGAAAGTCTCGCTCGTGGCCTCCCATCTTTCTCTCTCGATGACCAACGACTTTATAAGAGCTATGGACCGGTCGACTTTACCCTGGACATTTTCCAAATCTGTTTTGATCGCCTGCGCTTGCGATATCAACTGCGCGTATTCCTCTTTGTAAGATGCGATACTCAGCTCCAGTTGGGCGATCAAATTCTTAACTTCTTCGCCCTTCGCCTTGTTGGTTTCCGCCTGACGCTCGAGCGAGTAAAGCTCGTCGCGCAATGGCTCAACGCGTTTAAGCATATCCGCGTACTCGATCTAAAGACAATAATGATTTTGTCTTATACGTAACGGGAAAAGGTTACGATCGATCGCATCGAAAAATTCTTCTGTGCTAACCTGTGCAATTGCCCATTTGACCATAGGACCGCAGGCCATACTAGCGCGATTTACTTTTTCAAAGTTATAATCAGGATTGCTCAAGTATCGACTCTTCATCTTATCACGTACCTCGTCGCTACAAAAAAATAACAATTAGTCATGTTTGAAGATCTACTTGAGGAATTAATACGTATATAAAAAGTTATTCAACCAAGTTAGCTTACGAATATATGTATATATATATTTTGTTTTATAAAAAGCTCGTTAACGAATTTTCTATTAGAACGTTTGGTTACGGACGTATCATGACAAGATTTCCGATCTCTTTGATCGAGTCTCGTGTAGTTACGGAATTCAGTTAGTGACAATTTCATCGTTCGCTGTTAGCATGCATTAACCGGATTGGAAGTTATCTCGGCAACATTATATATTCATCAGTAGCAGTTTAGCGCCCTGGAGGTGTCTTTGTCTGTCTGTTGAGTTACAATTTATCGTCACGAGTCAAATTGAATTAATAACTGAACTAAAAGGTGCCGAATATACCAAAGAAATATATATACGTTGATCGTTTCATTCTCAACTATCGAACCATACCGCACAATATTTGATCGATTTGTTTGCCCTTGTGACGTCTTATTTCAGTGTCATAAAAATTAATTGGCTTGGAAAGTTTGGTTCTTTTTATCACCAAGGGTCGCACGCTCTTAGCTTTCCAAATCCTCTACTTAAACGAAAGCAAATAATGTCAGAATGGCAAACGAATGAGAAATGTTCCGCCGGACAATTCGGCGATTAATGCTGAAACGATCGACACAAAAATATGTATATTTATATAAGTATCACCGCTTGTTAATAATGTGCCGAATATTGTTTTTGAAAGCTGTTTAGCGGTGCTTTTTTAATTTATGATGCGATGTGCAGGTGGTCGATGGAAGAAAAAAAAAAATATATGTATAATATATACAGCGACGAAGTACCGTGCGTCGCGGATTGGAAACTTGTCAATTATCCAGGATATCTTCGACGAAACAAAATAACCGACGGTTCTTCCAAATTTCATCGCGCGTTAAGTCCCGGAGACTTGTTTCACAGTGCCTATGCAATCGTTCTTTTTTCTATTTGCTCGAGGCAAGAGGGAAGGAAATTAAAAAAAAAAAAAAAAAAAAAAAAAAAAGAAGAAAAGAAGAAACATTGAAATCCATGCTTACGTTATGTCCTCAGTACTGAAATTAGAGACTATGGTATTGATAAAATTGTCTCTCATGATGACAGCGCGTATGGATTTCCAGTCGCTGGCATTTTCGCCGAGCAACAGGCAGATAGACTCCAGGGCAACCTTGACGATAGCTGGCGGGTTCGCCATCGAACGAACCTCGACCAAATGATGTTTCTTTATCGACTTCACCGCTGCGTTGCATTACGGAACGGGCAAGAATGAAAGAAAAAAAGAAACAAACAAAACGATATCATCTGGATCAAGATGAGGAAGAGACAGAGACTGAGAGAGAAATAGAGATAGAGTCCAGGCATTAGAAGTCATTAAGGGGGCTTTGGGTTACGATGAGAGAGTTATACGAAGCCGGTAAAAGCTTATATCGCGCTGCGGCCAGGCGGCAAGTTGCATCGGACGACCTATAAAGTTAGAATGTATATTTGTTGCTGAAAAACAACGAACATAATTTTTGTTCTATTTACAAGTCATACCGTTGCTCCTTGCACAGATGCGACTTTACGATTGTTTTTCGAAAAGATATCGTTTTGTTTTCTCGAAATATCATAAATAATTTGCAAAAATCTCTTTGAAAAAACAAAAGTGCATCGATTTTGGTGCATTTATGCAAAAAGCAACGAGACGAGGCGCAATTAAAAAAAAAAAACATTAACCAACGAACACTAAAGTACATTAAACAAAAACATTTAACAAGCAATAAATAGTTATCGAGTGTCTGTTGTTGTTGTTGTTTGTTGTTGATTAGAATCCCAGCCTAGCGTCGAACATTTATCAGGCCCTTTGATTTTGTTTTTTCTTAGATCGTTATCGTCTCTTACGTGATGTCCTCAGTGTTGAAATTGACGATAGTGGGTATGAAGCTGTCCTTCATAGTGACCGCGCGTATCTGTTTCCAATCTGTCGCGCTCTCCCCGAGCAACAGGCACATTGATTCTAGAGCGACTTTTACGATCGCTGGTGGATTAGCCATCGAACGAATCTCGACGAGATGCTGACGCTTAATCCCCTTCACGGCTACGCTTAATGGTAAACTCGTAAAGCACACAACACGACAAACAATTTTTCGAGCTATTCTCGCCATTATAGAAAAGTTGCATAAACATCGTTTCTCTTTAGTTTCTAAACACGAACTTGAATCTCGTAATAATTTTAAAATCGACTGTTGACGAATGGAAAGATAAGGGGACGAAAGAAAATTGATGCAACTATGATCGAGAGTGTACGATGGCAGGAGAGATCGATTGAGAAATTGCAAAATGTGTTGAAGAAATACGAACCGTTTTGAGCATCGATCACAGCAGGCTCGACTTGGGCGAGATCAGCCATAACGTCTTCTCTCTTCTGATCGATGGCAACTGTTTGAATGGCCAATTGTTGCTGAATCTCTTGACTCTGAACCTTTTTCTTCTCGGCTTCTTGTTGATCCTTTACCATCTGCCGTAATTTCGCATTGGCAGCTTCGTTCTTCGCTTGCAACTCTTGAGACTTGACCGCGAGACTCTTTTGCATCTCCTCGACTTGCTCGACCGTCTCGGCGATTTTGCTGAGACCGACGTTCAAATGCAATTGTTGTTCCTCCAAGTCGCTCCGTTTTTCACGATAAAGCTTGACAAAGTGATTGATAAAGTCGAGATAATGACGAGGAGTTATCGCCATAGTTCGACTACCGCGTTTGGCCAGTCGAGCGTTCGCCTTGTGGAGTGTTTGATGAACGTAGACGCAGGCGTTTATTACCGCATCGCGATGCGTAGGTTGTGCGACGATAAGGGAACAGACCGAGGGGAAAAAGTCCGGAGTTTTCCAGGATGGTTTCTCGAGATCGACGCGATTTGTGAATTCTTTGCCAACTTGGAAGAGTGCGTTGTCCGACCAATCGCCGAACCAATTGAGCACGCAACGATTGAACAGAGCCGGAGAGGTCGCGGCGCGATCCTTGAGTCCGTCGGTGCTGGGATTCATCGTGAACACAACGTGCAAATTCTTCATCACTTGTCCGGTGAACCACTTGTACAATTCTTCGTTCGAGTCGAGCATCAGGCCCTCTCGTTGAGCGCCCTCCTTACACTGCGTCATCAACGTCGTGTATTCGTCACCCTCGAACAATCCCGGTACTTCGCCGTTCGCCAAGAGAGTGTTCATGCGCTCGAGAAAACCGGAATCGAGAACGTTCGATTCGTCGAGTATGAAGGCGATCTTCTCGTCCTTGCAACCGGATCGTCGAAGAACCTGACGCAGATCCTCGTCGAAATCTTCACCGGTGTATTTGTTGTGAACCTTGAGTCGAACGAAGAAAAAATTCGTCAATGAAGTTATGAAAAATATAATTTTTTGCGTTTTTAATGCAAAAATCAAAGTATTGGAAGGTTTGCCATTTGTCAGGAGCAAATTTTCCGAACTTGTCTTACCTTGATTTGGAATATCGACAACCCGTTCATCCATGCAACGAATCTCGACAGAGTCGTCTTACCAGCACCAGAGACACCGATCAACAAGAGATGTCCCTGCGGCTGACGGAAAATTCTGTCAATTCGCAATACATGATCGAGTACCTCGTCGAACAGTACGAGCGGCACGTCGAGTTCTTCTTCGTAGAATACTTTGAGTCTGGCTCTGACGTAATCGCGCAATTCTTGGCGATTAACGGGAACGTAATCCTTGGAGAGCCAATTACTGTAGAGAATCGGCCGGGCGAGTGCCTTTTCACGATCAACGCCCAAGAAGTGTTTCAACGCGACAATATCGATGTTCTTGTTGGTCCAAGCGCGTTCGGTATCCTCGACGAGACGATCTTGGAAGAGTCGAAGAGCCTCGTGAGCCCAGAGACGCACTAGACCCTCGACCGAGAGACTCTCGACTGGCCTTATCGCCTCGCATATTCCTCGCACCCATCGAGTCATTTCGCGCGGCGAATAGACATAATGAGGTTGCATATCTTGGGTAAACCTCTCCTGGGAAGCGAGATAGAACTCGACCATCGCGTTCGTCAGAGGTTCCGCGTAGCCTCGTAACGAGGGTGTCAGTCTGAGCATCGCTCGTGTAAACGTTCCGTAAATCTGCTTGAGCGAAGTTTCGCCAGGATAATCCACGTAAATAACAGGAACATGTCGAAGGAATCTGTGACTCAAAGGTTTTCTGCCAGGATCCGTGGGTGGATTGCAAGCTCCGACAAATTGTATTCTCTCGAGGGAGACCCAAGCTTGATCGCTCGTTCGATAGAAACCTCGGTGTTCGACGAGTTGTCGCAAGAACGAGATTACACGTTGCGTCCCGTAATTGTCCATATCTGGTAGATTGATCTCGTCGCAGAAGAGGACGAGCCATTTGCCCAATTGAACCGGCGACAGTACAACGCCGTTTGGTGTTTTGCGGTATTCGCAGTAGTGATCGAAAGTTTTGAGCAACAATTCCGGTGTCGTGGCGGACGAGAAATTGAGACCCACGACCTCCATGTCGGGAAGAGCACGAAGGGCGGAGAAGAGCGTCATCGTTTTGCCCGAACCGGGAGGTCCGCAGAGTACTGAAGGAATAATAATATTTGTGTTAATACTAGCGAAACTTGTTTGTTTTTTCGTTCCTTGCGATTGTTCGTAACTTTTAATACATAGCGAAGCTAGCTTGTCTCCATTGAATTACCAAAAATATACACCTAGTCTCTTCCTTATTGCTTACAGACATAAATTAATGACAAAAAGTACGAAAATGAAAAAAGCTCGCGCAGTTTGGTAAATAAATTAATTTGCCGCTTACCAAGGGGTTTGTGCTCGGCTAGCCATGTGTAGAGGAGGCTCTCGTGTCTAACAGTATCGAGAGTCGGTACAACGATGTCGGGACTAGCGACTTTGTGAGTCGCGACCTCGATTTGCGGAACTTTGTTGCTCCAGGGCAACCATTCACCGTGTATGTTAACTT
This sequence comes from Netelia inedita, assembly GCA_964017225.1. Taxonomy (NCBI): domain Eukaryota; kingdom Metazoa; phylum Arthropoda; class Insecta; order Hymenoptera; family Ichneumonidae; genus Netelia; species Netelia inedita. The sequence goes on from OZ024922.1 coordinate 12,895,212, forward strand.
CAAAGTCGATGATCGGTATGTTGCCCTGTGATGGCAATGGAACGGTGGTAATAGATCTTACGAAATCGCCCAGATCCGAGCGTACTTTGAGTTTAGCGTCACCGGCAAAACTCCACAATAGAGCATATACCAAACATTTAGGCATGTATCTTTCGAGTTGTTCGCTCGGCAGTGGAAAGTCGACGTGTGCGTGATTGTATTGAAGAACATTTCTCACAGCCTGATTCAACATCGAGAACAACGAACTGAGAGCCCTCAAACGTGTGAAATCCATGATATGCTCTTGTTTCATGGCGTATTCCAAACATCTAACGACAAGGCCGTCGGGAGCGAAATAGCTCTGCAATATACTGGCAACTTCTCGCTGTATTTGTAACGCCGGTGACAGTGTATCCTCTTTTTCCGTTTTCTTTCCAAGATTATCCTCGTCGCCGTCTTCCAACGGTAAGTTCTTCAGTCGCAGCATGTAATTCTCGAATATCATTTCCGTGGACAAGACATCTTCAGAGAACCAAACCATACCGCAACGCGAGACGGTGGCCAGTGTAGCGTATTTGAGATCCTGAACTTCGAACATGACACGAACGTTCGGTGGTAAGCTGAGACGTTCGCCATTCGGTAGAGTAAGTAATTTGTTGTCATCGAGGACGGAATTCAAATTTTCGACCCATTCAGGATCAACGTCACCGTCGAATATTATCCACTGACGTTTATTTATCTCACCGCGCACATTGTCGATTATCTTTCGAAGAATGTGCGTGAACAAACCATCCGTCCATTCTCGGGTATTTGGATCGAGTACACCGTACAACGTTTCTTTGCTTATCGCTTTTGGATCGATCACGTGAGCGACACCTTCGACACCCTCGAAACGTTCCAGAGCTTTTAGCAATACTTTCCAGGCAGTTGTTTTTCCCGAACCGCTCGGACCGACCATCATCAGACCGTGGTTGAGATTGCAGATTTGGTAGAGTTGTAGCACCTTTTCAACGGGATAATTTTTAACGTTGAGTCGTGAGAATATTTTTTAAAATACGGGAGAACGACAATCGTGCACATAATGCGAGGGCGAATACTAATAAACATGCGATATAGACAATTGCTACACGTACATAAGAAACGTTATTTTATTTCGTTTTCAACGTTGCGAGCTCACCTTTTCTACCCAGGTCTCACCCGCTGTTTCCTGAGCGTGCATTACGATAGATAAACAGGGTTTAAGCGATTAAGATTTTTCACGGTTCTTTTGTCTTACGAAAAAATTACCAGTTTTATCCGTATATCAGCTTGTATTATCGCGATCGGCGATATTAGGAGGTAAATCTTAAGGGGCAAAATGCACTCCAAGACACGGGGAAAATGGGATGTAAGTTTTTGCAAATTCGTCGTGCTTTCGAAAACTGAATTTTAAAAAATTGGGAAAATTCAATCAATTTGAAATACACCGAGACGAAATGTTATTTTACAGGTACATCATCGGGTATAAATTCCGTTCCCAGTTCTGGCTTGCAACTAACGCGATGATATTTCGCAAAATGCATGAGATGACAAGTGTATTTACACCGGTGATCGTTTCGGTCATTTAAACAAAATCTTACCTTTTCTTGCCAAGCACCGCCCTGCTCGTCTCCTTCGCCGCATACGAAATACTCCTCGGCGCAAACTTTTCTTATCTGATCCTTCAGACCTGAATGGGAATTATAAATAACATTCATCGATCAATTTTTTTATTAATTACGAATATTTGGCACATCTTTCCTCGAGCTTACCCTTCATTTCCGCACGCGTATAATTGACGTTCGGGAAAACATCGTTGAGTAGACTGAACAGCAATGGAATGTCCTCGGCCACGAGTTTTGGTACCATCGTTTCGCAAACGGACTGTATGAGAATCTCCTGTTCCGGCAAATTTTCTGCTATCGATGCCTCGTCGATGTCAGTGTCGCCGCGATTTAGCATACCCTCCTTGATCTTTTGTATTCTATCGCGCTTGACGTTTCCGGCAGATATTAGCACGGATTTCAGAGCACGAAGACCAAAGTCGTAGTGAGACTGATTGGAGAGTTGTTCGTCGCACAATCTGAGAAATTTATCAATTTAAATTATTCACCGTCTTTTCCAGATGTCGATTTGAATTTAATAAATAATTATTCAATATTGAGCCTTAATAAGCTAAACTGAGTATTGGAAAGAAAAAAAAACAAGATATTGGTAAACGTACTTGAAAAACGGGACGATCTTGCAAGCGAGTTTCTCGGCGGATCTGAATCCTTGACTGAACAGCATAACTTCGGCGATGAGTTGTCTATCGGGCGTCGTCATGGCGAGAGAACGGAAAAGTTTTTTAAGATTATCCGGTAGATTCGAACGTCCGGCGTATCCAGGATTCATCGTGATGAAAATTGCCATGTCCGTCGAGACTTTGACTTGTTTACCGACCAGCTCGACGCACAGAGTTCCTTCTTTCTTTCCTTCCATTTGACTTTTCAATGCTTCCTGTATGGTCTGCACTTGTTGCGAGACGGCCGAAAGCATACGTTCCTCGAGACGATTGAACTCGTCGAAACAGCCCCAGGCACCGACTTGACAGAGACCAACGAATATACGTCCCATAGCTTGGAAATCGAACGTCTCGTCGCAATTGAAGACAAGCACGAATCTTCCGAGTTGATGACCCAATGCCTTGACCGATTCGGTCTTTCCCGTACCAGCTGGACCAAAGGGCGATCCACCGAGACGAGCTTCGAGCGCTTGCGTCATAGTCAAGTAGCAACGATCGGTCAGAGGCGTCTGCACCAGTCTGTCCTGAACTCCGAGATACTCGAAGCCGTAGAAAAACTTCGCGTTGGCCATGTGGATGGTCAATTGCTGTAAAACTTCGGTCTGCCGTGGATCGAAGTAGAATCTCATCTCGCAGAGCCATTCGAATGCTTTCGGATTCGAAACTCCATTCGCGATCAGACGCCTCGTCACCGTGCGTTTGTGAACAAACTCGTTGATGAGATGCTCGAGTTTCTTTCGTCTCAGTGCCGGTTGCTCTTGTAGAACCGAGTCAGCCAAAATGTTCAGCGTACCTTCGACCTGCAACAATACTCTCTCGAGCGAATTTTTCGTCGGATCGGCCTGTGCCTCGTGAAGAGCAGCCTCCACGTCTTCGGACCATAAAATTTGTGCAGCTAAAACGATTATCTGCGCTTGATAATTGTCACACCAGGACATGAAAGCCGGAGCGTTGATATTGCCGTCTTTGAACTGTTTTATATCGTGCACGGCTTTCGCGAGACTCGAGGCGAGCGTAACGCGCATCTCCTTCTCAACGAGAGTCAGCCATTCGTTGATCTTTGGATAATCGGTGGTCGATACCGGTGTCTGAAAATTGACTTCCTCGCCCTCCCTCGACGCTATACCCGTTATCACGGTGTTGTCTTCGTTGAGTAAGATCGCCGCAACGCCCGCAAACATTTTCTTAAAGTGCTTCTGGAGTCTGGCGACGTTTTTACTGTTACCGATTATTTCGAGAAGATCCTCGTCACCCACGAAGTAGAATCTCGGAAAGGATGTTCTCTCGCGCTCGAGATATTCGCCGAGAGCTTTTTGTATCTTGCCGAGAAGATCGGCGAGACGCTCGAGTGCTCTCTGAACGCCTGGAATATTCAGGACGTCCATCACCATTGGCGATTTCGAGACCTTCTTCATGAGGCCGAGAAATTCTGAGCTTATACTCTGGAATCTGGAGGTCTCGACGGGTAGGAGAGTCTTTATGTCAGCGCTACCGGAGAAAATTCCCTCGAGATAAACCCAGCGACGCTGAACGTCGATCCAAACATCGAAGAGAGCGTTTATCCTGTTCAATTTTTCTTCCCACGTGAGAGCTTCCTCCTCGAAGACTTTGTAATAAGGCGACAATTTCATCGCCGCTACAGAGTTTATGTGCTCTTTGACTTTGTTGAAGAGATCGTCCCAACCTCGTATGAGACGACACTTATTTTGATAATTGATGAGATCGAGCTCGTACGTTTGCCAAGATTCGCGTACTTGTTTAAGGAATTCCTCCAGAGCCATTTCACCCTGGGCAACGAGAATAATATCCTTGACGATAGCCTCGTTCTTCTGAAGATTGACATCCCAGACTTGTCCAAGGGTCAGTTCGCTGAGGATCCAATTGACTCGCAATTGTTTCGTCAATTGCTTCCAGTGCCGTTCTTTGAGAGCGTCGGATTTCAGCTCGATTATCATCATGTTTACTTTGATGTAACTCTGCAACATTTTCTTTACGTACTCGTAGGAAGAATATTGTCTGAGTCTCGCTGGTAATTCTTTCAGCTGGGACATCATGGTGTCCAACTGATGACGAAGTTTTCTAGGCTGTACGGAGAGCCAAGGTTTTTCTCTCGTTTCGTCGATTTGCGCCCATATTCTCGATAATTCGGACCAAACGCCACGCAAGTCTTGAAGTTCCTCGAACACGACTTGCATCCTGTCCTCGCTCGTCGAAGCACCACCGGGTTCCTGAAGTTCCAGTGCTTCCTTAGCTTTCGCTACATTATCGCGTTCTTCCTTCAGTCTCGCGAATTTGCTCTCGAAAAGTTGCAGCTGTTGCAGCGCCTCGTCGGGACGAAGATGTCCCTCGACGGGTTTGCCGCGTTCCCAGTCGCTCAAGAAATCCGTCGTTCTCGTCTCTACGGCTTTGTCCTCGGCGACGATCTTCATCTGTAACGAAGCAACCTGGGTCTGTATACTCGTATCTTTGCGCTTTATTATCTCATTGAACGCGCCCCATTCGCCCTCGATATTGTCGACGTGAAGCCACGAGGTTGGAAATTGAAAACGTTGACGCTCGAGAATTCTCTGCCCTTCGCGATAAACATCGACCTGTTTCTCCCAAGATTTCATCTTGCGTTTCAACGATTGAACGTAAGTTATGAAACCAACGGCGTCGGTCGTGCTAGCGGCCTCGATCGATTGTTGCTCGAGATCGCTTCGCGATTTCGATACTTGTGAGTGGAAACTCGCCATCTCGTTGCCGAGCAGAGAGCCAAACTTTCCGAGCGTTTCCTTGTGCCAGGAATCGTATTTTAGTGAAACTTTGCTCTGTACTTTGGCAAAGTCGATTATCACGGGACCGAATTCTCGTCTCGTGTCCGAAGTATCGAACGTCGTGCGTGTCTTCTTTATGTCGTTGAGACACTTCATCCACAGATTTATGTCATCGCCGAGTTTTCCGTAGAGATTGTCGGGTTGCAGATCCCAGAGTGCTTGATATCTCAGCCATTGATCGACGTAATCGGCCACGTCGCGCATCTTGGATTCCACCGCGTCGTAAGCCGCTTCCAAGGGAGTTTTTCCATTGGGCAATTTCGTCAGCAGGTTTCTATATGTTCCGGACTCGGGCTTGTCGAGACCGACCTGATAGCGTGAACTCTGTAGACGCGATTGCGACGTCACGATCGCTTGCCAAGCGAATAACTGTTGCATTATTTGGAATCTCGCGTCCTCGATGCTCGGATAGAGATACATCGTTTGATTCGTTATGCGAACTTCGTATATTTGATTCTGTATTTTTGGATCACCGCCGGGTTTGTGAGTTGGCTGGGTCGGAGCGTCGGTGTCCATGCTCAGATCGACTTCCTTCTTCTGGCCCATCAGCGCATCCGTCCAGGCTTTTACACCGGCTTCTAAGCGAGCAGCCAAATTCTTTTCAACCTCCTCGTCGAGACGCGCGACCCATATATGAAGATTCGAGTAATTCTTAAGAGACAGCTCGTCCACGGATTTCTGTATTTTTGCCAAAATATCGGCAAATGTATTTGCCGAGTAGGGACACGTTTCCAGTGAGCGCACGTCAACGTCCAATTGTTCCTCGACGACGAGCAGATCCTCCACTTTTTCTTGGAATAGTATAACTATGTCGGAGAGCCGTTGTACGTAAGAATCCAGCTTGTAACTTTCCCAGACCAATGCGATACCCTAATGAAGAGATTCGTGGATAAATATATCGTTATAATGATTTAAGTTGAATTTTTAAAAAGAGAATATTTCGTTCGAAAGAATACATACCTCTGAGATCAACGACAGAACGTCTTTTCGCATTCCAGCGACCAGAGGAATTGTGCTTGCTTTGTCCTCGATCTAGGGGATATCGAAACATCTATCAAAATTCGAATTCGAGCACGTGTCTGCGAATTATTTTCGCCATTTACGAATATACCAATGTACGACACAAATATAAACACTATCATTCGGAAAACGTCGACAATTTGAAGAAAAATAAAACTCATATCCTAATGCATAATCAAGATTTTTCTTTTTCATTGGGTCTTTTTTTTCGAAGCGTTGCTTAAAATAAACTGTAATACCTGTTTAATGGGATGTTGTAAATGAAAATAGGAGGTACGAGAGATATAAGAAGGTACAAGCTCGCCTATGAATATACCAAAAAAATGATCAAAATCATACTATTGAAATATAATTTTATAGATCATCGTAATATGCAAAAGTTCATAGCGGGAAAAAAAGACATTTTTACAGTTTTCGAGAGATTCTTTTTTTTTTATTTAGGCTTTTCGATTAAATGAAACTAAGCAGGCATATACAGTAAAAGAGATATATAAGAAGATAATAATTAGGCAAGATGCAATATTCGGCACAAATCATTGGCGTATTTCATGAACTACCTTTAATGTGGGACAGTGGGGACTCCGATTCGTAAGCTAAAAAAAGATTGCGGAGATCGGAGGGATTAAAACCTTCCAATGGTGAAACGAACTAGCCTCACGAACTTGATTTTTCGTGCTACAGACTAGTCTTTGTCAGTGTGAAAATATTTTCTTATTACTTATGCGAAAAGGCTGTTTGAGATGAATTTTAGTTGATGATGATAATTTTTTCGCCGTACTCACCTTTTCCAACGTTCTCTCATACGTCTTTATGCTCTCGATGAGACTTATGGCAAATGGATAGAGTTGGTTAGCCTGATGCGCCTTATTCACGATCGCCAGAGGTACGCGAAATCCAAGATTTTTTAGATTTCGCACTTCTTTCGAGAGCATAATGATTTCCGGTAAAAAGTTGACCTTCAGCTTGAGAACATTACCACGTCCGGACCGCGAACGCACGCTCTCGATCGTGAATATGCGCCCTGTGACGCCGATATTCCGTTGCTGAACTTTTCGAGCCCAGTCGTCGAATATTTCCTGGGTCGAAAGCTTTAGTCGAAAACTGTCGCCGTCGGCTTTGAGCTTTTGTCCCTCGATGTGATTTTCCCAACCTTTTCCTGTGAATCAATAAGAACAAGTTAAATTTTACTCATCGACACTTTTACTCTAAAAAATCTACCAAAAAATCTGTCTCAAAAGTATTTATGCGTTCAAAAAATTCACCGGGTGCAGCCGGTAAATCTCGAATTCTAGTTGATTGTTTAAAACTTAAAAATTGTCCGTAGAATATATTAAATTACCAAGAACGTCCTCGACGCGTTTGAGATACATGGTGAGTTGGTAATCGATCTGTTTGACCCAGATTATCGATCCAGAAACTGGTGGTATATCCCTGACCATGCTCATTTTGCAGCACTTGCTCTGCGAGTATTGAACTTTAAATTTCTCATGGAGAGCCTCGATATCGTCCTTGACACGCTGTATGAGCTGAGTCTGATATTCTCTAATTGCGCCTCTGATGTGAGGTCTGACGAAGAGAGCATTGAAGCGCGAAAATATTCTAAACATCTCGTTTGCATTTTTCGCTGTGCCGAGTTGATCGCGAAGATGAGCCGTTATTCTCGCTTCGACGCGCTCGATACGTTCTTCGTATCTGTGCACAGCAGCCTCCCAAGACTCGAGTCCCTCTTTCGTTATATCGAGACAATCGACCTCCTTAACGTTCTCGTAAGCAAGATTGACCTCGCTGATGGCATTCGCATCGGCTGCGTCGAGAGCGAATTCGACTTTGGAATTTTCATTGTCGGCAGCTTCTATGCCGGGATTTGCGTTATTCTGACGAACCGTCGGTCTCAAGACCCGCACGATGACGGCACGAAGTTGCTCGTGCTGACGACGGAAGCGTCTCATGTGTTCCATTCGAGTCTGAAGTTTTTTGTGGGCTAGCGATACTCGCCAGACCATCTTCATGTGCTCGTCACGTTTTTTCTTTATAACGTCTCTCAGTAAACCCGTTAATTTGTCGTACTCATCGTCCCAAGTTGTGAATACCTCGAAACACTGAGACATGACTTTCTCAAAGTCATCGAACGGTATATGCATGAGTCTTCGCGTACCAAGGACTTTGAGCAATTGCTGGCCAAGATCGCGAGATATCGCCTCGACGAGACGTAACACGCGTTGTATTGGATATTTCGTCGAGCGGATTTTTCGAAGATGCATGAATATTTGTTGTATAGCCGCTCGGATACGCTCGAGCTCCGTGGCTGAGAGTAAATCGTTTATCGGAAAATCTTTCATCAGAGGATTATAGTCGTTAACGGTCGCGAGCGCTTGTTTGAGACCCGTGTCTGTGTCGAAGCTGACGGTAGCGTGAAAACGTTTTCCATATTTCAGAATCTCGAGAGTAAGCGTTATTTCGATGCTCTCGCGTTTTTCCTGTATGCGATGTAGAGCTCGTTCGAGATTGAGCCAAAACGAGATTTCTTGGAGCGCGGTGCCTGATTCGGGATCGCGATTGAGTTTAGTTACTTTTTGAATCTCCTTGATCCATCTGTTGACTCCGTTTTGCAACTGATTCATAAAAGTCGAATCTTCGACTTTATCCCCGAAATCAGCGACTTTTGGCTTACGGTTTTCCTCGGCGCATTGCTTTATGACTTGTAAGACTACCGGATGTATGGGCAATGAAATTTCTGGTATGTCGATGTTCTGCTGAAGATGCAATAGACCCATCTCGAGCTCGGCGATTTTCTTCTCGACCGAAGGTGCCATTTTGTCACCGTCGCGATCGGCTCGGCCGGTCCCTTTGACGTACGACTTGAAAAATGGCGCCATTGTCTTGCTGATCGCGTGCAGAGTCTCGTACGGCGGTCCATCGGGATAATTGACGATACGAAGCTGAGAGTGAATCGATTTATCGGCTTCTATGACCGTACCTCGCTTGGTCAGAACGATCAACGACATTTTCGGATTTGTGAAATAAATTTCATTGGAAATGTGATAGATGGCGCTCTCCTTTTCTTCATCCCCCTCGCCGCTGTCCTCGTCTGAAATAATTTTAATAAAAAAATGTTGTTGGACTCGATACATTGTTATTAGTTCATTAGTATGTTCTCACGCCTGTGGTATTTACTATAAGGAAAGGCGATGATTGAACATTCGTCCGTATATTTTTTAGCACAGTGTTTTAAAGTTTGACGAAGCTCGAAATATGGAATCAGAGATATTGACTCATTAGACTGGATGGTAAAAGAAAAATGTTTTTGCGAAACTTGATTTTTTAACGTTTGGAAAGAGAAAAGTGTCAAAAAGTGATCATTTCGGTAGTAAAAAAATTGTATTCAATTAATATGTTTATCAATACTTTATCATTGAAAATTGTTATATTTTTTTAAACTCCAATCGAATTCATTTACAATGTATGGACTGTTATCGTGAATCTTGTAGTAGGTGATGACCTTCATTTGAAATGGGGAGAATAGATTTTTTGTAGTCTTCAAAAAAGCCGGTATTTTAACGTACGAAATACGGCTATAGAAAATACCCTCAGATAGACGAAAATATAACATACGTCAATTAATTCACAATCGCGATTAGTCGAAGGAGCAATAAGTATGATTGATTTTTAGAGTAAGACTCTTCAGTCATCATTGATTGCAGCGACAATGTACCGTTGCTTCCGCAAACACCGTAATGGAGTAAGGTTCGTCATCGATATAATAAAGGTATCATAAATTGCGTAGGTGTATAAAGAAATATTCACCTTTCATCGAACTTCTTTGAATACAGAGAGCCCAGACTTGCGAATCACCAATGAATTTTCTGATGCATTCTTGATTATTTTTCTCCTCAAGGGCAGAGATAAATGCGGGCGGGACGACATCTTCCTCGGGTGTTAGTATCATAACGTATTTATAAAGGAAATTCACGAATGACGTATGATCGACGACAGCGATATTTTGTGATTCCGGCGATGGCTCGCCGGAGCCGTCTAACGAGTCGCCCATTATTTTGCGATGTGCGTAAACGCGTTTCTTCTTTTCTTTATTCCGCGGCCGCGGAAACCCGGTAGGTTAACGCCTTATTCTCGACACTCGATGAGAAATACGAATTGCGAAATTTTGCCAACTGTCACTTGGACTCCCGCACCCGAACTGACTCTGACTATCGATGTTGGCGAGGCCAGTGAAACAACGAAACTCAGAGTGTAGACGTAGACCGGAAGAGATTGTTACAGTTGACGACAGCGACACGCGCGGATGAAGTGCAAAACATATCTCCGCTAACTTCACGCAGGAGCGACAGCACATATAAAAATCTTGATCTGTCTTTATTGTATATTTTAACGAGAGACGTGTGATAATAAGCGATCGGTGAAACAAAGTTGCAGTTATATGTAGAAGAGTAAATTGTCTGATGAATATCATCCAGATTGATAAACAACGAACCCAATGTTTCGTGCAACAGAAAATTTACCGTGCAGTGCTGCCCTTACGGCGGCCTGCTGAACCCGTTGTCCATTTCATCTCGTCCCAGTCGGTAAAGCAGATTATGACTACATTCAATATTTGTGGTCCCCGGATTTTAGGGGCCCTTTTTATAATTCAACTATTGTTCCGTTTGATTTATTAATTAGGTAATTAATGGTTGAAAAATACTCTTTCGTTTACATTTTTTGATAAAGATAAATCCGTCGATGACTTCATTGATAATTTATTGAGAATATTCGTAAGTTCTTGAAATTCTTTTACTGCCCTCCGCGAGATTTGCTGTCGTTCGAGCTTTTCGTATATCTCAGCTTGACATTCATGTTCGAAGATTTGACTTTAGGAATTATATTCGTTGCCTTGACGATCGATCCGCCATTAATGTTCCACAATTTGGATTTTGCTGCAAAGTGCTCCACGGTTTGTTGTTCACCAAATTTTAAAAATATATGTTCGTTACCATCCGTCGGTAATCCAGTTATTTTTATTTCCGCTTCTCCGCCCTTTTTCTCGATATATTCTTTCCAACAATTCTTGAAACTAACCAACACGTCGAACCAGAGGCAAAGCTCTTCGACTGAAATGAAATTTCAAAAAAATATACATACATATAATTAAACATAAATTATAGAAAACCAAAAATTTACGTAAATAAAGGATTGACGAAATATCAGTGATTACCGAATAATAGTAACGTTATAAAAATAAAAACTCCCGCTGGAATTCCCGCGTCGGGTAACCAGACGTAGGATAAACCAATTAGAGCTGACCCTTCGCAAAATATCATCCCTCTCATCGTGTTGACCAGCCATGGTACATAAAGATATGGAATTCCATAAATATCTCCGACAGCCAACATAATCGTCGTTACCAGTCCCATCATAACATTCGTTATCATAATTTTTATTTTCATATCTAAAATTGTAAAAATTCAATTTCACGCTTTAAAGCTAACAAAAATCCAAAATTAATAAAAAACGATCTCCAGGAAGAAAAAATAATAATTTGAGTTAAAATTTAATAAAATTTGATCTTTTCAAATTCTTACTGTAACTTCTACGAAAAATGGCATTGAACGTTGCCGATTTAGTGACCGATTGTCCAAGAGGCGATCTGGCACCGACTTCCAGGGCCATGAAACTGAGACAGGCAGCAACAAAGCACATCACACCGACGTACAAACTTTCTGCCTAACGAATTTTTGTAATTTTTTATCTGACGTCTATCATTATGGACTTATGATTGACAATTTTTATTTCTCCTATTATACATCGTTATATAAATAGTTTCTTACTTTTGAACTTATTTTCTCGTTCGTGAGACCATCGATCGAGATCGAGGAACGATCACTTTCTTTACGTTTGAAAATCATAATTTTAGCGACGAGTAAAAAGAGATTGGAGAATATCTAGACCGAATAATTTTTTCGATTATTTTAGCGATATTGGAATAATAATTTCACGATTTATTGAAAATTGATCGAACGATTTGGTTGATTTGAATTTTTTTGTGAGATCGTGTCACGTTTGACAGCCATGATCTGTCAGTTCTACGATCGCGCCATCGTGCAAAAGAAGACTATTTTTTTAAAGAAATTTTTGCGTTCAATTTCCCTTTTGTTTTGTATAAAAACCATCGCTTGTATTGATTATTAATTCTATGATTAGATATAAATAATAATCATTTAATAGCACAAATGATTAAAATACATTTATAAATTTGCAAAAATGAATTATTTTGTAACTGAGCTTGAAATTTTATTGTATTACAATGAGACGATCGTTTCGCCATTTTTATACGTTGGACAGAATAATATTTTTGATAAAAAAAAAAAGAAATAGGAAAAGTCGTTTATCACTGCACAGGATGACGAGCTTGCCGATGAAATAGACAGAAAACTTGTAGCCAATTAAGTACGGCGATAATTGCGCTCAATATTTCGTGACGTTTAACGTGAAGTCCATCGAGAAAGAGCCGTACGAAGAAAACAACTATCTCCACTATTATAACGCAGAGTTGCATGAGTAGCCAGGGTGTGTGCAGCATCGGATATTCCTGATAGATAATTGTAAAAAGAATAAAATTCGCGAGAGAATAATTAATATTATTACTTTTTTTTAAATTAATTAAAATACAAAATTTTCAAATAAAAAGTATGAATAAAGTACTCACTAAGAATGTTCAATAGAAGACTTTTTTTTATTGTGACATTTTATTATTATCAACAATTAGGAAATAAACACATCGTTATATTTAAAAATGAAAGTTTGAATTCTTACCGTAATCGCGCCGAGCATTATCAACGTGTAATGCTCAATTCCAAGAATAGAAGTCATCAGTTTAAGATCTCGCTCAACGTCCTTGGGTACTGCAAGTATAATTATATACGTAAATGCACATTATAATGTGATAATCGATAAGTAAATTTTTTAAATTAATTTTTCTAATTTTTCACGCGATAAAATAAGATGAACGAATAAAAAAAGTGAATGAATAAAATGAAGCGTATGAAGCGACTGAAGAAATGAATACAATAACTGCGATGAATAAAGTAAACTAAATTAAGGAAATTGCTAAAATTAATTAGATTAATGAAATAAGTGAGTATAATGATATTAATGAGATCGATGAAATTAATAAATCCAGTAAAATAAGTGTATAAATAAAGAGAAGCAATAAATAAAATTTAGAAGATGCTTACCAACTTCAGCGGTCCTGGCTCGTGACGAATATCTCATTGGTGTTTTGTACTTCATTATACGAATGATATCGAATGCGGTGATTACCTAAACACGGAACAAATATGTAATGCATACATTTATTCCTATCAGGTATCGGATTATAATTTTATTAATTAATGAACCGATCAATTGATTAATTAACAACATGGTTTACCAAACCCAGTGGAGATGAAGAATGACAGAATAAATATTAAATTAATTATCGTCGATATTATGATGCGTACTAACTGTCCCAATGAAGCCGATCGTTATAACGTACACTGAACTTCCCATGAGGTAGTGATCGCATACATTGCAAGCGAGACGTCCGACCCTCTAAAAAGAAGTCCAAAGTATCATTTTTCAACCCGCAAGTTTTGTATCGATTAATTTAAAAAAATATATTAAACGTTTATTAATATAATTTTAATGCTTAATAATTATCGATTAATTCGATGAATAAGAATCGCTTGATTGAAATACATGAAAACAAAAAAAAACAAAAAAAATTAATTTCTAACGAGATATCCACCGCCGTGATCGCTCAGAGCTTTCCGTCTTCCGCGTATCCTCATTGTGCTTTTTGATTCCCTCTCTCAATCGTTACGCTTTATTCGATGATAAATTAATTAACGGTTACTCTGGGGAAATTTTGGGTTAACGCGGAAAACTTGACAGATCGCCGGAATTATTTTGTTGACACATTTGTCTACCCGCATGTGCTTTCAGTCACCGGAACTTCGCTGATTCACGCGATTTTTAGTCGTAAAAATAAAACTTAATATAAACGTGAGTATAGTGATGGAAAATTGTGTGAATATTTAATTAGTAGAGATAAGTTATCAATAATCAAGCGTTCATAAATTATCGTTAACCAATTATCAATTAATAACTGGGAAATAAATTATAAACTAATTATAAATAAATGATGAACTCACGGATTTCTTGTTTTTGTCAACCATCGACAAAATTTGACAGGATAGGCATTTTTTGCGATGTCGTGCCATAATCAAGAATCGCTAGTTTTTTTATCGCCGAAATTTCGCTAATTGTATTTTTATCGATAATCGATGCACTGGATGGAATTATGCACGGTATGGAACTTGTAAATTTTCACATGTTCAATAATTCAAACTGTTGGCTAAAAAAAGCTCGTTATCAAACGCCAAGGTGTTAGGGCGTTTGGGTTATTTTTTTTTCCATTTCTCAAGGCACCCCACGATCTCGATGAATTCTCAATTCGCTCTGATCGATCGGATTAGTCGAGATATTTTTTGACGACGAATTTTCCTTGATATGAAAAAAGCTTTCTTTTTCTTCAGAATTCTGAGCAAACATATTGTTCCTGACCGTAGTTTCGATTTTTAGTGATTTCTAGTGAAATATATATTTTTACAACGTGTGCTCGATGGGGCCATAAGGTCGGAATTTTCAGCAATGAACGATCCGATCAATCGTGAAAAAAGTCATGAAGGGGGTGGCGAGAAAATTAAAAGAACGAAAGATAAGAGGTCACCAATGGCAGTGAGTCATTTATCATTGTCTTCAATTTTTCGTATCAACTTATTTTTTCGATATCTGGAAAATTTTCGAATTAGATTATTTTTATTTAATTGTTTTTTTTCAATGATTTATAATTATGTTGAAATCTTAGGCAGAAAAATGGCGAACGAGGACGGGCGGTCTCGCTGAGTCCTGGTCTAAAGACAAAATCGACAAAATCCAAGATCGAACATTGCCATCGGAGAACGAGACCTATCGAATTTTTCAAGCTGTACTGTTGGCCACTTCCGTTCTGGTGTTGAGCTATCACGGTGTTCGTTACGGTCGTACAGAGTACAGTGTACTTGAAAATGGTCGGATCGTCAATGGCTTCGTTTCAGCGAGACGTGCTGTCATCACCTTTAGTCTTGGATATTCGATGTTTTATTCGTTCGTCTCGTCGTTGGCTGCGTGCATGCTTCTTTATTCCATTTTATCAGTCAGTTTTCGTATTTCAAAGTGGTAACAAATAATTTAAATCAATCGATTATATTAAATGCAAAAATTAATCTTTACCTAGATCACGTAATGTTCAATTTGATAAATTAATTTACATTTAAATCGGATAATTATTTGTCGAACGAATGAATTTATTAGTGAGAGAATTTAGAAAGTTATTGATTTTAATTAACTTTCGTCGATGACGTTGTGCGATTAATAAAATTGATTTATTGCAGAAAAAGCCTCGATGGAGTTTACCATTGATCGTCGTTTACATGATGGATCTTGTGTGTCACGTGGCCGACGCCCTAGTCGCATTTTGGCTTTTTTTCAGTTACCTCAAGCTGTCCATTGCTTTGATGTATACTACGGCCACATCTTTGATAATAAGTACGTTACTGAACCGTTAATCATTATATTCGATTAATGAGTTAAATTGGCATTTTAATTAATCGGTTAAAATAAAATTTCGATTAAGCGTTCGATATAATTTAAATGGGAGAAAAATTAATTATAGCAGCCGAATTGTGGATATGGTTGGGTGTGCTGCGTCTTTACGAGCACAGAGGGCTCAAGTGATGCCAATATTTCGACTTTACAACGATCGACGAAGGTTTAAAATTTTTTCACAATATCTAAAAATGTTTTCACATGTCTTATATATTTTCGTCTATATGTACACGTTTTAAATAAATACTTATCTCAAATGTAAATTGTCTAACGAAATTCAATCTCCATTTTTACACATTATATGAAACATCCAGAATTTTAGGTTTTTCATGTTTCCGATTTCGTTAAGGGAATTCCCGAGGGATAAATTACAGGACAATAGGGCGATTGGGAGAGGTAAGGAGAATCTCGATTCTTGAGAATTTCAAGGCCTGTACACTCTTTGAGACTGAAAACAAAAATTGTTCAAATCTAATTAATGAAAATAGATTAAAAATTTAAAGAACATCGATAATAATGTGAAAAATATCAATACAAATAATTAAAAAATGATAAAGTATTAATCAAATTGATCGGAAAATAGAGAAAAAATTGAATTATAGATTTGAGTTGACGATCAGACTACTTGGACATATTTGTTAGGAAAAAAGTACCTCTTGCAGAAAGAGCTTCGAGCTTTATCGACGACGTCTCCATTTCCCGTGACATCGTTTTTTGCGATTTCACGAATCAAATTCCCAACGAAGGCCTGACAAGGAACTCCGGAAGCATGAAAGCTTCCTCGAGGATTTATCGCAGCATTCGTTATTACTTTGCAATCGTGCTTGCACAAATAACGTTTCGCATCTCGAATATAACGATATTCCGAAGGATCCAGAGCCACTCCCGGTGTACTCCACAGTACATTCGCTTTTGCGGCAATTTCCAAGGTATTATCATCGAGCTTTCGATAAACGTGAGCCAGCATCGATCTACCCACGAATAAATCAAAAATAGCAATTAAAAATCGAAAATTTATAAAAATTAAGTGTTTTTCAAAATATTTTTCCTGTCAAATAACGATTTTATTTTTCCAACTTTGTGTTTCGTTTTCACGAGTCAGCATTGAACGGGGTACGTAAGAATAAAAGCAAAAAACGAAAAAATCTGTTGATAATACAGAAAAAAAAATTCTGTGTAAAATAATTTGATTGCAAATGTTACATTTTACGTTTCGATTCTCACCCTTTGAAAAAATCATCGATCGTAACATCGACGTTTCTTATGTTGGAATAAAATACAGCCAGTCTTTGCCTTATCCTCGTTTCTTCCGTAACGTTCGAGGATAAATTAATGATGCGATCGAGGGCGTTATTCGTTTGTTCCCAGAATAAGAGCAACTCGATCATGTCTCGATTGGCATTCGCGACATTTTCGTATTTCTCGTTTCTCACTGAGGAAAAACCATTCCCGTTTCGTGCTTCGGTCAACAAATTTATCAGGTATACCTGCGATACACAATAATAATGGCAAATTGCATTTCGTTAAAAATACACACACACACACACATATGTATATATACAGATAAATAATTAGCGATATTGTTGTTCATTCGTTGGACCATTAATCATCCGAAGTAATTTGTCACATAAATTATTACGTTTGTTTCCGCATAATCGCGTGCCACCGATTCAATGTAACACAGCTCTGTTCGAGACCACGTGCGGTTCGCGTGTTTGATGAAATAGATGTTTGGAAGTTCCGCAAAATCGAGATTTTGTTCTCTTCTGCAAAAACAAATCAAGTAGAGAATATATTTCTTTTTTTGTAACGATCAGAGATTCGTCGTTGCCAAATATTGCAAATTGAAAAATTCTTCAACTATTGAATTGCCCATTTCATTTACTCTGTTATCATGTTGTTTTTGGCAGTAAAAATATAAAATTATGATAATTATTATTTCGAAGAAACGCTAATCACAATGGAACAATTTGTAAAAATGTTTCTTTTTAAAGTAATTTAATAATTCAGAGTGTCCAGAATTATCGGAAAATAAAGTTATAGTCGTTCTTAGTAAATCTACAAGTTTTTTGCAAAGTAAAAAAAAATTTGTAAAACGTTTTCGGGAACTCAAAATTGGTAATTTTTTCCTCGTGACGAATCGACTGGACTGTTTATCGCAGAATTAAAACATTGCGTCGAATAGTAAAGAAAAAATAAAGATATTTTTGCGATTCGACGTTGTTTTGATGGAGCGAACGTGTTTTTGTAAGATAAAAAAAAGCGACTTACCGGCATCTGTGACTTGAGCTTGGAATGCAAACGAGTGCTGTGACGAGTACGAATAAAACGAAAGCACCGAAAACGAGGCTCGCAGCGAAAAAGGCAGCGAATAGATGAGAGGGCCATTTACCAATGTGATTAGTGACACCCTTGGTTATAGCGGACTCTGACGCCGTATAACACGGACGATATGACACTTCGAAGTGTCCATCGTTATCGAGCAATAAGGCGCGTTCCTCCGCTGAGTTTCCTGAATATTCATTTTTTCGTACACGAAATCCATAAATTACTTCAAAAGAAATATTTAAAAAAAACGTATTTTTCATGAATTTGGTCACTTATCGATTCAAATATCTCAAATCCACCACTATTTGTCTTATCTAATGATTCTTGATGATTCTAATGATGCCCAGTTAATTAACGAGTTTGTATCAATTAGCAATAAAATAATCCGAAATTAATCTCCGAAATTTAATAATTAATTTTTTTATTCACATTATTTAAATTCATCACCGTTTGTGTCAGTTGATAACGTCGCGAATTAATTTACGAGGTTACATAAATATGAAAAGAAGTCCGTTGCAAAAATCAATTCCGAAATTGAATAATAACTTTTCTTGTTGTTATTTTTTGTCGATTTAAAGTCAATCGAGTCGATATAAATATTCACTTTACGCGTAAATCTCGAAGGAAACTCCGGCAGTTGGATGCGCTACTCACGTTTTACCTTCGGCATCGCGTTTATTCCGGTGCACTGCACTGAACGCCCTCCTTTTTTCTTCCTCTTTACCTCCGCCAACTTTTCAATTAGTCCATCGGTGGCGTATGCTGAGTCAGCACGTTTTCGCAATATACCATGAATCGTACACGCTCAATCGTCTCGCTACGTTTATATACGTCAAACGTAGCGCGATTTATCGAGCGATAATGATAGGCGCTCGATTACACCGTGTAATTCACAACGTCACATGGATGTCGCGTTTTTGTTTACAACCACGAGGTATTTGACGTTCAAGAAAGAAGAGAAAAAAAAGATGACTGTCGTTGGACTGTTTCGCGGTAAATATTCGACGACAAATTCATCGTTTTCTTCGTACTTGGTTTCGCCCCCTTTACGTTACACGAAATTCGTCATCGTTATCTTGAACACATATTTAGTAAGAGTTCCAGCCATAATAATCATAACAATATTATTGTTTTGTTGAATAATCATCGGTAATGTCGATTTTAAAAAATGTGCGCATCAGAAGGAGCCGGTCGGATTATTATTAATTGCGGTTTACCATTAATTGTTATCGATAATAATTATAATGATCATAATTAATTATATTTCATTATTGTGTTGGGGATATCAACGTGAGGTAAAACAATAACGAGGAAAGTGATCGATCCGAAGAGGGCGCACTATTTTTTTCATGAAACATGTGTTAACATTGTCGTACAATTGATGTTCTTTATTAAAAATAGCATTTCTCATAAATAACGTTCTAAGAAAAATCACAATATCGTCTATGTACAATACGTTTTTATTTTTTATTTTCGTTTCGCTCTATAGATTGAAATATTTATCGGAAACACACACGCGACGTGTGAGGAAAAAAAGGTAATTTGGTCATCGATCATCGATCGATGCCGTAATTGAAATGCTTGCTCAGCTGCCCTCACATATTCTTCGCTAAACAATATTGTCACTAAATATGAGGTAAATCCTATACAATGACCGTCCAGCAGTCGCGTATATTTACTATTATTATTATTATTATTATTATTATGTTTATTAAACTAAAATCGTACTACGTATTGATATTTTCGAACATTGGCAGATCGATCGTAGTATTCTTTTCATTTGTAGTATAATATTGCACTCTTAGCTCGTAAAGGGTTTATTCAAGAATTCCATCTATTCTGTCGATATATTCGATTATTCCTTATCGAGTGCAAGATTCACAAAATCACTGGTTTACTTACGCCGCATATTTCCACAAAAAGAATTAATAAACAATTTCGCCACTTGTGGACGCTAGATGGCACTGCACGCGGAGTGTCGCAATACTACCGTTCGTCGGTACGCGGAAGCCATCTTATGGCATCAGCGCCGCCATCTTGTTTATTAATTCCTTTTGCTTCTCTCTACTCGTTTGTTCAAATAAATATAAATTTATATTTCGCGATCGTCAAACGCTCGTGTACGATATTGTGTGTCTCGGATCGGCCTTCATCGCTTCTTTAATTTGCGTTCCGTTTTTCGTCTTTGTGTCCTTGGACATCGTAGAGTCGCTTTCTGTCGAACTATCTTCGCTCGATGAGCTCGTCGTGAGCGCCTCGTTAACGTCTTGCAACTGTGCGTGTTCGTAGCTGCGCCGATTCCTCGTTATTACCGAATTCGCCGGCAATGTAGGTTTCTTCCTTATCGTCTCGGGACTGGAACCGGATTGATTGCTGCTCATCTCTGCGAAGCCAGATTCGGGTGTTAGGACGGACTCGTTGTTCGTCCTGGCACTGCCGGGGAGAACGCCGGCGAGTTCACTGGGCGACGGATTCCCATTGGAATTTGACGATCGTGTCAATGGTCCTGCCAAAGGTTCATCCTCGTTATTCTCCAATGTTTCCGCGACCTCCGATATTCTTCGTGGTTTCCTTTCCATCTCTATTTCCAAGTGAACACCGTTACCCGCCTCCGTACTATCATCGTGGTGTCTCCTTCGCGTTCTCATTTCTGGATTTTCCTTCGATCCTTTCGCACCCCCCAAGTTCCGTTTGATGACGTTGAGACGTTCTCTGCTTCCCGTGTGTCGTCGGATCGCTCCAGGGAGATTTTCACGACTGCCGATGTTAAGATTCTTTGCACTACCGTGCCAACCTTCCATCTCGTCTAGAGGGAGCAGCAGATATCTCTTAGAACCATTCAGATTCCGTTTGGAACCGTTAGGGGTGTTGTGCCTCTCGTCGTCACTATGAATCAAATTTTTGTGGCTCAGATTCCGTCGAGAATCGTTCAAGGATCTCTTCTTGTCGTCGGCTACGTTGATTACGTTTCTATTACCGAGATTTCGTCTTGAACCATTCAGGGAGCCCCTCTCCTCGTCGAGAAGAATGTGTCTTGGGTGGTTTTTCTTGGGGATCGTTATCGTGCGAATCGTTGAAGGACAATTGTCGTCCCTGGGGTCGTTGTCGTGTTGATCCTCGTCGTAAATGATCTCGCGGCTGTTCTTTAAAATTTCGCGATTCACAGCTTCGGGGAGATGTTGAAGGTCCACGTCACCCATAACGTGAATAGCGTCCGGGTCAACCTCGACGATTTTATAGTTGCCCAATTCACGTTGATTTTGAGGATTCGTCAGGGGAGTTTGGTTCTCGCGGTAGATCGAACGGTGGATTAGATGGTCGTCCAGGCTGTTGTCGCTCCGCGTACTCTCGGCACGAGCTATATGACCAGGGATCGTTGGGGTGCGATGATGATGTCCAATGTGGGAGTAGTGATGATGCGAGTCGTGATAGGGATCCAGCAACAGGCCATCCTCGTCAACTAGGAAACCTGAAAAGCTTTTCTACTTAGGATGGGGTCCAGTAAGGAGACGTCTTACTCCGTTTTATATTTATACGAAGGAATTTTGTTCTTATCGAGTAAAAGGATGAATAGTTTGAAAGAACCAGTAAAAAGAATCAGTTAAAGCCAACCCGAATCAGTTTGGGAAATAAAAACAGAGCTTCCGTACCACGGAAAAACCGCATTATTTTTTGACCGCTTGTAGCTTTACCAGGACCCGAGAGGCAACCACAGAAACAATAAGACCCACACTTTAAGGTTGTTGGAGCCAAAGATCAAAAACATCAGACAATTATTTGATAAGGATTTTCTGCGTTTAACAAATAGTTTTCATAATAAAAAGAAAACAAAAATATGGGTACGAAGACCTAAGCGCTCCAACTTCCTTAAAAACAACAGTTCCATTTGTTAATTATGTATCCCATATTGCTTGACAACGACAGGACATAGTTACGAGGTACATGCGGTTTGAGACGACCATTTAATAACCGCCCCATGTCCCATTTTGAACCGAGCGATTCTGACTCCATTCTCACAATCTTTCAGTTATTTTTCGTCCCTATTGAATTTAACGTTTGTCTTGTGTTTTACGTTTTCTTAAACTCCTTGGTTATCGTCGATCAGTGGAATGTCTATGTGAAGTTTCGGCGAGGACGATCCCTGGGAGGGCGATCCTTGTTGGCCTGGTGGTATCAAGTATCCCGAGCCGTCGCTCTGACTCAACGTTGTCAGTATGACAGGCGCCGTTCTCGGCTCGCTAGGCACTTTCCTCAGGCTGAGTCCATCTACGATTACACCAGCACCGATAACGATCAGACGACATGGGGGATTGGCGTCAAAAACAAAGAACCACAAAAGCAAAACAAGTGAGGAGATTTTATGAAAAATAAGCAACGTGGGAGCATGTTTTGAGGAGAGAAGGGGAACATTTGGGAAAAGTTCCAATATTTAATGTTCGGGTGCAGGGTTATATGGCCGCTTAAAATCATTTTTTGTGTGAATTGTGGCATAACGACAACTTTATAAGAAGACAATTATTCATGTCTCAGCAGACATTAGGAAGATTAGCAACGCTCGAATAAAGCTGAAATTTCGAGAATTAGTTCTGCGATAACTGAGCGGTCAAAAGCTACAGTTTTTTGTATCCACGTATACAAGATATATATAATATATACAAGTCATAGATAGCTGCCAAATCCACGTGGGTACAAAAAAGTTCACCCTTTGACCGACCAGATGTCGCAGAACCAATTCTCGTGTTTTCAACTTTTGTCGAGCGTTGCTGATCTTCCTCCTAATCTCTGTTATAGCAGTGGATGTTCAGCACACACGAAGCAAGCAGCAAGGGATTATGAGTAGGATCGGGAATGCGATAACAGCGATATAGCATCTGGTGGCGAACGTTTGTACCAAACTGTACTTGAAAATTCGCGCTTCCGCCATTTGCCTCTTTGGACGACGCCATATTGTCATCGCTTGGTACTCGCGTCTCCGATGCGCGAGTTAGACCCTATAGCTGCTTAATGTCGATGTGGAAGCTGGTATGCCAATGTTAATCGATAAAGCAAAGTCGGGCGAACGTTTAAATAGTTAAAGAGCACATCTTTAACCATCATGCAATCATAATTAGGTTAAAATAAATTCCTGCAAGCTAGGCTGGTATTTAGCAAGTTTTACATTAATATCATTGCATCGAAGTCGCATTCGCCATAACACCAAAAAATATCAACTCGTACGCTGGCAAGAATCTCATTTCACTAAACATCTAATCAACAGTATACTGTGATTATTATCCGCACTACCGTTAAATCCCACCTACCGGTTCCATGACGTAGATCGTCCTGAACTCTATAAAACTCAGCGAGCTCACGTCCGGAACAAAGTGGCGTGTCGACCTGAACGGTGCTATTGAAAAGCGAATGATCGACCTCATAGCCCTGTCGTTCTTTCGAGTAGCACACCATAGGCTCGAATCTGTGACCCCAGAGTATCTCCTGCGGGAGATAGCTCGAGCGTGCCTGGGTGGTCTGGCCGGTAGATTCGATGGTACCCTCGAGGATGACGACGACCTCGAATCGTTCGGTCAGCATATCCTCGGCGGACATATTGTAGAAGGGGGAATCAGCGTTGATTTTGTGAACGATCGTCGTCGGCCATATGAAGAAGAGGTCGCCATTTTCTCCATCCGTGCCGACCGCTAACTCGTGCTGGTGTTGCGACAGTGTTTCCCCCTCCTTCGTCATGCGCGTTCTTATGGCCTGCGCACGAACGGTCGCACCAATAATATGCGACTTGCGCATATCGGCTACCCGGAACATGAGACACAGTTCACCATCACGCTGACATATTACGGCATTACGAGAGAACAGAAGCGTCTGCGTTCGTTGTTTCGGCCGGCTCATTTTCGCGAATACGATACCAACCATGAATGCCTGGATCATCACACCCGCTATACTTTGTATGCACATTACGAATATCGCTTCGGGACACTCCTCGGTCGTCGATCTGCTCCCGTAACCGATCGTATGCTGAGTCTCGATCGAGAATAGAAAACAACTCGTGAACGAAAATATGTTGTATATACAGGGTGTCCAATTGTTCTGTATCTGCATAGGTGGCAGGTGTTTCTCGTCGAAATCGCCGTGTGTAAAAGCGATCAGCCACCATATCACCGCGAAGCCAAGCCAGGACAGCAAGAAACTCAACGTGAAGCACAAAAGCGTCCAGCGCCATTGCGTGTCCACGAGGGTCGTGAAAATGTCCTGGAGAAAGCGCAACGAGCGACGCGATATTTTCGACTGTAGAACGTTGCACTGGCCGTTCTTAAGAACGGCCCGACGGCGTATCTTTCGCACTGGTCCCGCCCTGTAACGGCTCCTGAAAACAGAAATACACCATAATTAGTTAGTGGAAACATTTCGTTTACTTTCAACCTAATTCATGATTATGCACGATGAAAAGTTTGGATAAATTGCGCTTTTTGGTTGCCTTCTTTCGGCAATTTTATTTTTGAACGGTCACATTTTTATTCATATAATTTTCTTGTTTTGTCTACAAATGGAATTGATTTGACGATAGAACCATATCTACAGCTTTTTCCTTTTTCCTATTCGTATGTGAGAGGTCTATTCGCGAGAGCAGAGCAACAAGTGTCGCATTGAATTGCAAATAAGCCGCGAGTCGTTGCTCATTATATTTTGCTTTATGTTAAGATAAATATGGCACCGTATGCCGACACTTGTCACGGGTTTACGTTACGAGAATTCTCATTGCGAATACAATTGCGACGTGTGACAATGGCATCGGGCATGTCGATATGGGTGTATAAGACTTTTCTTTTATAGTCATTAAAAGCTCGTGTCCCGCATCGCGGCATTGTGGAGTACGAACTTAAAGGCCACGCGCCCACGTAGATTTTATTTTACGGCGCAATAAGAAACAATGCTTCGAGGAATGGTAAATACGTTCGTTGTTAATTTTTTATAAACGTTTTACCTTCTTTATTGCAATAATTATAGAAATAATTTATCATTTAAATAAATGTATTCGTTCGTTTATTTAATTCGTTATTTATTTTAATTTTCAATTACGTATTTAATCATATCTTATTGTTTTTTTTCTCGATAAGCGAAATTATTTTGGGTTCGCTGAAAACTTGTCTTACGTCGTCTAATAAAAGTGCGACGACCTTCGAGCAAAGCTGCCCGTCATGCGTGTCTTCAACTCTTCTATGTTACGGTTCAGACGAGAGTAAAAATACAATACGAAAAATTCTCAAAACATTTCATCTCAATTCATCACCTCGTACATCAAGTTGTAGCGTATCATCGCTACGACTTGAGGAAGGCACGCTACGGCCGCCTGCCGGATTGTCTAATACACTTTCCTGTGGCGGGAAATAAGGTCGTCGAGATAAGATGGGAAAACACCTCAGACCTCAAACGCTCGAGACGTATCAAGACCGGCTGAGAGATAATATATATACTTGCGTCGTTTTATCACTTCTCGTCAACACACGGCGTTCAGAAATTCCCTATTTTTCCTTATGAACGTATTTGTGAGTATTTTACGATTTTAAAGTGACGCGAGCTCACTGTTTTCAGTCAAGTTGTTATTTCTGTAGCTTTCTTTGGTTAAAGTGGGAAATTTTTGTTTATAAGAATTTACGTTTTTCAAATTGGATGAAGAAGATTTTTATTATTTCCATCTCGAGTGCTAAGTCAAGTCGTTATTTTTCTCAATTTCTTGGTTTGTCTTGTGAGATAATATCAATTTTCGCAATTTCAAGCTTTTCTCATTTTTATCAAAACGATTCCAATTATTTTCAATTATCTCGTACGAATATTTTCATTTTTGTAAATTACAATTCCTCCGACCTCGATCGAAACAATTTCATTTCGTCGACATCGATCTTCGCGTAAATTCTGGCAGCTTTTCCAACTCGCAATAAAGTCAATAAACGATAAGATTACCGACCAGTGATTTCTACGAATTTAATCTCATGGCCTGACATAATCTTGAACTCACTGATTGACGGGAAAAAAGAACATTTCTTTCTCGTATCGTTTGGTCGCTCAAGGTCAGATCTCGTTCACTGACCTTGTGCGAAAAAAGGAACTCAAGTTCGTTGACCGTTCATCGAGACCGAGAGATGAGAACGAACGACGAAAGTTTTTAGCGATCGCGATTTTTTCTGCTCAATAAGTGGCTCAAAAATAAAAAAAATATGCCTCGTAACGTTTCGGCATTTGGGAGACTGAACTTTTTCTCGTCTCTTTCTCGCTGGGTTTCGAGGTCATTTTGATTACATGACACATAAGCAGTCGTTATCACCCTGATGTGTATTTGCGACTATATATATATATGATATATGTGATATTTATTATCAGGTGTAAATCAGTCGAGACTTAAGACACACCGATATTCGACCCTGTCCGGACTAACTGATGTGCATTATAGTCGTCCATTTATTATTTTAATTACGATCAATTTTTTTTATTCACTTTTTTCATTAACGCATGAAAAAAATCTTACAATTGTTAAATATTTCAGTGCGCGACATTATCGATATTTTTCAAGCTTCCAGTCTCCACTCTTTCATGCGTCATGTAATCTTCTCGAAGATAACGACGCGTGACGAGAGCGTCTCGATACGTGAGAAAGAAAAGGAAAGAATTAATTCTACGCGTATCTCTATGCTTTGCACATGTATATAGCGCGAAGATACGTGTAAAATTGATTATTATTATTTTTTTCATATGCAACGCAGATGTCGAACAGATGGGTTCTCGATCAGATTTGAATAAATCAATTCGTCGGATGAATAACGATATCGCTAGTGCTTTTAAAGGTATGCTGTATTCTCAAAGAAGGGAAAGTTGGGCGGAGTGTGCAAGAAAGACTCGGTGTTAATTCTCAAATTGCTCTTAATTTGGGAAAAAGAAAATTGATCAAAATTGATTTACATAGAAGAATGCACGTGGCAACCTTTGACTTACACTAGTTGTTACAATTTCGTATACGTAAACAATTCAAATTATTTGTTCGTGAATTCGGAAGTTTTAACGTGTATATATGTTACGATAGTCCTTTGGGGTTAATAATGCATTAGAAATCAGCATCTAGTTCAACCGGTCACCGTCCGAGGCGCAGGGTGCAGCACCGGCTGGTAGCGATTGCGATTGGCGCGCTGCGCCCCCGCACACGGTTCGTCTTATTGTGTCTCATCGTCAGAGTGAGAATATTGTCGTGCGTGTCGTTTGTCTTCGCTCTGACTATTTCCTGTATCGGCGAACATCTCGTCAATTTTAAGACGAATATGATATCGATTGTCGGATGAAGTAGCAGCGATGCCAGAAAAATATTTGTAAATCGTTATTTATTGTCCTCCGAGGATTGTTTCGCGAAAATTCTTCCTTCACCTCGTACAGTGAATATTAACGTGTTCATCTTGTAATAATTTGTACGACAAACAGGATTAAAAAAGATTTCTAATAAGAGAGAAGTCAGTGAATAATTTTATTTTTATTACTCTAAAACTTCGATAACGTCTTCGAGCGTACCGCTTTGGCGGATTGCTAGGGGTCGAGGATTGAGGAACATGAACTGTTAGTGTTGCGGTTTCGCGTTACGTTGCAAAAGTGTCAAATATGTGCAGCATAGGCGATTTATGAAAGAGAACAAAAAGCAATCGTCCAGAATTTAGTTCAACGTTAATCGTTTCATCGAGTGATCACTGAAGGAAGAAGACGAGTGACGTGGCATTGATAAAAGTGACGAACGATTCCATTATCATTATTATTTTATTAATTTCTACGTATAATAATCTTTATTTATAATAATAATAATTATAATAGCACTGAAAAAAAACAAGCAAAAATGTCGGATAGAAAAACGTTTCATAAAAATATGAAAATATTAAAAGTATGAAATCTATTTTTTAGTAGGTTTGCCCAGACGGTGGAGACGATACACATTGATGGCAAGTCATTGTTCATTGTTGCCCGTGATGGAAGGTCGATGGAAATAAAAAAGAAAAAATGATAAAAAGAATGAACATAAATTATTTCGTACGAAAATTGATATAATAATCGATAGAAAAGAAGTGATGAAAAACAAAAATCGATCGAACATTTTTTTATCGTTACGATACTGGCTCGCAGTGAATGCGCCGTGTAATAATTTCGAATAGTTGAATATTCCGACAATGCCGATGAATGATAAAACTTCGCTCTTCCACGGTCGAGAAACGCATCGATATTTCATTTGTCGTCTGACGTTAATCGCCAACGACACAAGAAGTTTGCGTTTTCTCGTTACGTGTGGGCATCGACGCTTCGATCGATTCTTTGCAGTTACTCTCGAGATGTGATGTATGTATGTATGGACGATCTTAGAACGCAATAATACTTTGCGCGAGTCCCATTAATCGTGGTGGGGAAAATTAATGTCCAGGTGGAATTCGAGAAGAAAAAATTTTATCGTCGCGTAATAAAGTGCACAATATTGTTTCTACAATAAGCTTCGGCTATTTATTAATACCACGTATGATAAGAAATAGTTACTTTACGGTATATGCGTGTAAAAAAACAAATATATGTTCACGACATTAAATGATAAAAAATGATCTGCTATATATTAATTTTTTCTAATATTGTTGGTTTTTTTTGTTTTAATAAAAATCATTCGCCGGCACGTTATAAATTTTAGAATATTTTTTCTTACTAGAAACTTGAACAATAAATAGCCCTAACGATTATACATATATATCATATAGCAGAAATAAAAATAATAATTTCAAGACAGTAAGATTGAAAAAAAAATTTTTTTTTTAATTTGTAATTTTTTTATAATTTCAAGACAGCACCTAAGTTTGAGAAATAAAAATAATTTTTTCAAATTCAAACTTAAGCGTTGGTCAAATCGTAAAAGAAGTTCGAAACGATCGGTACCTGCTTCTGAATGATGGATTGGGGCTCTTGGGTGGCCGAGAGACGAAGATAGGCGTTGGACTCCGAAATGGCAAAAGTTTTTGAGCGTCGCCAACGTCATTCGCGAACGGTTGCCCGTTCGGGGCGCCGTTATTCGTAATTTCGTCGCACATTCTCCACGTTCAAATTAAAAACCACCTTATTTCTTTCGGTAAAAAAAGTATCATGATCGAGAAACGAAATTTTTCACTCCCGTCGCATCTCGCTTCTCTTATCACCGACGCTAGAAACAGATTCCGCCCGTCCGACCGTGAGAAAGCTTTTTTCCAAGATACTTCGTTGATCTTGACACAAATACACGATTTATTTTCTTCGCTTCTCCCGGATCTCAATTTTTTATTCTTTTTTCTCTCTCGATCGAAATCAAACAATCGCTAGATATTTTGTACAGTGTGCACTTCGTTCGTACGACGAAAACGTACTAAACGAGATTCGTTCAAGGTGCCGGCGCGTCTTGCATCTCGTAGGGAAGCTTCTCTGGTCACGTTAATGGTTTGTTTCTTGATCGTCCAAATTACTTTGTCTCTACTCCCGGTATGACGATCTACACTACGATATATTTGTATCGTCTCTCGTTCATTGAATTCGTTCGACCATGTGCCTCGTGTCTGATATTTCCGACTAAATTCACTTCTCTACACATACACACACAGTTATATATATATCTTGGTAAATAACTGGTTGTTGATATTTTCAACAATATATACGAAACATTCTTCTATATTTATGCAAATATATACACGTAAAACTTGTTTTCGATGTGTGCAATCGTTTTGCTTCCGATCGTAGAATTAGTCGCCGACACACCGACCGTTTATCTCATCAGCCCGGAGCTCGATTCAACCATGGTTCACTTTTCTGACATTTATATATATGTGTATATATATGTGTGTGTGTGTGTGTGTGTTAACACATATATTTCTATATATTGGAGGCTATTGTTTCTTATACAGTGGTACCGATGCAATTTTCTTGACGCTTGTCGTATCGGTAGTTTATAAAAGGTATACCCGATAGATTTTTCTCGATAGCCACGTGCCTGTAGATGATTTATAGCGAGCGAGTTTCCTAGAAATGCTATTTTTATAATTTAGAACCGGTCGATACGATTTTTGAAAATATCATCGGTTATTCTTTCTTGGATTAAATTCGGTTCTCGATTCGAGAATGAACCGGGCTTCCAATTTCTATATACTAAAATTTTGATAGGAAAATAATTAATTCACGCTAAATTATTAATTTTTGAAAAAGAAAACGCTCAGAAAAAAACATTTGGGAATAAAATGAATTATGATTGGATAGAAATTGAAAATAGAAAGTTATTTTACTTCGAATGATTGTTTTGTTCGTCAATTCTATTGTTTTGGAAAAAATCTAAAGTTTATTTTTGTCGTTACGTTATCGCTCAATTTTGAGGTATCTCGTTACGTACGGATAATTGTAATTTGACAAAAATAGCGCGCGAAAAAATGATCATGGCGAAAGATCAAACGCGATAACGATCTCGCGAAGGCGGTCGCGCGAAGAGCAATCGTTTCTAATACTGATCATCGGACAGTAGGTAGCTTCGCTTTATACGTTCGGTGTCCGACGCGAGCACCTTCTTCCACTTATCGGTCACTTACAGAGCGCAACGATGTTTGCACTGGCTCTTTGCGGAAATTATAAGAAAAAAAGGAAAGCACGTCTTTCTGGCATCGTCCTCGAATACGCAAATCGGTTCGGTCAAGATTCGCGATCTAGCAAAAACAAATCGAGTACGATAAACCATTTGTCGTTTTGGAACGTCCGATCTCGTTCTGAACCTTTTTTTTACGGTACTCCCCCAACGAGATAAACATCTACAATAGTTTGCGGTCCGTTCTTCCGATTTATCCCAGAGCAGATTAGAAATCGAAAAACGTTTTTTAAGTCATTTTACGACGGAATAAACGATAAAAATTCTAATAAAAAAATTAAAATATTCGAAATTTTAATTATAAATTGTAAAAATGTTGAAAAATTATATTTTTATAAAAATTTAACTAAATTGTGATTATTTCACGAATATATTATATTCTAAAAGTTGTAATAAACATCAAAACATTTTTTTATAATTATTTATTTTGTTAATTAAGAATGAGTTTTTACGATTAATTACAAATGCGAATTACACAATTTTCGTATTTACTTATGATCGGAACGATGATTTGTTGAAAAGCAGAATTTATCATTTTTTTAACACTCGAGAATACATTTTTTGGTAATAATTACTTATTAATTTCTTCTTTTATTTAATTACGTTAAAAGATTCTTTAAAAAAATAATTAATTATTCAAGCCATTCCAATGTTTATCCGATACGTCACGCGTTTATTCATTTCCGTATTTTCTCGTTTATTTATACAATTATTATTTATAATTCTCAATGTGAAAAAATGGACGGGGGAGTATTGCCACAATAGCTTTTCCGTATTTAACTCTCGTGTTAGTATCGCCGTGACTATCTTTAGAAGACCGCAAGCACATCAAAATATATACGTAGGTACTTATATATGAATTGCAAAACACGCTAATATTGTAATACGACTAGTGGAAACGAGGGAAAGACACGAACAAAAAAAATTTGTTATCAATCAAATATCCCCCCGTTTCATGATTGAATATTGAATCGATAATTTGTTAACGGTCTTGAGAAGTCACTGTAAGGTTATCGATATT
Organism: Netelia inedita; assembly: GCA_964017225.1. Taxonomy (NCBI): domain Eukaryota; kingdom Metazoa; phylum Arthropoda; class Insecta; order Hymenoptera; family Ichneumonidae; genus Netelia; species Netelia inedita. The sequence continues at coordinate 12,927,008 of OZ024922.1, forward strand.
TCTTTCGTTTCGAATATATAATTTCCCGAAGAGTGTGAGAATTCAAGATAAAATTAATGTATCGTCGATGAGCGTCGGAATTTTTCCATTTTTTACGACCGAATTGAACGAACCGAATCGAGATTATAACACGAATAATAAATTTTTTTTCGTAGTTAAAATTTTTATTCACTTTTAAAAATTTAGTTTCCAGTCACCTCAGGCTTTTATTTTCCGCTTCGATTGAAATATTCACAGGACCGATTTTATTGAATTTTTTAAATAAAATTTTAAAAAAATACAAAATTCAAATAACTCGAATGCGTTTCGATGTCTGATGTTACGAGATCAAAAACGTACGTCACCTCGCACGGGTTGAGGTACCGACTGGCGGTGACAATCGGTCGTCTCTCTTATCACCAGCGAGTTGGCACTTTAGCTCGTTAGTTCGTTATCAGGATCTCTTCGCCAATCTCCGGAAAATCGCTGATTGTCTTTTTATTTGTGTAGGTATGAGAGAGAGAGAGAGAGAGAGAGAGAGAGAGAGAGAGAGAGAACCCGAGGTATCGGGTTCGCGCACGAGATTGGAGGGGAGGACTTACATAAATGTTCAACGAAATGAAAGATTTTGAGTTGCCTGATCGACGAAATTTTAGATTACCGAGTAAAACGTGACAACTTTTTTCATAGAACGATGATTACGGTGAAATTATTAATACGATATATTTTGTCTGATAGATCACTCAAGTCTGAATGAACAGTTTGTGAGCTATTTCAAAGTAACCTGTTTTTATTAACCGAAGAACTCATTCTTTTATTTCTAAAAGAAATCAAAATATTGACTCAAAATCAAGGTTTTAATTAACATTTTATTTTACTTCCCAGAAATCTGCAACTCATTTGTAGGAAAAATTAATTGTTGCATTGAACTTAAATAAAAACACAATTTTGCACATCTCAATTTTCATGAGTCCCGGAAGGCTCGGACGTAACGAGAGATCTCTAACGGATGAATGTTGAATCTAAACCGGACACGTTAGATTAACATAACGCTCCAGGATGAAATAAACGAGGCAAGGGAGAACGAAAGATGAAACAGGCAAAAATAAAACGGTCTTTATAAACTTTTTTTTTCATGTTTTTTTAACGAAAAATCCTAATGTATTTAGATAAAAACGATTGAGTATTTTCCTGGTAATTTTTTTTTAACGCGAGTATGTTTTTCAATATATAAATAAATCAATTTTTTAAATATTTCTTATTAATCATTTTTCAGTTTTTGAAATTTACAGCATGCTTTTTTTGTAATTGAGCTACGACAAATCAGCCGCTCATTTTTCGTTTTCTATACTACAAAATGAGTTATGTATTTAGCTAAACAGTATTTAAATACTTTCGAATACCCTCTGGAAATACACGCTGTGAGTTCATGAGACAATATATGTATAATTTGAGCCGGAAAAGAACGATCAGTGGGATCGCGTAACGACGAAGTAACATATAGAATCGTATTAAGTGAACAATTAATTTATTCATCGCGTATCAGCCGTCATAGCGTTTTGTCTCCGCGCCATTTTGAATTAGCGTCGAGAGAATCCATTGATATACATTAATTCGACACTGTACAGTGGGTGTAAAAAAACGTGAGGGAAAAAAGGATGTTGGTCGCGCGTTATAAAATCTCGTTCGTCGATATGTCACGTACAACCGAGTGAATATTCGAAAATTGAAAAATATCTTTTGCTAAATTAGCAAAAAAATGCGCTCATGATTAAAAAAAAGAATTCAATTTATTAATTGTCAATTTTATATCGTATCGCAATGAAAATTAATGCAAAATAGCTCTTTCGTAATTTATCGACGTGTAATGAATAATATATAGGTATGTATATCGATGTCATTAATATTGAAAAATATTTGCGCAATTGTCGCACCAAACGCGTTCCAAGTGTGGGGAGCACTTTGGTACGAGCGCGTGGGACGTATCGAATATCTCATCGCCGATGCGGAAATTAATTAGAAAAGATGCTGCGTGCAATGCAGGAGTCTTGTGAGAAAGAACAGCGCCAAAATTATAGGCGTTTTTTAAATGTCGAAAAAATTTATTCGTCGCATATGTCAATAATTTATAACATTTTCCGGGATAAAACAGCGATTTTTAAAACAGACTGGACTGGAAATGAATATTTTTATTTATTCAAAAGATGCAAAATAATTAACGTAAATTGGACATCTCCGCTGAGTCTCGGGGAAAGCTCTCCAGTATTTGCGAATTTAGCACTTCGCGTTTCATTCAAATTTTGTTAATTGTCTTGTATTTTTTGAATAAACAGAAGCGCAGACGCTGTTTTCTCTCGAACAAAATTTATTTTGGTTTCATCTTTTTTTATCCCGATACTGAAATTTTCAGAATAACGCATTTATAACGCCCCAGAAATAAGTTTAACGCTAAATGTATGCATGTTTTAATTAACCGTAGGAAGATTAACATTTAATCAATTACAACCAAAAAATCAGGATAAAAATTTAAAAAAACGAACTAATTACAAAATGTTTGTTTTTTTCAATGTCGTTTATAGTTAAAAATCATTGTTCGGGGATGAATTAATTACCGGTAACATTTGAAACAAGTTTTACAAAGAAGTACTATAATGAAAAATGACTTTCGAAATTTCATTAAAAAATGGAGAATGTCTTTTACATTTTACATTATTAAATATAATTTACGATAGATAGATAGTGAGAGAAAGAGAAAGAGACGTATAAATAGATATATTTCGATTCATCCTGCACTGTGAATTCTACCTTCTCTAATGAACCAACCAGCTGTCCCGAATATTCCGGGACGATCGCGTGGACGAGGATGATCTCCGTCGCGTTGATTTTTTTCTTCTGTCGATAGTCGAAGCTTGTCTGGGAACGATCTTTCTCTTCGTCGTTTCGACGAAAAGACGATCTTCTCCACTTTCGCACGTTTTTCGAATATGCGGCATTTCAAACGAGAACGACTCGAACCGATAATTCAATTTATCGACGAGCGAAAATAAAAGTCTTTAACGGACCACGCACAGATCGTCAAATGAGCACAGGTCGCAATGGCAACAGCATCGTCGCGAACCGTCGAATTCATAGTGATAAAACGCTTCGAGCTTTGTTCTTCATAGTCTGAAATTGGACATCGGCCTTTTTACCCCCTCTATCTCGCTCGCGATATTTCTCTTCGGTCTATTAATCTTGAAACGTAATAAAAAATTTGGTTGACATTTTTTTTAAACAGCCAATTTTCGATAATCGATTAATTAATGCTATAATCAGTAATAAGAAAATTCGACGGTTAAAAGTTCGTATCACATAGCTATTAAGAGTGAAATATTGATTAAAAATATCTCAATCGTACGACAAATAGAGCCAACTATTATTTTTCTCTAAATCAAAAAATCTTTTCACTTTTTTCGAAATCACCGTAATAATTGCAATTTAACGCTGCATACGATTAAATGCGGCATAACGATCGAAAACTTCGGCGATCATAATTATTGTTTATACGAAAAAAAAATTTATAATCCCAATGCCATTAAATTTAATAGCATTAAATAGAAAATTTGATTTCGTCACTTCCCGGACGTAGTAGCTCACGCAATGTCAATTTTCAATCTTCTACACTTTTTCAATTTGTCGAAAAATTATGGATCAAATTTAAAAAAAAAATTGAGTAAGGTAGGCAATTCTTATCTGAAGAGAGCCTCCATTCGTGACACTCGAATCATCGTCGAAGCAACTCTTCGCGACGAGAGGCCGTTTCGTACTGTGTAACGTTAACTATAACACAGTAGCTTATAAGGTCACACCCGATAAACGTTCTCGTAATAAGACTAACCAGTGGTAGCAACGATTCGTCAAGTGATAGAGATCTTCCTCAAGTGTGTATGTATGTCTGTGTGTGAGAGAGAGACAGCCAGAGAGAATGAGGATTTTTTCTTGTCTCCGATCGCGAATACACGTTATATATATTAAAAGCTGCATATATATATATATATACTGTATGCTTAGCACATTTATATATATATCGATGTATTTACTGTATGGAGTAAAACCGTCCACAGATGTCACTGGTCCGAGAGGCGACGACTGTCTTCGACAAGATAAGGTGGTGAGAGCTGCGATAAATCGTGAGTGTTTTGCCAGAATTAAAGTAACAACATGAAACAAGAACAACATCATGTAATTAAACCTCCCAAAAAATGATTGATCGTTTTACCTTCGGAAAGAAAAACAAAAATTAAACGTATTTGATAAATGTGATTTTCATTTTTAAATAAATCCAGCTTTTTTTTGAGAGATTTTCGCGATAACCCGCGAACGTTTCGCCAGAATTAAGGTAACGACTCGATATATGACAAAATTGATACGGTCACACCCTCGAAAACAAAGAATTCAGTGTTTTGGCTTCGAGGAAAAAAGAAAAAATACAATTTTCACGATTTTGAACAATATAATTTTGAATTAAAGATAAATTGAGTTTTACTTTTTGTTTGCTTGTTTTTTAATTAAATTAGATTTACAGGGAAAAGAGGATCGCGACTTTGGGCCGAGCTCTCTCGTTGAAACGGTGTGTTTAAATTTATTTAGTGATCTCTCGGTGCGAGCTTTTTCTAGTTAAAACTGTTGTACGAGCACTGGTCGGTCACCGGAATGATATAAAGAGTGGATGTTAGAATACCGCGTATATATATCGCATGTAGATTCACGGATGTAAATGCGCCTATATATACATGTATATATGTATATATTTAGAAGGATCGGAACTGCAGCATACCAGTAATTATCGTATTTAATATTGTGATTGCGGGCTTTCGCCTCGCTACATGCATTCCGAAAGATTGAAGCTCGTCGAGCTAATGCGTTTATAATTAGAGGAACGAGAGCAGCGTTTAATTTAGTTATACACATACACACGTACGTATATGTATATATGTGTTGATATTGGTGTGGTGATTAGCGATTCGTATCGCTGGTAAAAAATTCATTCAACGTAAACACGATAGTGCATTTTGCATTTTTATTCACAATAAATTTGATGTTTGCAGTACATTGAGGAAGTTAGAAAATTTGGCTTTTTCATGTATTGTAATTATAGAATTTTAGACGACCGTTTTAAACAATTGCACATTTCTCATAAAATCGTTTGTTTTTAAATCGTCAAATTTGAAAATAAACCGAAAGTAAACCGAAAGATTATGAAAGTGTTTTTTGTGCGCGCTGAATCGATTGTTAACAATATGTTAGTATACAAAACAACAATATTGTTTTTATTAAATGATGACAATTTTTCTCGTTGCATGATATTTTTGGAAACGCTAATGATATCCTACTTTTTTGATTAACGGATTAAGTACCGTCCTTCCTCAAATATACATTTTTTTAGATAATGTATATTAAAAAATCTATGCTATTATCGTATGACACATATTTCTACATATGCGAGGGGGCAAAGTACACACAGTTATATTATTACCAGTGATCGCATTCCTAACATTATCGTCGGTCAGCAAGGTAATAAAAAACAAAAACCAATCAAATGTCACCAACTCGCTTATAATTTTTCTGCGCGTGCAATTTAAAAAAACAATAATAAGAAACACCATCGAGTGCGACGCAATATAATTTTGATTCGATCAGTTTTCGATTTGAAAAACGATTTTCATTCAGAAATAAAAATGTGCCAAATATCATTTCTCGAAATAATTTTCTTTAAATGCGTGTGACATAATTACAAATTAATCTAAGCGTCAATCGAATGTTCATTCTTCCCTTCGATTAAAAAAATCTTTTTAAAAAATTGATAAAATCAATTTAAGAATTATAAAAAGAAATCTTTGCTTCAAATTTTAACGTAAAACGAAATAAAATCCCAGCGATTGTATTGATATTTGATTGATCAAATAAAATGCAAACGTGTATTGATAGAGAAAGAAACGTACCTGTAAGAATCCTGACGACCGACGCCGCCGATGCTGCTGCTCTGTGTGCTGACCCTGATCAGGGTCACGTTTCTCGGCAAACCGGCACCGGAACTGCCGATTTTTTGTGCCAAAAGTGGTGATTCGGCTCTCGGCGGATTATTCTCATTACGATTCGCGCTATTGACATCGGTATCGCGTTCCTCCTCCTCCTCGATCGTTCCCGGCAAACGAAAGAGTTTCTGTGGCTCATCCATAACTCGCGTCGGCCTATTACCACTCGCGTCTCAACTGTCACCACCGAAATCGCTTCTACCGAACATAGTCACTCTCGTTACTCGCGATCGTCTCGTTATTATCATTTTATTTATCACTTTTTAAATTTTCCTTCGTTATTCGTTACTTGGGCCTCGATTTTACGAAATTAATCCAATTTTTTCAATTAAATATTATTTTTCTATATTTGTTACGTCGCGCCGTTAGGAAATTCGTTTAATTGAGACGGAGAATAAAAGATGGCGTTGGTGGCTTCGTTGTCGGCGAGGTCGGCCAATCTCGTCAGACATGCTTTCTTGAGCGCGCGTCGAAATCACCGCTCGGTCGCAACGCTCTTTACTCTCGTTCTCGCGTTTTTTTTACTATTTTTATTATTTATCTTTTATAAATTATTTATTATTATTATTACTTCGTCCCTTATTTTCAATAGTTTTTAATTCGGATTTCGCGCGCACGAACCGCGTCCCGCGCACTCGCGTCTCCCTCTGGGCCAGCGATTCTGAAACACAAATATTTCTTATCATTAAAAAATTGTCCGCGTTATAACATTAAAAAATATATGAAATATCGTCGAAAAAACAAACTTCGTTTTGTAATGACAATCTTAACAGAAAACGTGTATATGTTCGACTGATCGTGAGATGGAAACACTCGCGCGTGGCTCTTTGGTTCCATCTTGGAAGGAACATTAACGTTTCGAGCTCTCGTTAACGGCCAACAATTACGAGCGGTTGGGTGGAAAATGCTCTAGTCTACAACTAAAGTATATATATATATATATGTATATGTATATATATAGATGTATATGTATATATATATATATATGTATATGTATATATGTATATAGATGTATATGTATGTATATATATATATATATAGATGTATATACTTTCCGGTTGTAATCGTAAATAGCTATATATAAAGACATAGAGCCGAGGGACTGGTAGAAGTTTTCTGCGAATTGTCGTAACGACGTGCACGCGCGCCTCTAGAATCCAAATCGACGAAAGAAAAGAATTATAAAAAAATAAATCTCTACGTAGGACGTCGTAAATAGAAAAAAAAATCAAAGATATTATTTTTTAAATTCAGTTTAACTACTAAAAAACATTGTCATTTTGTGCACGCTCTCCAAGCTGTCTGTAAAAAATAATGGCCGTTATCCTGGTTTAATATTCAAGTAATTAAAAAAATCTCACTAAACTCTGTGCTAAGTTGTAAACAAAATAAAAAAAATTAGTAACATGAGGCAAAATAAAATTCTCCCTGCGAATGAAGTATTTCGATAAAAAAACCTTTTTTTTTTCAACAAAGTATCGAAAAAAGTGCACGTTGCAACGACATGCGCGCGCACGTCTAGAATTTAAATCGACAGGAGAAAGAACTATTAAAAAACGAAAACCGTACACAGGGCGTTGTAAATAGAAACAAATCAAAGAAATTGTTTATCGAATTCGAAATAACAATTTTTTAAAATTCTCATTTTGTTTGCGCTCTCAAACCCGTCTCGAAAAATTAAATCCAAATTTTCGTTTTTTAATCATCAAGTAGATATTTAATAAAAACTCTCATTAAACTTCGTGTTGAAAAAATTGTCGTAAAAAAATAAAATTCTCACTGCGTATACTGAAGTATTTCGAAAAACAGACTATTTTTTTTGTTCAATGAAGATATAAAAAAAGAAAATGTAAAAAAATTACGATCGAAAAAACCTTATGAAAACGTTACGGGTTTAACGAAGGTTTAATCGGTGAAGTCTGATATATATTATGTCGTACCTCTCTATCTCGCGAGGGCTTTTGCGCGACGTGGAGGAACGTCGAACCGCGCGCGACGGACTTCCCTTCGACGACTGCACGATTCGACGTTTTAGAGATTCCCGCCCGTTCGACACGCACACTACGCTCTCAAATACACACTTGCATAGTTTTACACATACACACACACACACACACAAACACTCACGAGAGATCGTGCGGTCACGATTCTTGCATGCCGATGCTGCTTTTGCGTTTATAGTGCACGCGGGGGTAAAACGTTCTTACATATATAATGTATATGCGAGTAGATGTACGGTGGGATACATGGTTATACATGATGTACGGTGTAAATGCATCAAGTGCACTACGTCCAGTTGGACATATATATATATATGTGACTTGGTGTCTACCGCGTATATAAAATTAACGAAGCGAGACGAGCGCTTGAAACAATCAGGGACGCTTTCTGGAATCGTTCTCATGGTAACGCTCGGAAAATCAGCTCGAGAGGTGGAAATTGAAAGGACGTGATGAAAATAAAGTTAAAAATAGGGAAACAAACGAGTAGGGATGCGTTTTTATAAAATTTTGACCAATTTTTCGTTATCCGTGAAGAAATTAATATCTAGTTGTTCGTAATTATGTTTTTTGGCAAAATTGAAGTTAGTTGAATGAAACAATATTTAAATCATTGGAAAAACGGTCGTAATGAGTGAATAATTTATTTGCGAAGAGCGACTATAGATTATCGAAAGGAGGGAAAACGTGAAAATTCAGTTTTTTCAATTTTTGACCGGTAAAATTAGAAAATCTGAAAAAGGGTCTAATGTTTTACGTAACATGTGGCAAATTTTTTGTTCCTAAAAAATTCCTCGGTTCAGGTTCAATAAAATACATGTTCGTGGTTCGTAAATTAAAATAAAAAAATAAAAAATCACTGCCAATTTCTCAAAATATCGATAAACCTAATTAAATATCCATAAGTACCTACATCGATCGGGAAAAATTGCACGCAAAATTATGTACCGAAGAAAAAAAGAATTTCCTTTGACGAAAAAACATAATCATTACTACAAATAATATTATTATTATTTATTTCCATTCAAACTTTTTCACAACCTCGAACGTAGCATTTTGCCGTCGTTAGTCAAGCGGGTACATCCAATGACGCTTGGGTTAATTCATAGCCGGTCCGACCCGTGAATATGCTCTTTTTTCCGAATGACGGAATCGCCCGAAGTGCAACAGGTGTTTGCGGGTGAACTTGGCTGTTGCTCGTACAACCCGCACATAACATGTCCGTCGGTTCTGTGGCTTTTGGCGAGCGTGCAAAGCTTCTCCGAGAGCGCGATTACAAACGCTTCGGATGGTTAACCGCAGAGGTCTCTCTCGCCCCGATAGTCCTCTATACATATTTCATACAGTCTCGCGCTTGTCGGGGTTTACCGTTTTTACTTATTTTTTTTTTCCCTCGTTTAACGACCTCGTCGGTGAATCCAGCTCGCTCGTGCACGAAGAAGGTAGACCGGGTGAAATATACGACCGGGTAGACTATCCGTGTGCGTATGTCGAAGTTGGCCTACACGCATAGTCGCGAAGTACGTAAGAGCGTCTTGCGAGACTCAGAATTGCCTGATTATCAGCCAGCCGGCCAACTTTCACGTATAAAAGAGATTCGATTAGTATCAATATCTATCGATCCTCGTTTTGTACAGAGAACACGTTGATATCGCTGCCCTGGCGCCTCGGATATCTTTCCAGCTCAATGCGCGGCGTATCAATTTATTTTTCCATTCAATTTCATTTTTCTGATTCGATCGCAGATTCGAACATTCTTTGAAAATTAACTCGATAGTTTATTTTTTTTTTTTTTGGAGTAAAATGGAATTTGATAAAGAAGTCGCTTTATTTATTTGTAACGCGAACGAGACTCGTAGCTATACGTAATAGGAAATATTTCCATCGGTGATGAAGCTAAAAAATGAGGAACTCGGTCGATTAAGTTTTTTTTTCGTCTATATCGAGTGGAAAATTACCGAGGTCTTTCTATAGATTTTTTTTTTCATTTTTTCTCTCGTAGTCGCTGGTAACGGCGAATCCCCCACGATAAAGCGAGAGGATCGAGGAAGGCGAACGGGCCTCTCGTTCACTGCCGATCGTTTGCTCACGCACCGCGATCTATTACGATACGTCGATAACCAATCACGAACTACAGACGTATAACGATGACGCGTACGCGAGAGAACGGGGCAATATGGGACGGGCTCTTGAGTCAATGACAATGATGAAAATTATACATTTCTATTTTTAGATTAATTTCGTCGGCGAATTATGAGTAATCGGTGGGATATCGACCTTTGGGTCGGTGATTTCATTTTTGGGTTTGAAGAATCGATTTCGTTTTGTTTTTATTCGTCGTTCTCATAAATGCGTCGTAGACTTGAAAATATTTATCGCGAAGCTTATTAGTCGATTATTAATCAAATTGGCCGTGGTTGCGGACGTTTGAGCAGATTCTCGAAAACGACTTATTTATCGAACTTGTGTTCACCACTTATCTGTAAGTGGTTTCGAAGTGGTTTCAAAAAGACGTTTAAATCTTGCGATCGCGGTATCTAGCGATAAGCGTTCGTTTAATCGATCGACTAAAAAATTTAAAAAGCTCGTTTAACATATTTATCTGAACGTTTTAGTTATATTATTAAAAAGGGTCGAAAAGGAGGTTGACATTTGTAATTTTTGCCAATTTTGCAAATTTTTGCAATCTTCACATTTCTTTCTTTTTAAATTTCTTCATATTTCTCAGTTCAATAAAACTCGGAGCTTTAAAAACGAATAAAAACGTTTTTGAAATTTATTGACAAAAACAATATTCGAACAATTTTCAAAAAACAAGAACATCCGCATGGAATAACAGAATTTTCATTTGAATTTACTTCCAAGTGAATTTCGTGCAAATGATTAATGATTTTGGCACGAAACAATTTCTAATTTCTTCACAGTTGCCACGCAATCGAAGTCCAAACGTTTTGAACTCAAGGTTTTTAGTTCAAAACGTTTGGAATTGCGCAAAGGTAAAATAAATAAATAAATGTTCACATTCCATTTGACGATAGTCTTTATAAAACGTACGAGCAAAGCTGTGTCGCGTAGTATATACATAAAGACGATAGGAGAATTGAAAGTTGGTCTACTTTTTTTTGGCGCGGGCGCCCGCGGTAGATTCTCATGGGGCTCGATACGAGACTTCGAAGGCTCGTCGTTCTTTTTTTCTCTTTTTTCACCTTTCTGTTCTCCCGAGAGATATGCCGGTTGACGCGCGCATGAATGGAGGTACGGCTGTTGTCTCGTCCAGCTCTCTCGTCACTCTTTTTCTCTCTCTCTCTCTCTCTCTCTCTCTCTCTCTCTCGCTTTTTCTCTTTCCCTTTTCTCTCTCACCTTCGCGGTCTTTCTATTATTAGCTCTCGTGCACTGCAGACGACGCCGTTGAAGATTCCGCGCGTCTTTCGATCGCTCTTGCGCACGCGTGAAAGATCCCCCCACCTTGCCGTCCGGTTAGCGAACACGCGTCCGATCCACTCGCTTGCCTTCCCTAGCTAACCGCGTCGCTGTGATCATTGCCGGCTCGAGATCCAGCGGTTGCCGACCGGATGAAAGTGCATGTTCGATCGAAAAATACGAATTTTTCATAAGATCCTTACAAATTTTTCTACCAAACAATATAAATATATATGTATATATTTAAAAATGATTAAATTAATCGAACGATTCTTCGAAGATAATGTGACGATACGAATGTAAATTTTCGATAATATCGTTGCAACATAATGTAAAACGCGTATTTATTTTTCTACAATTAACGTAAATTGATGTAAAAAATTAACGTAAATTAACGTAAAAAATTCTTATCATTAATCAGATAACGACTAATAACATAAATTAATTATTGCACTGTATTTTTCGTTAATTCGTAAAATTAGTTCGTTAGACGTAACAAAGAGAAAGATCGATATTGAAATTTTTCGTTCCGTGTGATATCGCGGCGTGTAACCATAATTTTCTATGATCCAGTTATTCGAGGACTGTATCCTTGGCGATCGCGCGGCTCGCAACAGTATAATAACGGTTACTTCTCGATAAGATCCGGAGAAAGAAGGATAAATTCGTTGTGTGTCGGACGTAATATAGGACAGGAATACGACGAGCCAAATTCTTCGAATATTTCGCGATTTTAACCGATCGTTAGGATTTTTGCGATTCTTGAAAAAAGAATAAAAAAAAAGAAAAAACCCCACGAACCACAAACCTCGACACGACGCTGATACGTTACGAGGCACGCGATCGAGTGCGGCGAAGTCCCCTCCTCTCCTCGTCTCGTCAAGCGAGTCACGACTGTTATTTTTAATAAAAAAAAAAAAAATGTCCGCAACATAGTTGTTCAAATTCCGGGGTAAAATGTTCAGGTACATGTACATATACGTATGTTTAACTCGATATAAAACGGAAAGGACGAAAATTGTTATTAGCGCAATATTCCCGGTCGACCCGGATCGCCCGATCGAGACAAACCATACACGCTCGATCCTCGTTCGGCCGGTACGTATGCGAATTAAAAGCAACGGGACTCATTACAGGCCGCTTCGCGATCAATTAGTTGGGAAAACAGTGCGCCGGACACTTTCACGCGTTTCGCGACTCGAACGCGGCTCAATGCGGTTTTTATATTTGCCATATACGACCTTCCGACATGCTCGCTATATTTTACAATAAAAAATCGATGCCGATACGTAATATGTTTGTGTTTGTATATACCGGATACCGTGCAACGCTACGTTACCTCGTAAAAATACGATCTAATGTAACGATACAGATATATATATATGTTTATATATATATGTATGTATATATGCAGCTTTATTTATTTACACGACGATTACGATACGGCAGGTGATGTAGATTGTCCAACTATAAACACACAAGAGCCTGCCATCAGGGTGAGATAAAAAACAAAACTTCCAATCGACAGAAATATCATAAATAGCGAATTGAAGACATTTGAAAAAGCGCGCGAAATTTGAATCTCGACGAAATTCCCGCGCATTGTTTTTCGACACGTTCCAAGACAATTTACGTACCAAAACCGAAAGACTCCTGGATCGAACGATACCTTGTTGATACCCGGCACGTACACGTGGTCGATGGAAATGATCTCGTTCGTTATTCGTGCGAAATCTTCTTGTTATTTTCAAAAACTCGTCATCGGCACATTTCTCCCTCGTTTTCCTTTGTTGTTTTTTTTTAAAAACTCTTTTCACGAATCACCGCACACTCGACGAACGAACATTTCGCTACGTATCTCGCTCGAAAACTTGTCAACATTGCTCGTCTCGGCCGTTTTTTGCAACGTTCGCGACGATTAAGCAGTCACTCCGTACGGTGCGCCTGTGCAAAGGAGACGGATACGATCGTCGATTTGACGACGCGAACGACAACGAAAACGACTACCGACGACGGGAACGAGACTGTGTTCCGATGTGTGTTAGGTACACAAGTGCGATATAGGCACGAACCAACGAGCCAGTCGAGAAAAACTTCCAGCTCCGCCGTTGCGCGCGGTTCTCTCTCTCTTTCTCTCTCTCCTCCGATATTATAACCAAGAGTTGTACAAAGAGTGACGTCAGCTCGCCGTGCCGAGAGAAGCCGCGCGATGAGAGCGGGACACACCAAGGCACACGGGCAACGGCGGTTTTACCATCGCCTTTATCCCCCCTCCCTCGACCATTTTCTATATAACGATATTATATACATATATACATATAATTCATATCTTGCCGTCTCACTTTCTCTCTATCTCTGTTCGTTTCAAGCATACTTCGTCGTCTCTCGCTCTATTCCCTACCTCGTAAAGTCTCGCTGACTTATTCGCTCATGTTATGTTTGTGTGTGTATGGGTGTGTGTGTGTGTGTGCGCCTATATGGATATATTTATTATATACAGTTCAGCTGGAAGTGTGGGATATTCGGCTACTCGCTCGTTCACACATCGACGTCGATCCTTCTCTTTCTCCCCGCGTCTTATACTTTTTTTCTTCTCCTTCTCGCGCTCGGCTCAAAAATCCGCTATCGGTTCTCCCGCTTCACGGTGCGATGATCCCACCTTTAGGATTCGATTTTTTTTACTTTTGATCCTTTCCTGGAGGTCCTTTTTTAGGATCGTCCTGTTTCTTTTATACTTTGGGCCCTTTCTACCGATTTAGTATGCATCGCAGATTATTCCTTGCGCACCATTGCTTCCGAACCATCGAGACACCCGACACCGAACAATAAATGATATAAAATGTAAAGGAAAATAGAAAAAAGTATGAAATAAAAATGATATATTAGGAAAAACGATTTTTGTAATTGGGTTAATTGCTGGATTATTGTTATTGAGATTTGCGAAATTATAGTTTTTATGAAAAATATATTTTTCGATGATTCGATGATTGGGAACTTCGAGGGTGGTTGTTTTTTCGATTTGAAAAATGGGATGTTGAGGGAGATAAACATCTTCGACGATGAATGTGTTGCATTTTTTAGGAAATTTTTGACTTTTGTAAATGCGAAAGAGTTTTTGGTGAAGATCGTGGAAATGGACATTAATGGAGCAACGTTAATTTTTTTATATTCGCATGAAAATAAACAAATCTCGAATTTTGCGAAACTTTCTAGTCGCTTAAGGGTAATTTTTGTGACAGAAATGGCCGAGTGGTGAAAGAGTCAACGGTTTTTAATGACGCAACGTCTCATATACGTCCAGATAATATTTAAAAAGTAGCGTTATAAATTTATCTACAAGACATTTTCGTTTATGAGTCGAAACACTTATGCAAGTTGGGTTTGGGTTCGGGAAACATTTATGCAAGTTGAAAAAATAAAGAAATTTTTGGTACATTCAAAAATGTTGTTTGTTTTTTCTTGTTCTTGTTGTTTTAGTTTGTTTTTGAACGTTTTTGACTCTTTGTTCGTTTAATGAACGCCAATTTTTTAATCCGTCCAAATTCTCCGCGCCTTTTACGACGCCTTTACCAGCAATGCCGCAGGGTCTTCGTACTCAACGGTGCCTCTCTCTTCCTCCTACTCATCCATCGCCCTATATACCTATATCTGTATCCATCTCACACTCGCTAGAAGCACAAAGAAGAACACACGGTGGCTCTAAACTCGATTAAGATCGGAGCACACGACTCATCTCTCTAATCGCTTTCATTGTCGAGATGCGAGATGAGACCGACAGTCTTGGACTTATTGTGAGGCTCTCGGACTCGCGTTACGAGGACACACAAGACTAGAAACCTGGAAATATACGCATCGGTGCCTTGAAAATATAATATTCCCAATTGCCCAAATATTTGTCAACCAATTTTTACAAATCTATAATTTTCTTGACACTTAAGTACAAAATGATTGGTAAATATAACTTCAAATTTTGTATAAAAAATAATTGTCAAAACGATATTATCACTAATATTTGATTAGCTAATTATCGATGAAATTACTTTCAATGACTTTAAGAAAAATAATTATTTAATTCTCGTTCCATCATGGTACCCGAGTTATCAAAAAATGTGGTTAAATATTTCACCACTTTTCGAGTAAGACTCTCTTATAAATAATATTATACAAAAATGGAATATATTTTTTTCATTCGGAAGTAAGTATTATTTAAAAAACGTTTATGACGCATTGACAAAAAGATGAATGTTTTCTCGGACAATTTGCATACCTACGCGACGTCAAGATTTTTTTTCCACGCGTTATTTCTCATCCGCAATTCCTATTTTGCAATATGTTATGCCCGAGGCTCTCGAGATTTTCTCGGGATTATCGTCAGTATGTCGTATGAGTCAGTGACAAACGTCACAGCGCCAGTCGGAACGAACAAAGTCTTCGAATTATCGTTTCTCTTTTTATTTATATTGAAAAAGAAAAATCGCTAACCGAAATATTGTCTACGGTATTCCCGTGATAATATTCCGTGTTCGAAGCTAAAATACTCGCGCTTATGAAAATCAAGCTTCCAGCGTTTAGATCTTACCGGTGTGATAACATCGCGAATTATCATACGTGTCCTGCACGGTGCGGCTAGACCGGACTACGTGTGCTGTATAGACGGCAGTTACAACACTTCCTTCATTAACATACGTTTCCGGGATTTGATAAGAGCCGAACGAAAAATAAATCCGTTTAGCCAAGAGTGCCAAATCCGATAAGAGAATGGAATGTGTTATAACACCGAAGTAAACTTGTTTACATGTTTTTCACGATCTCACTTTGATCCCCACCACCACGTATTATATTGAATAAACATATATTTATCATTCATTAGAGAAATAAAAAATACGGGAGAACACGTAAAGTTTTTTGACGAAAAAAATATTTAAAAATCCATTTTCCGTGCTTTTTCTTTTTTTAACTAACACACGCAGAGCTTGACAATTGAAAAAGATTATGATTAAAACAAAAATATTCTAGAAAACTTTAGCTCTTGTTTTTATTAACTTAAAAATGTAATTTTTCCCTTCATTCTTTTGAAAAAACGCGAAATTTTTGTTTTTCTTTTTAATTCTGTTTAAATCTTGTCATCGAATATGATTTGCATCGATTTGTTTGTCGATGTGTAACAAAATTTGAAATGAAAAAGGAAAAATACTTCGAATTTTTGAGATTTTTGTCGCGGCGCCGACCCGCACCAGAGTTGTACACGCGAGTTTTAAAACGCGAATCTTTATTCACGGGATGCGATGCATGCACCGGTACAAGTGTAATCAACATATTAGACCGAGGACAGGAGAGACACGCGTATCGTATACGTGAATGTCGCAATTCCAACAAGAGTCGACAGCGTGTAAATATAGATATATGGAAGACGTATGCGTGTACCATTCGTCTCGTGTGACTATTCTCTAGCCTCCCCTGTGGCGGTAGGCACCGAGACATCCTAGACGAGAGACCAAGATGGTGTATCTTCTTTGGCTCTTCGTGTAACGTGCCCTATTATCATTGCTTTCGTCTACGAGCGGTATTGTTACCGCTCATAGACGAAACGACGGTCGCAATTATATGCTACGCCTACGGCGGTTCTGTCGTGGGACTAAGAACACCGGTCGGCCCTTTAAATTTTTATTTTATTTTTTTCACTATCGTAATAGAGTAGGATTGTTTTTATAAAATCATTATTTTATTTTTTGTATACTTTATACGTGTTTTAAAAAGATAAGTGACAAATATCGAAATAAATGAATGAGATTATTAAATTAATTGACTTTGTCGAGTGCTTGATTTATTAAATATCGTTAATTGGAAACGAATGTTGCATTTTTGTCTGCGTGCGAGCCCGTCGTAAACTCGTTGTGGGGGACGCCACACGGTATCTCTCGAGGATACAAATTATTGCATACTTTTGGGAAAAGGAGCGATAGGAAAATGAGAAAAGGGACAGAAATGTTAAAATGAACAATGGCAATTATCCAATTCGTTAATCGTTAATTGAATTGGTCGATACGTCCAGTAAATAAATATCGTTGGTTTGAAATTAATTTGACTCATTTCTTTAAATTCTTATTGAGATTATTTTATTAAACGCAATAAAAATATTTTTAACTGTCTGAGATGGAGAGCGTCGGATCAATGAGATAAGGACAGAAATCTCCCTCGGCATGGCGCGACCTAGATGGTCCGGAGGTCGCGACTCCCTCGACCCGCCACTTGACTGCCACGAATTAAGATCTCTAGTGGAAAGGGTCCTCTGAACCGAAGTGACTCGCGAGACCTCAAAAAAAACATCGTTTTCGGGTTAAATGATTCGCGTGTGAAACATTTCAAAAAACATAACACGTAAATAATTGTGCAAGGTCGTTCAAAAATATTTTACGACAAGGAAAAATGTGGAATAATTAGTAAAAAATCAAAAAATTTGGGTCTCGCATTTTTACTCATTATTATTCTATGATGAAAAATATATTTGTTTTCGCGTTCGTTATTGTTATTATACCAAAATCACCGTAGCTTCAAATACGCCTGAATAATGTAGGGTTGAAGGGAGAATTACCAACCGGCGAATGGAGTATCCGTTTCCGGCGGAAACTCGATAGTTTCACGTGTGCGAGAACTTTGCTATGTCGATCCGGTTAACGATGCAATTTCTAATCCGAGCGGGCACGGTGACAATGATTATGTCCATACGTAATACGTCGTTGTATATTTGCACAATTATCCATAAAAAATCGTATACTCTAGGTATATGTATTTATAGCGTTGAGAAAAACGGAAGAAATTACGAAAAAACGCAATTACTTTTTGGCCAGGCTAATATATATTACGTAACAAAACCTTCTTCAAATTTTACTGCCCTGATACAGCAACTATTGTTTGCGCGGAATTTGTTGACATCAACATGACCCAAAAACCTCAAAAACTCAAAAGATAATGAGAAAAATCACGATAACTTCAAAGTTATCGTGATTTTTCTCATCATTTTTTCAATATGCATTTTTGCAATAGAATAAATTGGAATTTCGAATTCGAAATTTAGAGAAATTTAAAGAAACTAAAATCGATTTAAATTGAAATTTGCAGATTGTTGTTTGGCGAATTTCGCTCGTTAATAAAACTTTCCACGATGGACTGAATGGTTTAAATTCACGAGGGTTCAGTGTACGAGAGTTAAGAAAAAATATGCGAGGTACATATATAATTTATTCATATTTTTTCGTGCTCGAAGAGCTGAAGGGTGGATGAATAATGCGCTCACTGTGAATGAAAGCTCACTTTATAGACCCTTATATATATATATATGTATATGTACGCATGCATGTATGTATATATGTATATGTATATATATATAAGTATAGTAATAAATTGTAGCATAGGCAAAAGAGAGACGACAGGATGAATTTAGTGGCGGGAAGTGCCCTCGTTATCACGCCAGTCAATTGTTTAATCTCGGTTAGCCTCCTCGCACTGCACGCTCTCGTTTTGCCTCCCTTAATCACGGTACTCGTCACGATCCCTTCCACCTCTCGCGTTTTATCGCCGTCATGTACTTAAACGATGACACCACGCGAATCCCAGTCAAGCTGGCTATCGAGTTTCTCGTGCACGTACTCTTATCATCGGTACATACCCTCTCGGACTCGCATGCACGCGTGCCTCGACCTTGTCTTCGTGTTTACACACCACGTATATTACAAGTACGTGTGCAAAAAAACACTCACCAGCTAAACATTGTTGGAATTAAAGTTTTGTAAAAGCGAAAAAATATTAATTTCCTGTGGATAGTTCAAATATGTGAACAAATATTGGCGCAATCAAAAACAAAAAGGAGCTCCGGAGGGGGAAAACTTTTTTTTTCTTAAAAATTATTGCAAAATAATCTTATTCGATCGAAAAAATTTTCGCACATCTTGAAAATGATGGTTAATATTACGATAGTTCAAATGAATGGACAAAAACCCCGTAAAAACTGTGAAATTTCACGTTTTTTTCGACTTTTCACCTATCATTTTATTACACGACTATAAGAACCAAAATTTTCAAAAAAATTGGAGATGCCAAAGCTCCAAGTTGTCCCATTTGAGCTGAAATTCTCCATATATATCAAAAAAGGGATCAACACCTTTGAGAATAGTTTACTTCGCGAAGGGAAATCAGACCAGAAGTTGATTCTACGTGCATTGTATTGGTGTCATTATTATTATCACCTAATATTATTATCATTATTATTATTATGCAATAAATATAACATAATATATATAATATATAATATTATTAATAAAGTTTATGCAGCGACTGCGATCGAGTTGTTCGCTAGTGTACGCGTTACGTGTACGAAATTTACACGGCATGAGGTCTTTGTGTCCTAGTTAGGACAAATTACGTTTGGGCTCTCGGCAATAGTTGAACGTGAATTAACCGGGAAGTCTCGATTAGCCGAGGCCTCTTATGAGTTACAGACGGTGTACTTTCGTCAATTATCTCGTGACCTCGCGAAATCATGTTATCTCGTACTTCTCATGGTAGACTTATACATACATATATATATATATGTATACATGCAGATATATATATATATATATACTCGTATATGTCAGAAAACTATTTTGAGGGACCTCGAACGATAAGGTAATGCAGCGACCGTGTAATTATTTTTCCATCTTGCGAAATTCACGGAGAAAAAAATATTTTTCCAATATTTCATTGATCAAAAGCGAAGCTTTTGCTAGATAATTTATTGCTAGACGAAAAGAAGTTTGAAATTAACGTAGCTCAATCCGATTTATAGTTATCAGTTAATTTTCCTAGTTTTTTTCTTTTTACGATGAACAATGACAAGTTGCTCTTTTTGATTAATTTGCATCGTTTTCGCAGTATTAACGTCACATATTCGGAGTCTCGCGCGTATAGACATAGTAAGGTAATGAATTGTAAAACTGTTATATTTTTTTAAAAGTGAAATCAAAGTTTTTCGCCTGAATTTTTCGACCTTTGTTTTATTCCTTTTTTTTCAATTACCCCTGACCCATACTTTATAAATTATTCGATGAAATCGGTGAAATAAGTTGGATTTGATTAAAACTAACTCTTACGCTGATTCGTCTAAAATCCGATTTTCAAATTACGTTCCGTCGATAAAGCAGAAAACTGACTTACCTATACCGCTTCCTCGGGCCTGGAACTCGGCGGACAATGATTGCTCTTCACGGTATCCGCGACTTCCGGCATAGGCAGGGTAGCGGTTGAACTCGGTATCCTCAATATCGCGTTGACGTCCGGTAACCTCTCGTTTTTCTCGTTCTCATGAATGACAAAGCTCGTCTTTTTTGGAAATTCTGGTTTTTCCTTATTCGACTCATTCAGGCTTGAACGTCGTGGCAATGCGCAGGGCTGCGGTGGTTCGTGAGTTCTCTCCGGTGAATCCGCGAATCTCGTATGCCTGAATGTTTTCATCGTTAATCTTTTTTAATAAGATTAAACGAGCCAAGTGTTTTCGCGACGATTTAATAGTGATTTATCGAACGATCAGCCATGGTCGTTAAATCGCCGAATGTATCGATTTATTTGACAAATAGTTAAGGATTTATTTAACGATTAATTATCGATTTATTTAACGAGTAATTATAGATTTATTTAACGATTAATTATCGATTTATTTAACGAGTAATTATAGATTTATTTGACGATTAATTATATCGATCGACACGACGATTGATCGACGATTTATCAAATTATGAACCCATCGAAAGGAATATTAAACGATCTTGTTACCTGGAATCGAGAGTCGTTCTCGAAGCCGATTTCTTCATAGCCCCGGTCGGAATCGGATAATCCATCGTTGGCTTCGAGCTTATTCTTCTCATACTCTCGATATTCGTCTTCGAATCGTTTCTCCTCGACTCCAAAGTCTGCCTCGAGCTGTGCTGCGACTTCTTGTCATCCTTCGATTGCGCGCTTTGACGATTTCTTCGCAGACTCGCATTTATGTCGTCGAGTACTCTGTTGTAATCTTCCTGATTCTTGAGATCCTCGACCGTGTTCATGGCGCAGCCCGGATTGACGTGATAATCTTCGGCTTCGTTGATCTGATCGAAAACAAAATTAATCCGTGGAAATAAAATTGTTATAATTTTTTCAATTTTTTTCAAATGATAAACAATGTTATTAAAAAATTTATTTTATTTACCTCATCCTGAGTATAAAACGTCGCCAGTCTCTGATCCGTCCGTGACGGACTCACGCTATCGCGCCGAGGCATGTCGTCAGGACCGGTAATCATCACGGGAATCGGTGTGGGCGGCGTCTGTGCGTGCATGTGGAGGCCGCCCGTCGACGATGCCAAACTCGAACCGGAACTCGTTGTAAGTGAACTGCTCGAGTCGTCCCGATAAGCTGGGAACGTTGCAGAACTCATTCGTTCTTGAAAACAAACGAAAATGACAAATGAAAAAATGAAGCCAAATCTACGGTAGGAAAGAGACAAAACATAACTTCCTAATAGCCCGTCATCGCGTAGAGTCGCCAGAAATTTAATACTTAACTCGAACAGAGGTCAAACGGGGTCAATGACGTTTCGTCTTTTCCGTGCACAATAGCAGAAGAAATTTCTGATGTCCAATGAGGCATTTAATCGAGCGCGAGTAAGTTCATCGACACCGAACAAATCTATGCCATCTCAAGGTCATCGCGTCTGGTGCATCGCGAGCAATGAAAATAATTCTGATCGAAAATTTCATAATTTTCTTTTCATAAATAATATTCGTTGCTCCGTCGGTAAACGAATTAGAACGCAATTTTGATATCAAAAGCCTACGACTATTGGATTAAGACTGCACTTCGACACGCTTGGTGACCCACGAGCGTCGTTAGACCGCGTTGGGGCTTAGCGATCGGAAGCTTGTATTAACGACGTATAGATGGCAGCAGTGGTCCGGTCGGTGGTACTTACTTGAATTGCCAAAGCACATCGTTCGTTGATAAAAACAAAATTTTCAAAAAACCGCGACTTCATGGAATTTTTTGATAGTTTGAAATCGAGGAATGAAATATGCTAAACAAAATCGGGTTTTTGGGTTTTTGGATTACCGCCTCATTTTTGGTATTCTGAACGTTTTGATTGATTTTCGAATAGTAAATTACGCGGATATTTTTATGGGATTTTTTGTTTTAAAGTTGGACGATGCTGTATTTGGTTTATTTTTTTGGCTAATCTTTTTGGGCGCAATTTTTGTTCAACGACTAATCAATTCGGTAAATGTGTGAGACTCACCTCCCTTGGCGTGATGAATGGCTTTGATCTGGTCCAACTGAGATGCCGAGCAAAGTGGTGTATCGACCTCGTACGTATTATTGAATAGAGTGTAATTAACTTCGTATTCTCCAGTTTCTTTTCGAAAGGTTATAATGTGCTCAAATCTGTGACCCCAGAGAATTTCCGAAGGAAGGTAAGAGCTTCTCGCTTGGGTCGTCATACCAGTCGATTCTATCACCCCTGTGGAATTGAATTTTCCATTTGCGACTTTTTATAACGACTAATATTCGATTGATTAAATGTTCTTAGAACATTATTTTTTAAAATATTAATAACGAAAGACTCATCAATGTACGTCTTAAACAAAATATACCTGGACTTATTTTAAAGAAGAGTTGAAGTTCAAAAAACGTTTTTAATTGGTAATTTTACTTATAAAATTACATTCAAAATTTGAAGACGAATCACAACCTTTCAAACACCATGTGTTATCTTTGATAGAAAACAAATTGTATAAAAACACAATTCTTCGAAAATATTCCCTTTTTTAATATCCCAGGTATTTGCTTAAAAACGTATTCTCATTAATATTTTTGACCTAATTATTTTGCGTCTCCTTTGCTTACCTTCGAGCATTACGATTATCTCGAATCTCTCGCGAAGCATGTCACTCGCCGAAAGATTGTAAAGTGGCGAGTGTTCGTCTATTTTGTGAACAATCGTAGTTGGCCAGATAAAAAATATTTTGTCCTCCTCCCCGTCGCCGCCGACTTTAAGCTCAGTTTGGAAGAACGGAAGTAATTCGCCTTCTCTGGTGACCTAAAAAAGAAATTTATCCTAATGTATACAGCTTAAGCCAGAGACGAAGTATTTCTCTGAATAGGAGATTTTCCGTTGAATAGAAATATAACTTTTTCGTTCGTGGTTTTGAACTGTTTACCGGTAAAAAGTTGCGAAACTTTGTTTAGGAACTTTTTCAACATTAACAAACTATAAAAAACCAGGACCGAAGATGTTATATTCGTGGTTTACGAAAAGATTTTGTTTCCACAATCATGCTGTGTCTTTCATTTGGATGAAAATAAATTTCGGACCCCTTGACCCGTCGAATTTTTTTACATCCAAATTAAATACATAAAATGATCCCAGATTCGGAAATTTTACGTAGAACACGAATATAACATAATTGTTCCTAATTTATCAAAATGTAACCCTGGAAATATTGATAATCTGGGAAATTTTACGTCTTTTCAACTTTTGACTGGTAAATTTTAGAAACCCAAAAGGAAAGATATTATATATTCGTGTTTTCCGGGAAATTTCTGATTTCGTTTACACCCAGTACTATTAAAAAATTGGATTTCCCGAACGAGCCTAATTACTGGAAAGAGAAGTTCTGAATAATTTAGAAAAACCATTTTTCCCACCCAGATATGGAAATAATATTTTCTTTTGAATGAACATTACTGATTCAAACTTTCTAATTATTCAACTATGGAAGATCTACGAACCTTTCGCTTGATCATCTGCGCCCTGACATGAGCCTCGATTATGTGACTCTTTCTCATGTCACCGACCCGAAACATGAGACAAGGCTGACCGTCCCTCTGGCAAATAACGGCGTTTCTCGAGAATAGCAACGTTTGCGTACGCTTCTTCGGTCGTGAGAGTTTAGCAAACACAATACCGACCATGAATGCTTGCAATATTACGCCGGTCATCGATTGTATGCACATCACGAAAATTGCCTCGGGGCACTCTTCCGTAGTATGCTTGGATCCGTATCTGCGAATATGAAAAAATTCAAAAAAAAAATCGATTACCAACGGTAAAAGTGTTTTTGTTAGCCGAGAGAAATTCTTAAAAATATCGAATTAACGGGGGTGTGTTCTTCCAATCGCTCGTCACGAACTGTAAAAGCTCCCGACGTAAAATTTATGTTGATTTTTTATAGTTTTATCTTTAATTTTCTTAAATTTTCATATTGTATTTTCTCTTCGCTCGATCGTGTTGTCACGATTTGTAACAAAGGAAAACGTAACTCACCCAATAGTGTGTTGAGTTTCCACGGAAAATAAGAAGCAACTGGTAAAACCGTGAATATCCTCGACACACGGGACGAACGTGATGTTAGGGTTGTCGGTATTTCGTGGATCCAGATCACCGTGGGTGTAGACTATTAGCCACCAGACCATCGCGAAACCGAGCCATGATAGTAGAAAATTCATAGAAAATACCAGTAATGTCCAGCGCCACTGGGCATCTACCAGGGTTGTAAATATGTCCTGAAACCAAAAATACGAAAGACTTTTGTTCCGCATCGCATAAAATTAAATATCAAAATTTTTCTTGAATTGATTTAGTCGACTTTAAACGATAATTTGTACAATTAGAATTTGTAGAGTTTAATAGAATACAAGCGACTTTGTAATCAGCAATATACATTTAGGTCTTAATTGTCGCTAACAATTGTACGCTAAAATAATGAAAAACAAACGTTTCTGATATTTTCTAACCATTTTTCAATTTTACCGAAATTATTGAAAAAACTATCTATTGAATTCTACTCTCATCTATTGGGAAACAAACTTGAAGAGATTGTCGAATGGACGTAATATTATAACTTATATGATATAGATATAAATACCTGTAAATATCTTCGACGTCTTTTCGCGACGTTGCCCTGTACGACGTTGCAATCACCGTGCTTGAATACAACCCTCTTTCGTACTCTTCTCGAGCTGAATCTCGTCTGTCGATACCTGAATCAACATATCGAATAAATATCGAACGATTAAAAAAATGACGAATCATCGATCAACCATCGATCAACGTTATCGATCATTATTTAACTAATGATAAAAGAGAGCACGCTAAATTGAAATAAAACAAAACTACTGCCCACACGTAAACTCGAGGCACACGATAGAAGCTTTCGGGTGCTTTTGGCAGATGTTACGCGTTGCCAGAAAATCGCGTTGACTCTTACGTCGTCCTTGAGCGTCTGCGACAGAGAGGGCCATACTCTTCCGCAATTTTGAGCATCAAAGAACGATCTGCTTCATTTCTCAAATTACATACCATTTTTCGCTTTCGTCAGATCATAAAATTCATTCCTATTTAGCACTCTAGTACATTTTTTCGATCGGATCTACGCAATTTCTTTTTTTGTTCTTTTCGTGTCGTTGAAAAACTTCGAATTGGATAAAAAATTATTCAAATTCAAATTATTCGATCCAAAATCATAATTTGATCATGAATTATTCGTTGTGCAACTTTGGTCTAAAAGACGATAAACTTTGACGCATTTCTGACATTATTTATAGCTATTAACGATTATATATCCCTCTCTTTTCCTGTCGCAGTCACGATCGTTACGGTCGTTCGAAAATTCTCGTGTTTATTCGTTCAACACGGAAATCGGAGAGAATTTGTAAACGAACTTTAAGAATATTTTGACTGCCGCCATCTTCGGGGTCTTTCTCGTTTGACTATTATTTTTCCGTTTCATCAAAGTGACGATAGATGGGATCCAACGTGAGATTCGGATGAAAAATGAAAAAAAAGATTCGCGTCCTTGAATGTCTGGGAGTTCGCTCGTTCCGGCATCTCGAAATTCATGAGCCGTCGGGCGTGGGTGTGTTGTGATCTTTTAGAAACTCGAGGATTTTCATCGCGTTATCCGTACTGTATGGTCTATAACGTCACGGTCGCTGACTCTCTTTGCCCGGGGGAGCCAAATTTTCACGTAACTCCACTGGAGCGTTTTCTCAATCGTCTCGGCGCTCGTCGAGACTAAGCGTCGCCGTTTTCTTTATTATATATATATAATTCATTATTATTATTACTTAAAAAATAAATGAATGATTTTTATGCAATAAGAATAATCAACTATTATTTATTTATTTCATCTCGACATACCTATTTGATGAATTTTTAGCTCCCAGAATTCGTGAAAAATCCTTTTCGTGACGACAAATATTTCATAAATGATAAAAGTATAATTTTATCGACAAAAAAACAAAATAATGAAAACTTAAGTGATTTTTTTATTTAATAAAGTTAAAAAATATCCAATTAATGGATAAAAGAATTGCATTGCAATGAATAGTAAAAAATCCGATGGATTAATTATTTTATAATTTTTGTTCCATACTTTATTATCCGGCCTGGCATATTTTATTTGATATTTTTATACCGTAAAGAAATCTTGACGCATAAGGATATTGGAAATGCCAAGCGGTCGGAGTGACGAGTAAAAGTTCCGAAATTATAAACAAAATTGTGTTTGGCAAAAAGTATAATAACGCAACCCGACGCGATGAGGTATTACTACCGAACGATATATTTGCCATATGTACGAGCTTTTGTAGTGTTCCAATGACGCGAAGGCCGATCACGCGCGTGTGTGGCCCCCGTTCCAACGTCTTCAAAACGCAAGCATTTGCATATATTTGCATTTTAGGCGAATTAAGTATAGCGCATTTACATCTCTCTCTTTCTCTTTCTCTCTCTCTGTCGTTCTTTATTTTTCTATCTACACAAACGGATTCGGATAAAAGTTATTTTTGGGAAATTTCTCACAATTGTACCAAATTGCGTCGTATCAACGTTCTCTTGGTGTGTCACAAAACAGAGACAAAAAAACGAAGAAACATTTTGTTAACAAAACCAATAATTTTATAACGAAATATGCGATCAAAGGGTTTTTTTCAAAATTATATCAAATTCAAAAATTCTCGAGATACTTATTTCGAAACCGTCAAGCTGCCTGGCCACCATATGTCTGTGTTTGCGTTTTTTTTAGGCCTCACGTGTAAGAATGAGTGAAAGAGGCCATCGGGTTGGTAGCGTGGGGACTGGGTTGCGCGCCCGGCAGGACATGGTAGAGTGGCAGAGGGGAGGGGGGGGGGGGGGAGAAAAAATGCGTACTTGAGACACTCATCCCGCCAAGCAGCCTCTCCGGAGGTCGTGGCCTTGACCACCAGCATGGAGACCTGTGATATAGCTCGTCGCAGTCCCGAAAACGTTATCCCGTCACCTAGATGGTGTCGCTGGACCGTTTGACCACCACCGGCAGCTGCACCCTCGGCTTTCCCGTGATGCAGCTCCATTTTTTTACTTTTTTTTTATCAATTCTACATATACTTTTACTATACGAGTATACGTAATTTATCTTCTCTTTTACTTAACGTTTATTTCGTTATTACGAGACGGAGAAACAGATTGTTCAAAGTCATTGAGGGATCTCCGTTTTTCTTAATTCCTTCATTTTTTACGATTTTTTTGTATCTGCACATACATATATACATTCATAGATATGTATCCATACATATACATATACATATACATATATGTATATATCGGGGCCCTCTCGTGCCCAACGGTTTGCCCTCGCTATTTCCTCGTATTTTAATCGGTCATGAAATTTCGAGATTTCCGCGAAATTGTCGAATTTTACTAACTGTAATATACATAGATATGTATATGTATAATATAAATATGAATATCTGCGATTGGTCTCTTGGCGCCGTGATATTTTCGAACGGTGCTCACACGTCTATACGGGACTTTGACGATTTTCCGACTCGATATACGTTCTCAAAGACTCAAGACCGGGAAAGAGTGTGTGTGTGTGAGAGAGAGAGAGGGACAGAGAGACTATGACGAGAGAGCGCGCGAGCGAACCGGTGGCGCGAGCTTGTGAGAAGAAGAAGCAGAAGATGAAGATGACGATGCGGACAGCAGCCTCGCAGACTCTCTAATGGCGAGATCGCGCTAAATTTAGCGCTCGGTGTACGTGTATGCGTATAACTATACATGTATGTATATTCTTATATGTACATATATGTGTATGTAATATGTATATAAGTATATAAATATATCAATACGTAATATATATATATATATACACAAAATTTTGTTCGGGGGACTATGTACCGAGTGTCAATTTGTCGAAGTGTGCGTTCATTTTTATCCGTTCTTTTGTTTTCAAAATTATGGAAAAGATACATGGGTGAAGGGGCTGAAACTCGGTCTTCCATTGAGCGTAATGATCGAATTTGCTGTTTGTTTGAACGACAATTGTTATCAGAGTCAAATACGTGTCCAGAGACAGGAAAAAATTCAATTTAGTCTTTTACACCACATTCATCAGTCACGAGGATATTTTAAATTAACACACGATGGTCACGACAGAACTCTTTCTCTCTCTCTCTCTCTCTCTCTCTCTGTTCTTGTTCGATACACACAATGTTAATTTAATATATCAGGAAATTGTTTTTTGGTTTTTTTTTGAGTTACGCTATTCAAATTATTGGGGAGAAGGGCGTATGCGTAGTCAATGACTGTTTTGACACGCGATACAACGCGAATGTTTGTTTTTGCATCGACGGGGATCGAAATTTTGATAAATCTCGTGACTTTTTGTGTTTTAGTTTGTAATTATTTGTCGTTTTTGTTGTTTTCTTTTGTTTGTTTTCGCCTACCGCAATCGCGCTAGTTCCACGGTGTGGCTGCCAAAGGGATCCAGTCTTGGGAACGAAATTTTCGAGGATATTAACGAAACTGTCCCGATCTATTATTACACTCTTTCGATGTCACGGACGAATTAGAAGAAAAAAAAAGATATATCCTTGACTGATTGTGAGACACTTTGACGTTGATACAGCGACGCGATCTCCCGATTAGGAATTTTTTCGTTCGGATAATTTTAATCGTTTTTTTAAATTTAAACGTTTTTATCGATATGATTTTTCAAAATTGCAGCAACTCGACGCACTGAAAAAATAGCAAAATTATTGTCTTATAAAGTTTTAACTATTCGATATTTTTTTTATTAATCCGATAGTTCACAACTGTATATGATTGTGTTACAACCACTTTGTTTGTCCATTGATACTCGAAAAAATTGCGATTTGGCCCGACAAATGTTACCGATTTTTCGTTTCATATTTAGGCAACATTCAATTTTTTTTTAAATTTTCGATTCACTTGTTTGCGATTTTTAACGAGGTCACTTCGATCGTACGTAAAATGAACTATAAATCTTCAGATTTCACATTAACGTCAACAGATCGAGAATTATCGATCGTTAATTTCTTTTCCTCATAGGTACACGAGAACGTACCCTTTCTCTCGACGACGAAGAGGAAAGGAGGAGTGGGGGAGGGATGGTAGCGAATAGAATAAAGAAGGGTGGTCTTACTGGCGAATGCTTTTCGCCTTAAAATCACTCATCGCACTCGTTTTAAACATTCGTCGAATCACAATTTCGTAGGACGTTTTGATATCGAAGTTTCTCGGTTTTCGCACACACACGAGAAACGTTTTTTTCGTCATAGTCATGACGATCGAAACGTGGACTTGTCACGATAGGTGTACCGTCAAAGTTGGTACGACGACCGTAAGGAAAATCCGGCCAATTAAGAATCGCCCCTAACTAACTCGAGAGCTCGGTTCCAACTGTCTTCTGTTCCAAATTTGCTTTTGGCGAGGCATCGCGATTTTCTTTGTGCGCTATACTATGCTACTACGCCTGCTACTACTGACGCGCTACGTGTGCATCTTTCTATATCTCTCGTTCTCTCTTTTTTTCCTTACGCGTCACTTAATTCGCCCCACGACTAACGGAGTGATTGGTCAAATTTGATTCAGATCCATCGAGCCGCGTGACAGATCGATTAATCACCTTTCGGATCAGGTGTGAACCCAAACCTTATTATATATATATCCTTTATATATATACATGCCCAATATAATAATAAAAATCATCATAATACAGAGAATAATAATAGTAATAGAGAGATTTTGCTTGCAGCGATCGACACCGAGTATGTGGATCGAGTAGAGGGGGAATATACGGGGTGTATGACACGCCCACTGGGCGAAGATCTTTTACTCTGCAGGTCTGTATATATATATATATATATATATATATATATATATTTATACGATTACCATATAGTTATATACAAACAATTACTTGAGGCTTGTTTCCTTCGTCTCAAATAGAAATAATATTATTACAGGAATCAAGTAAAGATTTTTGGTGTACTTTTTGAAAAGTGTTCATCCTAATCATTCCCCGACAAACTTGAGGGCGACCCAATAAAATAGAGGATCTTCACTCTCGTCGAAAAGAATTAAAAAACAAAGTGAAGATTTGACACAGGAGTAGGATTTGGGGGAAGGTGGGGAGGATGAATTTTTGTTCCACTAAAGCTTCCGGAAATTGGAACGGACTATTTTTGACAACGATGATGATGACTATCGCGGAATGGGCGACAGGGAAAGAAAAAAAATTGTAGCGATCGGGAGAAATTGGGAACGGGTCGTTACTATTTTCGTAAATACTATACATAGATAAGAGTTATACGTGTGTGTGCTACTGTGTTCGTATTTCGCGGCGCAGCTGTATTCTGCGATCCAGTTTTGCTTTGACTTACGTGAAAAATATATATACAGAGACGAGAGTGAGAGGATTAGGCCAGTGATGGAAATGATCAATTCGGGATAAATTAAAAAAAGAAAAAGGAATACAAACAAATTTAATATAAGTTTTGGTCAATGATCATAAGAATTTAGCGTTTATCGGAGCCATGGCACTCTAAAGTATATAATTACTCATATTTTTTGCTTCGTTCGAACATAAAAATATCGCGGAAAGTAATTAAATTATTTTTCATTGATGATAAAATTAACGATTTTGGTTACTGTAATTAATGAATGAATTAATTATTTATAGATTTTTCTTTGATTAACTCTATTATAAATTGACTGGGGGACTTGAGAAGGAGGCAATTTTACAGGACCCACACCCCCCACCATCGCCTAAAAATACAGATAGAAGATTTTGCAATATATTTTACAACAGGAAACTCTCGCGAACTAGCGGTACGGTAGCGCTCGTATCTCGTAAATCAAATTCTTCGTAGGCGAACCTCGGTGTTATTTACGACGCTTAACGATTCAAAAAAATTTCAAGGCCAGTAAAAATTCGAGCGAAAAATCAATGCTTTTTCTTGCCAATAAAAAAGTACTCGCGTATCCAAAGATAACGGGATTGAATTTCACCTCAACATTTTATACCCACCTCAACCTGCATTATCGTATACTAACATAACGAGCGCCAGTTGGTACGTAGTGCAAATTTTTTCGATTTTTTTAGTACCTTCGATTAACGTTTTAAACGTTTTTGAAAAAAATTGTTTATCGCGATAGAACAAGCGTTTGTGTATATATTTATATCGAAATGAATATTTGCGTCCGGTGTAAGAAATATTTTATTATCCGCGGCGTTTATTCTCGGAAACGCTTGGTAGGCATAAGCTTGACAGCGTTGCCGGGGTTTGAACTGATAAGAATGCGGTACAGCCGGTATGCACGAGTGTAGGTGGCGCATACGACGTTATACCATGACCATATTTTCCCTGCGAATCAACTAGACACACTAGCGCGCACGCGGACACGTACACACGAACGTGTTATTCGTCGAAGCTCGAACGTTGAAAATAACGAATCGAGTACAAAATCGATTTTTCTACCGATTTTTAAATCGACCGTGATACATGACACGAGAAAACCTCGTTTTTTTATCAAACCGGTCGAGAAGCGATTGAGCAACCGAGGCTGACCGATCTACGAAATAATTGAACAAAAAACTTAGAAAGTAATATAAATTGCCGGATTTTTTATTCAAAACACAAATTTTTTTTGCTATTTTTTTTAAATACCAAAAATGCGTTTATTTATGCGGAAAATGAATGATACCTGCTTAACAGAGGTCCGGCTTCTCCTTTGAAGCTTATCCTGCTGAAAGTTCGTCTCTGAAAGCTGCTGAGCATACCGAGTTTATCTTTGCTTCCGTTCTTTGCGACGCTTACGACGCTTTCCTCGGCGGCCGGCGTGGTTTCGTCGCTGCACAGTTTCACGGCTATCGCGGCCGCCGGCATAGCCGTGTTCACCAACAGTTCGCTCCATTGTCCCGAGTTTGTCGTCGACAAATCGTCCAAATTATTTTCAATTTTGTTGCTGCTCGACGGTTTCTTCTCCGTCATGAGCATTTCCACCAATACCACCAACCGATCGAGTCACCCGGTCGTCAAAAAATAATTTTCTCCATGATGAATTTTTCGATCAATCGTTCGGTATTAAATTATCGACAAAGCTCATGTTTTTCAACATTCTATCAATCCTTTTTTCACCACCAATGGATTAATCGTGACTGAAGAATGTCGTAGGAAATCTTTTCTTTTTAAACACACTGTTTTTCTTTAGTATCGAAACTTTCTTTATTTTTAATGCGTTTTTTTATCAAAGTACGCACAGACACGGGACTTAAATATTTTGCGGCTGCATCTGGCCTGGATTTTATTAGCGGGTCAACGATCCAGAAACGCGAGAAGGAGTGAAAGAGCGAGAAAGAAGGAGAGCGAGAGAGAGAGAGAGAGAGTGAGAGATAGTGGATAATCTCGTCGGCTCTTCTGGTATACGAGAAGAGAGAATGACGATCGGCTCTTGCACACACGATTCCAAAATTAGTTCTATCGTGCCTCGTTCCTCACATCCGAACACCCTTTTGTATCCAACTGCCGTACGATACGACACGCGACTTTCGAATTTGCTCGAAAACTCCTTTGTAATTCAAGTAGTTGCACACGTTTTTGCTGTTTTTCATCCTTTTTTTCAAACTATTTTCGTCGTAACGAACACGTTCCTTGACTCGTCGCCAATATATATTAAGAAAAAAAAAAGAAACGACGATCACTTCACTTCGGCACGTGTGCACTAATTAAAGTCTATTTTCACCTAATATATATTTTCACTACGGAGAAATGAGCTTGAGCGTGCACTCATTCGTTGCTCGATACGTCCAATTATCAAACTTTTCGAGCAACTAAATGACTTTCACGAAAAAAAAGAAATTTAAAAACATTTCGATTAAAATTTATTTTAACTGCCCGTCGAAATTTGTTTTTCATCGATCGTTAATTCGTCGATCTTATTTATTTATTTATAACGAATTGATATGTGTGTCACGAGGGACGTTGAAAAAATGTAGCGAAACGCCGCGATTACGTTCGAAAGAACGAATGGATGGCACACGAGCGTTTTTCGTACGAGACCTGTCAACCCCGAGAGAACCACTTCTGAGATTGCGGACGACCGGCGCGGGCGCTCCGCGAGCGAAAATAATCTTCTGTGCGCGTGTCGTATATATAGCATCGGTACGGTATATAAAACTCTCCATGTGTGCGTATACATATATATGTATATAAAATCCAGCCGCTCAGAAGAAGTGCACACCCACGTGCGCGAATGAATAGGCTCGCGAGCGCCCGTCTTTATAACGTGCGTAACGTAAACTAAAGCGTTCTTTTTCTCTTTCTGTTTGACGAGCGAATGTCGCGCTGGCGATCAAAAGTTCAGAGTCGAGAACTGACACTTTGCTTGAGGTTACCACTTGATTATACCGGCTGAACAAGCTGCAAACATCGTTCGCGTATTTTGCACAAACGTATAACTATATATGCCCACCAACGCGATAAGACCCCGCGAGATTGCCCACGCCATGGGAGTGCGAACGGTTAGAGGAAATCCGAAGCTCTTCAGCAAGCCCGAACAAATTTGAAAAGATAAACGCGCGCAATTACGATTCTCAGTCTCTGAGACGATGCTCTCAATGGAAATTTATGGAAACGTACGTTTCTTGCCGTTTTGGCATTTGCCGCATTTTCCTACACGAAAATGATCGAATGTTTGAAATTTATTAATAATTTTTTAAAAGTGTTTTTATGAATTATTTATTGAGATTTTTTTTTCGGATTTTCACTCGTTGCAACTTGTATGAAATTGTTCGCTGAGCAGTTTGAGTACCCACAAGGGCATATTTAAAAAATCAGCTTTTACCAAAAATCATGTTTTGAAATTTACAAATTTTTTGTTATTTTGATTATACGCGAATAATTGTTTTTACATTCATTGATTAATATTTCTATGGGGCGTATTTCTAAATGCGATAATATTGCGAATCCAGACACTTTTTATTTGAACAGTCGAAGAAAAACGGACGAGTCGTCAGTGCGACCGCGAACGTATTTATAAAGAGCGAATCGACGTCTTGCGATTGTTTACTGATTCGATGAATACTAGTTCGTAAACGAAGGAGAGAATAATCGGCATCGATATGATAGCTTATCGTACGGAACCGCCGTGCATACGTATCGATGTACTATCCCACGTACAACCGTTGATCAAGGAAATTTACATTTGTCGCTTGGATACTCGATATGCGTCATTTATCAGCTAAACGAAATATTTCATCAGTTTGCGTACGCGATGCGCAAACACAAAAAATACGTAGCGGAAGTGCAATGGGGCTTTCGAAAGTTTTATCAGTTACCCTTTTTACTTGGCGAAGAAGAACGTTCAGTTTCACATACTGAAATTATATATTTCTTATAACATTGTCAGCAATGTATGCAGAAATAATCTGGTCTTATCGTTTACACATTTCCTAATTTTAGAATAGGCAGTGACGGAAAAGTACGTGTCATAATACAATTGTACGGTGGATAACCAGAAGTAGTTGTCCTATTTTCTACATAATCGGACCAATTTGCCACAACGTGTATAAAAAGGTCTAAATGTTTGTTTTATCGACAGTCGGTAAGTAAAACATTCTTTCGCAAGAGGTCGGTGATAACGTACCTACGATTTCCTATGGTTATCAGCTCGCGGGCAACCGCTTACCTGCATTAGAGGTCACCGACTTACCGGCAATGGATAATCTAGAAAATCGATTGGTTAATACAAGTAGAAACGGCTGTAAGCATCAGACCATTCCGCGAAGTGATTTACGCACCGAATAATTGCTGCCTGGGACGTTCAATTTAAAAACGGATATATACTGCAGCGATAACAAGCGTACAATTCAGTGGCAATTATACATGCTCAAAAAGTAATTGGAACGAGCGTAGAACCGTGAAAAATTGCATTTGGAGAACTTTTTTAATCTTCGCGGAAATACCAATTACGTTTCGAAACAAAAATATCGAGCGGATTGTAATGATTTACGGTGTTTCGCCGCTTACTCAATCGAGATATCTCGCAATTTTTCGTTTTAGGTTTATTCATCGATCCGAACGAACGTTAATACGAATTTAATTGGAAAAAATGCATGTATTTACTCATGAAAAATTCTCCGCTCTCTTTAATTACCGCTTATCGACTGCACCCGTGATCATTTGATCAAGCAAATATTGCATATCGAATTAAATTCTCATTAATGATCATCGTAAATCCCTTTGAAGTTTTATTTATTGATGTGATTATCGCCCGGTTCAATTACGACGAGCCTGTAAAATACGATCTGTCTCACGTTTTTACGATAATTTGGTGAAATAAATAAAATCCACGAGTTTGATGCTTTCACGTTTCAGTCGTGAGAATTTTCCTCGCGAGAGGCAACGGACGCGACGGTAACATTAGCGCCTTGTACTTTACGAACGTATGTACGGATAGTGGATGTAAAAATATAAAAATAAAATTGAGAAAAAAGAAAGAAGTGGATCGGCCACAGTCACGATCGCGAGCCTTTGCGAAGCCGCGAGAACTACGTACGTACATTTATACGTATAAGAATAATATTCGCGACTGATGCGAGAGGTTATACGACGTTTCCATATCTCACGAAGGAAAAGCCATCTTCGCCTATGCCGCGACGTGTCGAGCATCCCATAAGCATATCTCTGTCTTTCTCCCTCCTCCCTCCCTCTCTCTCCCTTTCTCTCTCAGCGTTATAAATTTACACGTATCGCGAGATGAGAGCGCATGCGATCGTAGTTTTGATCGCGTACGAGACGTCATGAAACTCGTCATCGCGATTCCCGTGCACGCTCGTATAGAAATTGTTGTACTTGACCTGCGGCATTAAGCACCGATAAAGCATTAACGTCATATTTTTTATCAAAATTTGTCGACGATTTTTCAAAACCGACAAAATATTTCTTTAGGGAAAAAGTAAAAAAAGTAAAAAAAAAAATATTTCGTTATAAAAATTGTCATATTTATAACGAAAAAAACAATATTTGAGCAATGAACTCCAATCGTATTCGGGCTTCGCAGACTCGGCGAAATCTTTGAACCAAAATGTCCTCAAAATTGCAATATTTCGTTGCTGAATATTTCTAACCGCACCTCGTAAAAATCGTTTTTTTTAAAAAGTATTTTTCAATTCTTTCCCTTTGGCTATTTACTACGCATGGCAGCCTGTGCGAAAACTTTTAAGAATGAAGAGCTCATCTATATATAACCCGGGGTAACGATTGGCAGCCCAGTTTTCTCAACTCGTTCATCAATGCTTTTCCTCCCCTCTGTAACACGTAGGTATACGTAGGAACGAGAGAAAAGTAAGATAGGAGAAAAGAGTTTCCTCCTGATCCTCACGGAATCACGAGGAAAATACGATTTGGTGAATTTCGAAAAGGAAACTTGGAACTTGCCGGCTCTCAGAGGGTTGAAGAACGAAAAGCTTTTTATCATCAGCTCACGATCCTTATGGCTCGTTCATCTCCTTACTATCGACCTTTATTAGGACGTACGTGTGTACATGTGTACCAACATATATGTACATTGCCAGCTATTTATATAATACATACCGACATATATATACCATCTACGATGTTGGAGCTGTGTACAAAAATGCTAAGGGTGTATCCGGCTCCCTACTGTTAAACACCCCTGTACGTATCATGGGCCACCTACACCCCTTGTACGATGGTGTGAGGATGTGTAACACTGTAGTCACACGAACCCCTAATATATATATATATATATATATATATAAGCGTATGTATATATGTGCGTGGTTTGGGGATGGAAAGTCACTGCGGAGATACGATTCGTGGTAAGGGTTATATGGATGAATACGAGAGACCAATATATATATGTATACAAGCACATCTCTCTCACTCTATATATATATAGGAATAAAAGCCAGAGGGTATATCTCATGGCGAGATATCTCATGGATTCAGGTAGTAGTTGCCCGGCAGCGTTCAACCAATTAGCTAACTCCGAGGCACTTCGGCCTAGCTGTGCTACGTTCTCTCTCTCTCTCTCGCTCTCTCTCTCCTATCATTCTTTTACTGTCTCTCGTTCTCTTGCTCACTACCATCGTGCCAAAACCGCTAACGAAGAACAGCGGAACGCCACAGTGGGTCGAGAGGAAGGGGATGGGTTCGGGGATGGGCGTTTATGCCCATAGAAAGGGCGGCAAGAGTTGCCCGGAGGAGGCCAAGACAAGGACGAAGAATCGAGAACGAGTCTTCTACCTCACCTAGGTGTGGGAATCTTCAGGAAAAGATGTCCTCCGGCTATATTCCACGTTCCCTCGATTCATCCTTCCTCCAGCCCCTTTCCCTCGATGTCCTCCAAACGACCGTATAGTCGAGACGAAGAGGGGGAGAGACACAGAGACAGAGAGTTGGAGATAAAAAAAGAAGCTTTTTTTATGAACGCAACTTTTTGGGTTTTCTTTTTCCATTTTTATTCTCATCCTGATTTTTAAGGAGTAAGACCTTGAAGATCCTTCAAGGGTGTTTAGGCTTTGTACAAGGTTGGAGAAAAATGTTCATATTTTTTCAACGTTAAAAACCCCATCGGAATCGAACACATTCTGTCGATTTAAATCCAATTAGTAATTTTTGTTCTTTGATGGAAGAGAAGAAGAGAGAAAGAGTGGGAATGAGTGAGAGAAGGTGGAGGGGGGGGGGGGGGGGCTATTGCATCGAGTGAGCAAATTGCTTGGATTGGTGTGGGGCGCAGTTCGACTCGAAGATTTTTGACGAGCGAGAGCAACCGCGAGATGGAAATCAAAGAATTCACGATGAATGCGAGGAAAGGGGGCCAGCAGAGCTGAAAAAAAGTCGAAGAAGATGAAATTGACTCTCGTTAGGTACAATCGTGGAAAATGTGGAATCAAGATGCGGCCTCTCTCATTCAATTTCGCATTACCCCGTCTAGTTGAAAGAGAAGCGAAATAATAATAAGGAAAACTTGCACATTGACGTTGCTGCCTCGCCGACCCTCTCGCTCATTTCCAACGCTTCTTTTATGCGCGAGTAGGGACCTTTTTTCTTTCATTCGTTTTTCCTCTCTTATGGAAGGAAAATAATAAAAAAAGCTTCGTCAATGAGTTGAAATCGTCCGAAAGTCTCGTATCAGTTTCAATTCACAAGTTTTTCATTCTTTTCACGTCGTCGAAGATAAGAATAGGCTTAAAGTTGCTATTTCAAAAGCGTTTTACGTTCCGACAACATTCAATCCGATCAGTTTTATGTGCAGTTGGTATTTATTTCGTATGCAATTTTTATTCGTGTAATGAGTTGACTTTTTCAAACAAACAAAAAATACTTTTTAAAGTCCCAGTACTTCGATCGAATTTTATCACGAAATTAAATATCACTGTTTACTCGCCTAGTTCTGTAAAAAATGCCTAAAAATCATGCAAATTAATCCGTGAGTCACGATAACTATGATTTAATCGCTCAAGACAGCGACGATATGTGGAATTATTCTTAGGACATTCGGTACATTCGCTTTTAAAATTCGTATTCGATAGAAACGAATCGATCGAGT
Source organism: Netelia inedita (assembly GCA_964017225.1). Classification (NCBI taxonomy): domain Eukaryota; kingdom Metazoa; phylum Arthropoda; class Insecta; order Hymenoptera; family Ichneumonidae; genus Netelia; species Netelia inedita. Next base: position 12,966,409 of record OZ024922.1, read on the forward strand.
TTTAACGAAAAATCCAAAGCCGAATTTATTATCGCAATAAATTAATCCGTTTATTTTATCTCGATTGACCTTAACAATTTTATCTACAAAATGGAGTTGGCAGCGACGGCGAGATCTTTTCATAAATTATCATCGATCGGCTCGTTAATAAAAATAAAAAAAGCAATTCAATCGAATGCAGATTTTTTTTACCATCTTTTTCTTCGTGGAAGACTCAACATCGGGCGGAAGAAAAGAGAAATATACGGTGGAAGAAGTTACAGCATCGCTCTCTTCGATGCGATCTTATCGGCGTATTCTTCCAACCCTGTTTTATGGAGGTTTTTTAGTTTTTTTGTTGTTTTTTTTGTTTCGTTTAGTTTCGATTAAGCCCTCAGGAGGGTTGTATAGATCCTTTATTTCTGTCGAAGAACGCCCCGCGAGAGAGAATAGCCGAGGGAGAGAGAGGATGGTCGTCGAAGACATCGCCGAGCGGCTCCTGAGTGTACGCTGGCCCCAGGACCGCAAAGTTTCACGGTTCGGCCGCTATTTAGCGCAACCTGGAAAATTGCCGCGGGCGTTTCTGAAGCCTTTCTCCCCCTTACTTATTTTCATTTCCCCTTAGTCTCTCTCTGTCTCTCTCTCTCTCTCTCTCTTGCTCTCGCTTTCTGTTTCGCGGGGTCATCGAGGCTACGACGATGAAGGAAAAGGAGCATAAAGATGCCACAATATATATCGAGAATATGGGGCGTCTCGTGTCTGCGAACATATCGGATTTTTATATATATTTTAATCGTATAATGAGTATTCTAATCCAAGATTTTAAATATAGGGTTAAAGTCAAAATTGTTCTTTGACTTTTGAAAGAATTGCTTTTTTTCGCTAAATGTGATTTTCTCCTTGACTCTAGAACCGAGCGAGTAAAAGAAAGTTTCTCAACCGTATTAGTTTGTTTTTAATAATCTACTTTTCTTAATTCTTTTATAAAAAAAAAAATTAATTTATTTCCTAAAAAAAGGCATTTTTTATGTCAGGCCGTAATATTTTTTATTTGCAATAAAAAAAGAGAATAGCGTTTTTGAATTTCTATAAAAAATATTTAAAATAATGAAATTTTTCCGAACAAAGCAATTTTTTGTAGGAAAATTATAAAAGAAATTAATTTTAATTATTTCTTGATGAAAAAGGCATGTTTTGAGCTCGTCACATTTGCACATAATACTTATTAAGAGCCAGTGTTACAAGCGAGAAGCGATTCGAAAACGCGATCCGTATTGTCTCAACGACGAGTAATTTTACGTTATACGGCACCGCGCAAGAATACACCTGGGGTTCCATTTAACGCGTGGAAAGGGCCACTGGACTAATTGCTTTCCACGATGACACGAAAGCGAGATGCACCTCCTTGAAAATGTAAACCCTCTCTCCCCCCTTCTTCTCGCCCTTTCCATAAATGTTAATTGCGATGGCAATTATCATCTCGTATGAGCACAATTGTATAAGATACATGCATGGCGCTAACTATTTACTGTTAGAAACACGAATAGCGTATCATTTATTTTGGCTTTGTCGTTCATCTTTGAATAAGAATTATTTTCACTTATTCGTGTCACAACATAGTTTTCAAATTCGTTTTCTCAAATTATTTATTATTAGCCCTGAATTCCACTTTCGAATTAAATTCAGACGAGACTCAATTTTTTTAAATTACATGTGAAAAAAAGGAATGTTCGATCCTTCCAAAAATAATTACTTTCACTTATTTGCGTCGCATAATTTTTTCGTAATTTGTATTTTCTAGTTATTTATTGTCAGCCACGCATGTCAATTTTAAATTAGATTCGGACACGATTCAATTATTTTTAACGTTAACTAAAAAAAAATACGCTTGTCTCTTCAAACATAATTACTCTCGTGTATTTTAGTCATCAAATTTTGTTTAAAATTCATTCTCTCGAAAGTTATTTATTTTCAACTATGAAACTCATTTTCGAATTCAATTTAAAAAAAGGCGGTTTATCTTTTAACGAAAGATTAAAAACATGTTTGACGATATTATTATTTAAATATTTACTCTCGTCGCTTGTTTCCCGAAAATAGTGACAGGTCGCACGGACGAATATCAAAGGGGCGGGAGAACAGGGATGGTGATAGTCGCCGCTGGTCAGGCGAACGGATAAATTCGAATTAGCAAACGCCATTAAAATGAGTTGTTAACTCGTCGTGAAGCGCGGTCGACATAGATATGTCGCTGTATATATAAACAGAGGCTGATGTTGCGCCCTGATACGCCCGACGAGGGTGTGCGACACCCCCTCGCGTCAGATGGTACACGCGTTATAAAATACAAAAGGGGTTTTCAGCGAGAATTGAAAGCTGCATTTATGCGCGTTGCGCAAATACACGAGCGCGCGATCGTATAATTTTTCGACTGCGACCGAATGGCGAAAATAAAACGACGCTATATTTAATTACGAGGATGTAAAATTCAACAATATACACCTCGATTACAGCGTAAAGCGAATAAAAATACGATTTCCATGGAAATTTCGTGCTTTTTTTTATGAAACGAGAGAAGGAGCCGGCGACAATATAAAAATATTTCGATCGATTAAAGACGCTGCGTCGATGTTTGTTTTCGAAATAAAATAAATTCTTCTTTTATCTGCAATTGGACAAACAAAAATTCGTCGCTCGACAAAAATAGCAACGATTTTGACTCGATTCGGCACCTACTCTGATACAATTGTTGGAATTAAATACCATTGCGTTCGCTATAATGAAAAAAAAAGATAAATTAAAAAAATTATTCAAATTTGTCTTGTCTTCGTCGAATTGGAAATCGTATTCACTGTAAGAAGAGCATAGATTTCCGTACCGGTCGAGACGTGTCCTCAAGGAGCGCGAAGCATTTAAGGGTAGAAAGACAAACCCTTTAGCTTCTCGTCGATACGGATACGAGTAGAAAAGTTTCGTTCAAAGGGTTTTCGTCGTGAGTCGAGAGGCCTTTTGTATGTACGTAAAGGAACGGTAAGATACGCTTCCACGATAGAGCAAGTCCTTTTGCGCATATACGCTCGAAAGCTCGTGCGCCGATTTCATGTATTCGCGCTCGAAACGACCATTAATAATGAGGTGACTGAGGGGAGCTACGATTTAAAAAATACCCGGAAATCTGGATAATGATCTCGGCCGTACAAATATTGTATTCTCATAGAGAAATTCTCTTCATAATCGTGAAAAATATTTTTTTCGAAACTTTTTCAATTTACCAAAAAAACATCGACGAATTATTTTTAGGAAAAAAAAATATCCGTTCGTCCGTCTGTCCGTGATGACGCCTAAACCAGTGCACGGTTTAGATTCGGCGATGGAAACATCCTCGGTTGAATGTTGTATACGTTCTGCGTCATCTCCTTGCGCGTTTCATCCCCCGGAGCACATGCTGGCGAAACAAGGTAAGCATGGGAGGGAGGAAAATGCAACATAGATACATGTTTGATGCGGTATAGTTATCAACGGGAATTTCACAAATGGAATTTCGCCTATATGCTCTGCCCTTCCCCTCTCCCTCTCTCATGCGCGAACTCGTCGCGTTTCACAACAACCCCGGTTTAGGTTTCATGCTTTCGGGCTATGAATCGTTTTGGGACACGAGCGAATGTGCAAAATTGAACTCTCGCTCGTCTCGGATAATGCGTTTTGTGTATAGTTTTGCGTACGTGATACGGCGTACGTGCAACTTTTTTTGGCACGACTATCTCGTTCCATTTACATTTTTTGAGATTTTTGAAAAATCTTTCGAAACAATGGAATTGCAATTTTAATATCAAGATCAAGATTTTTCAGTATTTTTTTTGTGTGTTAATGACATCGAAAATTTATAGCGAGATTGAATTATGGTTGAAATATGATTGAATATTTTTATGATTTTAGGTTCAAATAGAAATTACAAATTGTTCGTTCTTTTTTATAATGTGATTTTTGTTAGATCGATTAACGAATGAAATAAAATTCAAATTTTGTGGGATCGAAGAGACTTGCAATTTTTTTTCATTTCATCATGGTTGATGTAACATTTGATTTTTTTTATCGCGGGTTGATATTGATTGTAGGATAATTATTATAACTAACGTCCAAATTAATTGGACAGGGCGTTACACTCGTGAGTCGACGAACAGAATTTTCACCACTCGGCAATTCTTGAGTAGGTAAAAGATACCGTGATTTTTCATTCCCTTGTTCTCATCGACAAAAAATATCTTTTACCCGGAAACCCTCCAGGCGTTCATGGTTCGCTGAACATTCGGTACGCGACGACGAGCATCATTATACCGAGATGAGAGTGCCCGAGGAACCGAAAGATCAAAAGTGTCGAGAGTCGATATATGCGATAATTACATGTGGCTGGAGAGCGGAGCCTTGAACACGCTCTTGACATGTCTCTTAAGCATTGAAATAGTAAAAACGACACTTCTATTTAACGAAATATCGTAATATTATTGAAGATGATTCTAGCCTAGCGACGTGAGAATCGGAGTCCAAGTGCGAATATTACGAATTAAGCGACGTGCAAAATATAAGTTCATAGAATTTTTTCGAATTGTTTTTTGTTTCAATTTTCTTTCATGATTCTAATATTAATTAACGATTCTAATTATTTTCTTAATTGCATGTACTCGAATATTTCTAGTCGCGTTATTCCAAACAAATTAAGTGGGAATGAATTTCGAATACTAAAAAGTATTGTTCCACTCAACTGCGGACGAGACTATGTTCGTTTTTTTTAAATATTAAATCATAAACGTGTTGATACATCAATTCGAACGTCACTGACACGACAGATCGACAGACATCAGCTTTTTACCCCATCCCCTTAATATTTTCTCTTAAATTGTACAAAACATAGAAAATACGATCAACATTTCCCAACTCACAAACCACAAAAAAGCAAACGTCAATTTAGTGCTTGAAAATTATCCGCATTCGTACTTTTTCAGCCCTTCGAGGGGATGCCAGAAATAAAAAGCTCAAAAGCTAATAAATTTCACGCGTAAAAATGAAAATATTTACCGAAGCTTGGCACTTTCATCGAGTTTCATGCTCTCCGGCATATCATCCCTTTGGATTACTGAATTCTCGTCGAGTATGCACTGGGCAGTATGTATACAGTCATACACATACATCCTATATACATATATATATAAATATATAGACGTATGTACGCACAAATCATTTTCGCGTGGAAGCATTGAATTACATTCTCTTCCGATATTGTACGTATATCATGAGCTGGAAGAGAAGGGATGCTGTGGAAGATAGAAATGGGGTAGAAGGTAGACTGACCACTACTGGACTCTCTCAATGCCGCGCAACCAGCAAATCTACGTACGTATCGCATCTACGGGCGCATATTATCGGTCCAAGGTCTATATACAGTAACAACGGAGAAACGTGCCCGGGTGAAAACGCACCCGAGAGAGCTAGAGTGGTCCGACGCGCAACATCCCACGTGTTTCCTCCGTATCTCTTTCTCTCTCTCTCTCTCTCTCACCCCCTCTTTATGTCTCGTTCTCTGACGCCCTCCCCCTCCCCCTAACCCCCTCTCTCGCTCTCTATCTATCCAGCTATCTGGCTATCTTTCTCTCGCATTTACATATATACATGAATAGCGCCGCTAGCTTCGTTCTGGGAATGACAGGCTGCGTGTTTCTATACGTTGTATCTAGCGTCGGTGCTGGTCTTGTTGTGATCGAGATCGAGGGAGAGAGAGGGTGGGAGGGAGAGAGAGAAAGGAAGGGGGCGAAGGTTGGGGAGGAAGAACACTCGAGGCAATAACCAGCAAACGACCCCCTTTTACGTTTGTCTCCTCTCACTAAATCAAACGAAACTGTCCCATTTGATGGCTCGACGCTGTCCACCAATGGCAACATTTTTTTCTACGTCCCGTATACAAAAAAAAAGTGTTCGGCTGGTGCACTGATTTTATCGTAATGAAAAAAAACACCGATTTCCGAAAAAAAAAACTGCGCAAATTTCGACGATGTGTCGAAACGTGAAATCTATCGAACCGTCGATGGCGGGACGTACGACGGGAACGATCGAAGATCGAACGCTTTGTTTCAACTGCAGTATATTATGATTTTTTTCGGATATTACGTGATTATCATATTTTTTTATCACTAAATCGATTACGACAATAAGAATAATCGAAATATCCAGACGGACCGGTTTTCGTCGCTCGCCCGACTCTCGCGGTATGCAAAATATTCGTAAAAAAGCAACGAAAAAAAAAGAAAATAAATTGACCGTTCGAGTTCAACGAGCACGAAAATTACAGATCGCTGACCCCCGCTGGAAAGTAAATACGTGTATAGCATGGACATACATATACAGTGAGTAACAAAAATATTCGGACACCACGGTATACCGGCATAAACCATTATGTATCGCAGTTATTTCTAAAAGGAAAAAAATTCTTTTTTTAGTCAATACATTATTGATATTTGTTAACAATAATATGTCATAAAATTATTTTTATATATAATCTGTAGGTATTTTTTTAAACATTGTATAGAATAATGTACGATTTTCACGCAACGAAAATATTCGGACACTCAACATACATTGTAAGGAATATGTTCTATGTCTCAGCAATCGACCTCCAATGAATGTTTACAAACACAATGTATGTGTAGCCAGACTTCATAATGCTGTTTAGTAAAATTTTCACCAGTTTTACGTCGATCGTGAGCAAAGATGCCTCGCAAAACAAAAAATACTTCTTTTGATATAAGACAGCTCGTAATTTTCCACCAAGCGAAGGGAAAATCTTATCGGGAAATTGGTGCATTGTTAAATTTAAGTAAGAGTACTGTTGCAGACATTATAAAAAGATTTAAACGTGAAGATCGCATTGAATCTGTGAAGCAGAAAGGCCGACCAAGAGTGTTGACCGAAGCAGATCGCAGACAGATAGTGCGAAAAATTAAAAAAGATCCGAGATTAAGTGCTCCAAAATTAGCGGCTGAAGTGTCTCAAAACACTGGGAAAGACATTCATCCACAAATGATTAGAAATATCTTAAAAGAAAATGGATATCATGGTCGAGTAGCCAGGAAAAAACCTTTCATAAACGAGATCAATAGACGTAAACGTGTGCAATTCGCAAAAGAATTCGGCAGCAAAGATGAATCATGGTGGAATGACGTGATCTTTTGTGACGAAAGCAAATTTAACATTTCTGGGTCCGATGGACGAGCTATGGTGTGGCGTAAACCCAATACAGAGCTGAGACCAAAAAATTTACGTGCTACGTTCAAGCACGGAAACGGGAGTGTACTCGTTTAGGGGTGTATTTCTACTGCGGGTGTTGGAAAATTAGTTTTTATTGACGGTATTATGGATAAAAACAAATACCTTCAATTATTGAAAGACAATTTGATACAGAGTGCTACACAAATGGGGATTGAAAGAACGTTCAAATTTTATCAAGACAATGATCTGAAGCACAAAGCGCGAATTGTACAGGAATATCTGTTATATAATTGTCCAAAAGTGTTGCATCCTCCACCTCAATCTCCGGACTTAAATCCCATAGAAAATCTATGGGAACAATTGGACCAGGGAGTTCGTTCATCACATCCACGTACGAAAGATGAACTAAAGACGAGATTGCAGGAAGAATGGCAACAAATTAGTGCAGACTATTTGAACAAAATTATTTCAAATATGCCAAAACGTCTGAAAAACGTGGAAGATCAAAAAGGATATGCCACTAAGTATTAAAGGTTATTAATAATTTAAAATGCACCCATTTCTGATAAGTGTCCGAATATTTTTGTTGCGCGAAAATCGTGCATTATTCTATACAATGTTCAAAAAAAGATCTACAGATTATTGATAAAAATAATTTTATGATATATTATTATTAACAAATATCAATAATGTATTGACTAAAAAAAGAATTTTTTTTCTTTCAGAAATAACTGCGGTACATAATGATTTATACCGATATACCGTGGTGTCCGAATATTTTTGTTACTCACTGTACGTATATATCTGTCCCTGTTGTAATCGAATTATACATAGACATATTTTCACAGTCGGAAAGAAAAAGCAGTGCGCTTGTGCGAGAGCACCCGAGAGATACACACACACACACATGTATATATAGGTATATTTATGATGCTGCATATACATATATACCATATGTATATGGTCTGTTGTGAACCAGCAGGTCATTTTTTCCAATGCTAATTCCAGGTGTACAAAGAAATTTGAATATTTTTATACCACACGGGCGCGAGTGCCTGAGGAAATGTAGACAGGGTGTCTGTGTATGTGTGTGTGTGTGTGTGTGTGTGTGTGTGTGTGTGTGTGTGTGTGTGTGTATCCATGAGAGAAAGAGAGATAGAGAAAGAGAGAAAGAGCGAGAGAATCGTGAAGGGCGTTGTGGTGCGCTCGGGCACATGCAAAATGCAAATGAACGCAATGGATCGAATGCGAGGAAGAACCATCGGAACTAGAATGAGAGAGATAGGAGAAAGGTAGAGAGAGAGAGAGAGAGAGGATGAGAGGGAGACGAGAAGAGAGAGGGAGAGAGATGGAACGCGTCGCATTTCCCCCTCGCGAAAAGCTCGATCGGGTCGCGCCGATGGGAAGCTGTCGACTGTGTGTTCTGGCTTTGCTACCCCATGAGGGAGGGGTGATTTCGGGAACGGAAAACGTGGGCCCAGACCGCGTTTTCAAAGCCCCATTCCCCCTGTTTCGCGATTTCTGCACGCGCGGTCAGATGTATTGCGGTGGTTGGGTTAGCGCTCGGACCCGGATCGCAATCCGCTAGTGAAATACATACATACATACATATATGTATATATACATAACTGTATATCTATAGAAAGATAGTCGAGTATCGCGCGGAAACCGCAACTCACTAATTGTTTTTCAATTCGCAACAATCGAAGCTATGCGTGCGCCCACCCCTTCGACCTCACCACCCCAGCCTCTTTTCCTTCCCCTCGGCGACCTGGCCAACTCGTTTTCGCTTTTTCTCAACTCTTTCTCTCTCGCTCATCCTGTTTCTCTCTCTCTCTCTGTTTTCGGTCACTGTATTTTCCTATACACTGATGTATGTGCGTGTGGGGGTGTTTTTTTACGGTGTGTATATATTATAACGAACCGAGAGATCCGCATCCCGTTGGACTCGTGGGGGTGGGACTTCGCTATCACGAATATTATTTTCGGCCGATGTCGTATAATGGATATTTATTCGATTGGGAAGCTTCTCGGTCCGGTCGGTCGACTCTGGAGTTTTTAAACCACGCCATAAAATCGTTTTTACTTCGTTATTGCTCGTTTTTACGTTTGGTGTGTTGGAACGAAAGAAGCTCGCTGAGATTTGGAAAGTGTATAATAAAAAAAGAATGCAATTATTCAGATTAAATCAATGGGATTTTGGGGCGGTTTATTGTTTGAAGATCGTGGAACATGCGGTAATCTAGCTCTTCGTCGATGAAAAACGTTTTGACAAGTCAGTTTTTTTTTCAGATTGGAAAATTATTTTTCGTATCAAAGAATAGGAAATGTGCAGCAGACGAAATTTTCGAAACAAGGCTAGTATTAAGATACGATGGAGTTTCGGTGAAAATATTAATTGGTACGTGTCGCGAATGAAATTCGCAGTTGGTTCGCCATTCCATTGTTTCCCAATATTTTAATGAACATGCGGAAAAAGGGGTTGATTAGAAAGAAGAGCTACACGTTTTGGCCCATAGCGCTTTTTACATTCGTTATATTTTTGTACTGTAAACATCTCGTACATATTGCATCCGGTATTTTCACATAATTGAAAGGAATAATTGTTCCTCAAATAATTAATAATAATAATAATAATAATTGTTTCTCAACGAATGAAACGAATGAAATGAACGAAATGCAAAAATAAAACAATGAATTAATATTGTACCAAGTAACTTTTACACAAAATGTAAATAAAGATCTCATAATTGTCTATTAAAAATACCGTTGTACACGTTGCAGCGTTCGAACGAGCCGTCGTTGCATTCGTTCGCGTAAATCATGTTGATCGACAGGATCATCGAACTCGATTAGTACCGTTGCGCATTCAAGTACTATTTCACGCATTGGAGGGATTTAAACAAAGCAATAAATTTCCCGCATTAACCATGTTGGCCCGTGTTGACCATGTTGGTTGGCAGCACGCGCGTCCATGCAACCTCGCATCGGTAGCGTTTGCCTACTATTTCCGTAACGCGACACACCGTTAATGATTAATGAGACAATGACATTAGTTTCTTTGGCCACTAAACCCTGGTTGAAACCGACCGACTCGATTGGTCATGCGATGCACCGGATTAACCACTCTACAAATGGAATTGGTAACATTATCCAAATCGATGGACTCCAACCACTGTGATACTTGGTCCCCGATTACAGTCGATTATTACAGTTACTTAAAAACATTCGATGATAATTAATTTTTATCAGCAATTTTTTTTATGATCACAAATTTTCTATATAGTCGTATAGGTTTGGCCAAAAATTGTTTGCTTTATTTTCAAATCGATGGAAATGAATTTTTTCTTTATCCAAAGACAATTTTTAACACACATTTTTCATCGAATCAATCAATTTCATCGAATACTCCAATTATTTTTCTAATTAAGTACGATAAAAAAATAAATAAAATCCAAAGTATTTTCAAATCTTAAAAATGTTGGATCCTACCGATGGTAATTAAATTAAACTTACGAGTTAGTCACTTCCGGTGATCAGTGATTTCAAGGTCCCGCCAGATATTCGGTTGACATTATATACTCAGATAATTCCCTCGACACTCGTAAACCTCCGATTTATTCGTATTGAACGATGGTTGGTCGATTTAACAAATTTTCTTATCCCCCGTACGTAATATGCCAATTAGCAGCTACGCGGTAGCTAATCCAAAGAAAATAGCCAGCCTTTTACCTCATTCATCCCTTATCCGTTCAGTATCCATTGAAACGTTCCTCGTAATTTTTTTACAGTCGGTTCCGACCAATTAGTTTCATTCCGACCAATTATTTTTTCTTCGTATCCTTGAAATATATTAAACACGGTTTAAAGTTTCCATTACAGATAGTTGAAATAACCGCGAGCTCGGGATGATTAATCAGTGGTTCGTCTCATTGCCGGTAGAGGTATTCGTCGCGTATCTAATAATTTTGACTGGAAACTGAAACTCGCATTGTACGGCGAAAGACCGCGTGGAAGATCGATATGGTGGATCGAAAGAGAGTGGGTTAGAAGAGAAACAGAGAGAGAGAGAGAGAGAGAGAGCGAGAGATAGAGAGAGAGCGTAAGAGGGAGAGAGAGAGAGGCAGATAGAGAAAGAGAGAGAGAAACAGAGAGAGAGAGAGAGAGAGAGAGAGAGAGAGAGAGAGAGAGAGAGAGAGAGAGAGAGAGAGAGAGAGAGAGAGAGAGAGAGAGAGAGAGAGAGAGAGAGAGAGAGAGAGAGAGAGAGAGAGAGATGATGAAAGACCACATAAATGGGTAGCTAATGCGAATAAATGGACCGGTAAACGTTACCGCTAAATTAGCCATTGTCGTCCGTCCCGTTCTCCCCATATCCATATACATTTATACATATACACGCGCGTGTAACGCGAGCGCGGACCAAAACTGATGGAGGATAATTTAGTCGACAACGCGGAAACCGTTGGACCGAGGCTCCCGCGGCCGAGTATAACACAGAAATGCGCTTATAACTCCGCGGTCGAAGCATTTTCGGCCGATCGCCGTAACGCCCGAGTATAACGAAAACAAAAAGTAAACGACCGAAAAAACAACAAGAACAACACGATAATAAAAACACAACGGCAAGCATCGATCTTGTTATATTTTTCAAGGTGAAGGCGCTTTGACGATACCTCAAAAAGAAAAAGAAAAAAAGAAAATATAATAATATCAAATTTTCACAATCCTCGACAGATCGTCGCGACCTCTGTCGTCGTATCGTTTCGATGAAATTCCGGATTACCCGTTTGTCGTTCGTGTCATTTTGTTTTCGTTCGTTGCATTTGTTTTTATTTATTCGATTCGTAAAATACGCGGCATCCGGTATTAGTGCGTGAAAAAACCAATCTATCGGCGTTATTCGTCTCCATTTTCCTGGCGTAAAATCGGCAAGGCGTTTCGCGGAAAAAATCATACGGATGAGCGGTGGGTCGCTTTTACGTTGCGGTACGTTGCACAATAAATTCCGTAGAAACATGCACATTGACGCGAATACGCAGATTTGTACGCGAAGAGTACGAAGGGAACGCGCGTACGTTGGGGTTGTTTGTCCGCGCGGCGCGTGTCGGTTCGAACCGCTAGATCGATATTCCGCGCGTACGAACGTCTATCCCACTTGTACCTTTCGTTTTCCGACGGAGCTTGTACCATTTGCGATTCGAATTTAAATATAATAATTTTCATCCGGGTATTGCGGCATAACTGTGTAACACGCCGCATCATGATTCCGGTATCAAACCCGATCCGTGCCCTTATATCCATCCCTCTCTAGCGCGCACGGACCAAACTCGCCGCGATACGTACGAGATTCTCTTAGCATATTTTAATATCCGCCGAGAGAGGGCTACGCTGATTTAATCCGCGAACGTGAGCTCCTCTGTCCTTGGCCAAGAGTCCTTTCCGGTTACATACGATTCATGAAGAAGAATATGTAGGTTGCAAGACTGCATGAATTTTGAAAAAGGAATTTTGAAAAAAATGGAACGAAAGTCAGATTGTAAAAAAGAGGAATAATCCATTGTATGTTCTGAGGGATAACGGGGGTTTAAGGCCCCGCTATGATGGTTACAAAAAAATTTGCTTTTTTTCATGACTGAATGCATTTTGGGAAAAAGAAAATGAGAAGAACATGGAGGAAGCGTTCGATTATAAGTAGCAGAGAAGTTGGTTGGATATTTTCCAGAGTAATGAGTAATTTTGAAAACAAAAAATCAAAACATTTTGATCCGATCACAAGTTGGATAAAAATCGTTTGGATATTTGGCAGGGTAATGGGTAATGGGGTTCGAATTGATTTTTGGTAAGACGAAATATTGAGTTCCTGTATCGTTCAAATGATATTTTATTAAATCCAACATACCTATAGTTTTGAAGTTAGCCGAGTTTTTGTGTCGTAAAATGGAGGGTTCTGAAAAAATATTTGAGTACCTAACTTATGTTGCGTATAAATTGTGAAATACCAGGTGAGCTGGGGGGGTTACAGTTGGAAAAGATGCCTGTCCCGATATCCGCACAGAAATCTCGCCGTTTGGCGCAGTCTCGTTATTGTATAACGATTGTAGCACTAGGGCACGTCTGTTTTGGGAAAAGGCCTTAGTTCAAAGTTCGAGGCCACTCGAAAAGTCGAGGCACAAATTGGACCTGGGCCCTCAACTCGTCCGTTCGCTGTCTCTCTCTGTCTCTGTCTGTCTCTGCCTCTGTATGTCTGTCTGTCTGTCTGTCTCTCTCTCTCTCTCTCTCTCTCTCTCTCTGAGGTTAAAGTGTAATTGGCATTGGTTTCGAACAGTAGCGATGGTAAGCAGTACTATGTATATTTTCATATTGACAGACAACGAATAAGGGAGGAACGAGCTGAAGAACAGTGGTTCTTGAAGAAAAATAGTTTCCTCGAGCTTTTTCCGTTATTCGACGTGTTGTTGGAATTCGTTTCTTGCTTTGACCTTTTTCATCATAACATTAAACGAATTGTCGACAAACAAGTTTAATAAAATCCTGCAACGAGAGGTTCGTACGAAGAATAACGAATAAAAGAACGATTAAAATTTTCACAATTATGAAACTTTCCCAACCTATCTTGATTGCTTTTTAATTAGCAAATGAGAAAAAAAATTCTAGATCAATTTTACAGATTTTTTAGAAAGCAGCTTCCAAATTCATTTTCCCGAATTTTTGAGAAAAAGAACTTGAAGATCAATTTTTTAGAATATAAAAAAAATATTCAGATTTATTTTGTCTGAATTCTCTAGCAAAAAACGTTTTAGACTTCTCCTGGCAAAAACGCTGAGATTCATTTTCCCGGTGTAAAAATCACTGAAAATCCTAGTGTTACGATCTTCGATCGCAAACTGAGAGTAAAATGGCCAAATCTTGAAATACAGTTAGTTAGCCGCGTCGTGTCGTTGAAAACGAAGCGAGAAGAAAAAGTTCTAGCGGAAATGCATCCCGTGACATATTCAAGTTGGGTAGTTCTCGGTCGACATGTCGAAGGCAAGTCTCATCAGGGTGAAAGTTGTCAATTCCACGGTTGCCCCTCGGTCGAATCCCTCGAACACCGAGCCACGCGCGATATCAGTCGGATGACGAGAGAGAAACAACCTGCGTCTGACTGTTTCATATTTAAAGTACATTTCCTATTCCGGAAACGGCAATATTTGGTCATCGTAAGACGCGTGTACCTTTCCGACAAATGGGACAATTTATTTGCTGTTGAAAGAGAGGATGAGAAAAAGGAGAGGAAGTTGAAGACGAAAAAGAAGAAGAAGAAGAAGAAGAAGATGAAGGGGAAGAGGGATGAGACAGAGAGAGAGAGAGAGGGAAATCTCTTGGTCGCGGGGGTGAATTCTCGATGCCGCGTGGCAGTAGCGAAACGGTATATAGAGAGAAGCATCATTTCCGGTGGCTTCCTCGATGAAGAAACCTGCCAGTCAGTAACAACGCCCGAGTGAGAGCTCACGCTCTCTTCCTACCCTGCTCTCCCAACTCTCGACGAGAGGTCCGCTCGTCGGCTTACTACTTACTTACGGACTGCCTCATGCCTCGCTACGTCTACCTTGGCCTGGGCTCTTACTAGCACAGACACGCCGTGTTACCTCGCCTCTGCCAGTTATAGCGTTATGTATACGTTTGCTCTGACATACAGTTATTTATATAGACATACATACACCCCCACACCCACACAGGAATATATATTTATATATATAGCGGTACATCAACCCTACGAGGGCGAGTTTTATCCGGTGCTTCATAAGCATCGTGGGGTTCGCGAAAAATTTACCTTTCCTACTGCCCAGTGGCCCCGAACGACCCCTTCCTTCGTTATCTCTTCCCATCCAACCTTGAGCGAAAGCCTACGACGTCTTCGAGCTCCTCCTCCGTGTCAGTGGCAGGTCTGGCCGGATATAGGCGAATCTGGGAAAATAATTTCGGTGGATCACATGCAGCTGTGTAATAAAGTTTCCGCGACGATGGAAATTGGAAGGAAAGAAAGCTAGAGAGTTCGAATTTTAGTCGTGTAACAGTGCGACGTTCGAAGCGAGAGAAAACAGCGCTATCCGTGGATTATTTCGTACTCTGCTGTTTCTTAGACCAAGAATGTCCTGTGGAGGTATTCGGGTCTTTATACTCCTTGCGCTTCGCTCCGGCCTTCTCTCTGATCACCACTGTACTGAAAACGGTCGACAAATATTTTCTTACCGCTCTACTTCACTCTCTTTGCGTTTAAAAGTCCAATAGCACGAGAACTAACAACAAACAACCCCCATTTCTTTGCTGGCATCGTATCTGTATTTCTTGACGTGTCCGCTAGACAACAAGGTTTCGTGATCAACGCTGAAACAGTGCTGCTAAATTCACGAACATTTTAACGATTTAGTCGTGAACTTTAAGTTCTGCTTCCGTGACGACACTTATTGTTAGAAATAGGGTATTTCTTTTTTCATCCCTATTTTTCTGCAAGTGTACTTTCGCGATTGTCATTGCCGCATAAAGACCGAGAAAAGTAGTGGGGTCGGCCGGTCCGATTGAAATTCGCGCGCGAAACGATAGTGGCGCCGGTCGGTACACGATTCCTACTGTATCGATCGTCGATAAAATTCCATAAAAAATGATTTTTTCGTAAAAAAAACACTTTCCGATCCAGCGAAATATTCACTGCGTTATATTTACACATTCAACACACCCGCGCGTGCTCTCCGACCAAGTAAATATTATTCTCGAATCGAAAATAATTAATTTCGATGGTACCTTCCTGTAAATTCTACCGTGAGACTGGTCCATATTGGTCAATCCCTTACCAGGTCAATTTGTATGCCGTACATATCAATAAATCGGATCAAGTACACGTTCGATATAGTACTGGACGTGTGCCATGGTAACCAGGCCATCGTCTGAGTCGCGTCTATACCGTGTGTTAGAGGCCCACCAGCAGTGGTCACCGTGATTTTGAGCAAACATTTGCGGTTCGATTGGCGCTGGTTATGTGTGCACGTGGGTGCGTATGTGTACATGGACGAAATGCGGGACCGGTTAAGTAGGCTTTCGTGCAGGCTCGAAGAGAAACGGAATGTAGAAGATCGTGCGGGGCGGGGGGGGGGGGGGGGGGGGGGGGGGGGGTACGATGGATAGAGCAAAATGAGAGAAGCGGTTATTGGCGCATAGTGAACTTATATACACTTTACACATAAACATACACCCACTTATTAATATATATATATAGACACACACACACACAGAAACACAATAAAGTTCCTTCGCTTTTCTCTAACTCTGACTCTGCTCTTCTCCTCTCCCAGTGTGTGCTTTCACCTCGAATTCACGCTCGGAATACCAACTTTCCTAATGCAATCAATTATCTCTTTCGCCGCTCAAGATCCTCAATCCTTACTAGAAGCTTTTCCATCCTCCCTCTACCTTTCCGCCGATTCTCCTTCCTCTCCTTCCCCTTCACTCGAAAAGCTTTATGCGCGTGTTTGTAATCGTACATATGGAATCCTCGGACTCGAGTGCTTTTGGTTTATACGCGGCCGACTTATACACACGTTGGACATAACGTATCACGAATATGTTCGTAAGTACGAAAAGAATTTTCTCAAGATCGAGATTGATCGAATCGTGGCGAATGAAATACGAAACCGAGTGGGACTATCGTTTGATGGGTGACAAAAACGATATTCGAACTTACCGCGTAGTTTTTCTTCGACAATTGGCAAGCGACGTGTGACATATATCTATATATATGTATAAAATACTTCGGGTATATAGAAAAGTTTTTGCCACCTTTCTCATCCAGTTACTCACCTGCCTCGTCTTCCTGCTAGGTTGGCAGGTTTTACCGTACGGCGAAGACGCCGGAATTCCGGCCGGTAGCCCCCCGCCCCTCCCCCACTCTGATACCACTGTCTGAGCCCTCCCCCCTCTTCCTTCACCGCTCCGTCGAGCTATCCTCTTACTCCCCGCTCGTTTGTACGCGCTCGTGGTCGTCGGACGCGACGAGAACACCCCACGTATTTCCTGATGACGTGGGGCAGCGTACAAGGGGTGCTGCCCTCTCGTGGATATTTCAACGAGCTATAAGTCTACACGTCGAATCGGACCGTATCGGGGCCAGCACAGTTAACGTCCTCTCTTATATATCCAACGAGCTACCCAAGCCACGTCTCTCGCGATGTGTTACGCGGCAACTCTCGTTGGGCTATCCGTGACCTCACCCCAAGAATATATCCTTCCACGACCCCTTACACCATTGGCTTTCGCCCGCTATCTACTATGTTTGCGCGGCCTTCTTTCACCACGAGTTTGATATTAGTTGGAGATTCGCGACGACGCAAAGTCCGGAACGACGACGAGGACGACGAGGACGACGACATTCAACGAAGAGGGTGCGCGCACGGCAGCTGCCGAACGCGAAATCCACGCTACGATTCTACCGTCCTGTTCTCATTGTTCCGACGTAATTATCGGACAAAAGCAAACTTGTTTCATTGAATGCGGATAGCTGGGACGAGGGTGGTAGATTCTGCTCGTTCTACCTCTCTCTATCTCGATCTCGAGCTTTCTCTTTTCGTACTGTCTCGCACCCTTTTCATCACCAACGACCCCAAACCTCGACCCGAAGACCTTCCCTTCGTCCATTATATTTCCCTTCACCTTCTAGCACTCTCGTCCCGATTCCCAACTCCAATTGTGTTTACGTACCCTTCTTTTTATTTTTACTTCTACTTGATGGAGGGAAATGTGACGGTCTGACCAATGAATTTTATTGTAGATCATACGATTTTTCGTAAAATTGTTTGATTCAGAATTACTTCGTTATAGTTAATTAGTATTCGGTCGACGTTATACTCGGATATAATTCTCTGGCCACTTATGAAACTCAGGGTTACTCGTATCGAACGATCGTTCGTTAATTTAACAAATTTTCGATATCAACCGTACGTATCGTGCCAATTCGCAGCTACGTGCGAGCTAAGGCTGGCCTTACTCCAAAAAGGAAGCCAGTCCTCTATCTCGCGCATCCCTTATCCGTTCTACATACGTTGAAACGTTACTTGCGATTTTTCATCCCGTCGATTCAATCTCCATACAGATCCGCATTTCCCATTCCTTATTCTTTCGAGTTGATCCTTTTTCCTTCTCGCTTTTGCACTTCGAGCTCGCGATAAATCCGTTAAGTGCCGCGACCATCGAACGTCATCAGAAAAGAGGTCATTGAAAAAGTACGTTGCAAAGGGGTTGAAACAACGGGTATTTGTTAAATTGAACTTTTATCGCAACACGATAAGATACATCATTCTAGGTCCTAACCAGGGGCCAATCGATTCGAGGGCGAAAACTTTTTCGGACAGGCCCAGGGTGTGTATATAGCTACATGGGGCTGTACATGCCGTGAAGAACGAAGCGAGGCACCTCGGATAAGGGAAGTTAAACGGAGTGGCAAAAGTAGTTTTATCCGGCTCGAGAACTATCCTCGTAAAGAATCGGATGTCTCTTCGCGGTGCGTTCTTCTGGGTTCCTCCCCAACCCACTCGACCATCAGTGAAACACAACCTTCTTCTCGACTCTTCGTGCCGTAGCAATCTTAATTTACGTCGAGCTTCGTCGTGTGCCTCGCCTCTCGTCTCTTCCCTCGTTCTTTCATAAAACAAAATTGTGCAACTGTCACGTGTGACGTCGCATTGTTATTTTGTTTTTTCATTGTGTAAGTTTTTTGTCAAAGCATTTTATCACACGTAATTTTTCATACTATAACATTTTGATTAAGAAAGTGCTCGACACTATTCAAAAAGTTCAACATGGAGTGAAAAAAAATTCCCATGGTTCGCGCGAGCCATCGGGATAAAATTTGATAAAGTAGAGAATGTCGATTCGACCCGCTCGTTATTATTTTCATGAATTTTGTTCCCTTGTTCTTTTTTCACTCGAAACATTAAAAACTTGGTCGTTTTTGTGGCGAAATATATCCCGAGAGGGAGAGAGAGAGAGAGAGAGAGAGAAAAAGAGGGAAGATGGTTGGGTCGAGGAACGATAAATCGTAAAGTTCGTTCAACATCGAGCAGAGGCAGCAGGAGCAGCAGCAGTTCGTGCCCACTGCGCCGGCAGCAATGCGGCTGGAGATCTTCGCTGGTTCTCTCGTGGAAAAGTTTGATATATCCACATAATTACGTCTGTGGGCGGTTGAGGTGCTTTCATGCCGTATCAGACAAGATATAAGTATAATACGAGTAAAAACGAGTAAAATCGAAGAGTTTTCCGGCGACCATCACGAATTTCGTTGAAACTCAAAAATGTTGTACAGTTTGTGATGGAAAATTTTTAAGACTTCTTTGGTCCACCAGTTTTTTTTACATGTATGATTCGAGGACGAGGTTTGCCTTCAAGCAATTTTCAAATCGATATATCGAACGAGTATGTTATCGATAAGGAAGAGATTGTTAAGATATTTTTCTGTAGACGAAGCACTTTTTTCAGATCTATATTTTTGATTCGGCAATATTAACTATTTATACTGCGTTTTAATTGAAAATCAACGGAAAATTACGAAAAGGGGGCTTAAATAAGTAAAAAAGTAATTAATATATCGTTATTTCTTGTACATTGTTGATGCTTGTAAATTTTATATTCCTAT
This sequence comes from Netelia inedita, assembly GCA_964017225.1. Lineage (NCBI taxonomy): Eukaryota > Metazoa > Arthropoda > Insecta > Hymenoptera > Ichneumonidae > Netelia > Netelia inedita. The sequence goes on from OZ024922.1 coordinate 12,986,306, forward strand.
CGCTCTCGTCACCGCTGAGGAAGTAAACACTGAAAAAATACAATAGTTGAGCACGCTGATGTGCAGAGACCACCACGTGCCAAGGTAAAAAACTGAAAAACGCGAATTTTCATGGTTTTTATGGTTTTGTCGACACACCGGAAAAAAGAATGTGGTATTAGTGTTATAAGGAAAGTTGTTGGTTCCGAGATGGCCCTATAGGATACAAAGAAGTGTTTTCCTCCCTTGAGGTATTGATGGTCCAAGCTCGCTACCCACTCGGCCCTTCGAGCTTGAGAAAGGGCTAAAATTTACCAGAATGCAATATTCCGCCAATTTCAATGAGTATCGTGAAAACTCGAAACATCGACTTTTCGCGATGCTTTGTCTCCGTTCTCGTTCCGTCCTACAGAAAATTTTACAAACATCTGCATTATTATAAAAAATTTGAAATTTTTAATAATAATGCAGTGTAAACAAGTCGCGTGCCAAAATACGAAATATAGGTCCAAAGTTTGCCTCGTCCTCTACGATAAAGGTCAGCACCAATGTTTTCGCTATCGATCATGGATTCCGCGGTATGTCGATTCAAAAAAATGTTCAACCAAAACTTCGACCTAGCGCCGCATTTAAAAAAAAATCTAGCGTAGGATTAAAATTGCTGTAAAAAATTGTCATTACGAACTGTACTGTCAAGTAGGCTTGAATTCGATCAAAATCGGAGACAGTTGCCGGAAAATTCTTTAATTCGCTCGTTTTTACTCGTATCTTTGCACCTATACACGTATATAAATATATAAATATATACCTACAAGCGTGTACGGTGAGTTTGCACAGGTTGATCATCGCAGCTGTTGACGTGTTCACCATCGACCAACCGAAGCCGTATCAGCATCAACTGCCTCTCGCGCATAGTCCTCTCCCACACCCTCTTTCAACTTTTTAAACATTCCGCCGGATTCTAAACTCCACCATGGCTGGCACGCGAAACTCGCCAAGCTCGATACGGCCCACGTATTTTCTTCTTTAATAAATAGCTCCGTGAATTTTTTCACGGGCTGCATTTATATATATATATACTTATATGTGTGTTTATCTATAAAAGTGTAGTTTCCTTTTTATTTCACCATAAACAATGAAAAGACTGTCTCGATACAAAGATCCTTGTATTTACGTCTACAAGTGGTATCGGCTATCCTTATAACATAGCGTTATTTCGAGCATCTAATTAGCGATGAGGAAAACACTCCATTCGAATGAAAGCATACGTACAAAAGAGATTTTCTTTCGAAAATTCATTCATTAGGTTGAACGTTTCAAGATAGGAAAGAAAATAAGAGAAGAGAGGAATCATCGTTCGTTATCGTCGTGGATTGGCGAAAGAGCGAGCGACTGAAAAAGAGAAGCGGAGAGTTTTGGAGAAAGAGGGAGAGACAGAGTGAGAGATAGAGAGAGAGAGAGAGAGAGAGGGTAGGTTCACTCGAGATTGTTTTCTGCTCCTTTCGAATCGTCTTGTTGGCCAGTTTCGTTTCTACTTCTTCTTTCTTTTCATTGAACCGAAGAAGCGAAATAAAAAAATAAAGGATCGAGGAGAACCGAGAGTTTCCTAGAAAAAAAAGGGGAGAAAAACAAAAAAAAACAAGTGAAACGAGATAGAATTGCCGTGTATGCGTGTCTCTCTCTCTCTCTCTCTCCCTCTTTCTTTCTGTGTGTGTGTGTGCATGTGTGTGTGTGCGTATATGGGTGTGCGTGGGAGTGGGTGTGGTTTTCGTTGTAGTTGTGTATAGTGTCGAGAGAGTCTCCAGATTGGTCTCCGAATCAATTAAGTCAGCGATGCGATACTTCGTAATCAGCGTGTTTCGGTCGACGGGGTGTGTGTCGTACCCCGCTACCGCGCATCGCAGTTTCGTTCGTTTCTTTCGGCCCGACCACACGACCCTATGTCCTGATCCACGAAGCCATCGACGACAGCATCGTCGTGGCTGCCGATGAGAAGATTCAGGTTACGCGACACAAACCACCCTTATATATAAATATATATATATATATATATATATATATATATATATATATATGTAAGGGTAGTTTTTGTCAAAAATATATAGATATATTGGCAAATACATGCTATATATATGTATATAGGTAAGAGTGAAGTAAGAGACGAGTGGCCCGTACGAGGGCGCCACAGATCGCGTGGGAATGCGGAAGATTCACGTCCCAATCAATGTGGGATGTTCAGTATTTACGAGCGGGGCCGAGGCACTTGTCGTTTCTCAAGGACCTTCGCGCGAGTTGCACAGAGGAAGGGACAGTACGAATTCTCTCAGTGTGCTATACACAATCCGAGAATCCGTAGTACCGAGAGTATGTCCTCCTTTCTATCCTCCGCTATACCCTGCAGTCTCCATCTTACGCTGTCTCCTGGCAAATCACGATTCGCGATCTTTTTTTTCTTTTCCTTTATGTGCTTTTTATTCTTAGCAACTATTACGGCGATGGGTGTTAGCGGAATGAAAAAATATGCAATTTTTTTTACTATTTTACGTAGAATTTGGAAATTTATATTTTTTAACAATTTTTTTTCTGTTTTTTTTTTTTTTTTTTTTTTTTTTATTAAGCTCAGCACCAGTTTGTAATCAGCGAATGTTTCTGGTAGGCTGGAGCCTTTGTAAGAGAAAAAAAACGAATCTTTTGCTTCTCATTTGCTCACCCTCGCTTTCTTGGAACGGAAAAAATATCGATATTTCAAGGGTTTGGGTTTCCTACCCTTTGATCGATTTAAGCAGATGATTAGTGTTTCGAAGATTCTGGGAAGTAGACCGAAAAAATACTGAGACGGTATTATTTTGCTGGGTCGCCGGGTGCTCTTTGAAAATCCTGAAAATTGAACGAGAGACAGTAAAATATGTGAAATTTTTCAAAATGTCTCGGCGTTCCGAAAAACTCCATAAATTTTGCAATGTTTTTTCAAAAATTAAAAACAGACGCACTTCAATGAAAAAAACGAATATCGGAAGGTAGATATAAATCAAAACGACAATTATTTTAGAACAATCACTTTGAAAAAAATGTATTTTACAAAAATATTTAAAAAGCATCCAGTGAGAAAAGAAATATTGAGAAGATATAGAAAAGATTTAAGAAAAAAACGTAAGTTTCGCAAATCAAACCATCTCGTGGAAAAACTGCTATGCCAAAAGACAGAGAGAGAGAGAGAGAGAGAGAGAGAGAGAGAGAGAGAGAGAGAGAGAGAGAGAGAGAGAGAGAGAGAGAGAGAGAGAGAGAGAGAAAGCGAGAGCGGGAGATGGGAAGAGGGTGAGAAATAGAGAGTCGTGCCGAATGTGTATAAAGGTCGCGTGTATAGCGTGACGCGCGATGGTCAGTAAAAGGAGGAGGTCAAAATCGTCGATTCAGCGAAATCCATAAAGCGGGTAAGAGCCCTCGTCGACATATCGAGGAAGGGCTCTCGTCGATGGCTATCACCGCTCTTGGCCAAATTCTATTTACACTGGTGTGAAAGAGGCTGCGTTATATACCGCTGGAGGTGCCTGGATGGCAGAAGAATAAAAGGAACACGATGGAATGAGAAGGAACGAGAAGAGGATAAGGAGGAAAAAGAGGATTTCCCGGTGTAAGGATGGTGAGTGGGGCTTGGTAGTGGGGCGCGGGGTGGGTGGGGGGGGGGAGGGTTGAAGGGATGGACGGGGTGGGGCTAGGGGAGGGGGAAGTCGCGAGTTTTGTTGAGTGAAAGCACGACCGCACGAAGTAGAGCATTAGCTGAGCGAAGCTCGACTCTCGTTTATATCCGTGCTACCGTGTTACCAAGACGTACCACGTAACATCATTTTTCTATTTGACAAACGTAAATTTTGCCAAAGGTAAAAAAAACACACAAGTCTGGTGTTTCAATCAATTCGTAAATAATTCAACAGTCTCGTTTGCGAAGTCGAGGCATCGCTTTCGCTTAAATCGTCGCGATACATACGGCGATGATTTTGAGAAAAAAGGAAAACATATTTTGTCTCTTTCGGTAGCGACGTATTTTTTTGATTTTTTCTGTATTTTTTTTTATTCATTTCTTTTTGTTTTGGTCGCTGCCACATCCGCCAATCACTTCTTTTTTTCTGCGTGTCTTTCACGTAGACCAATAACTGTGCCGTTTGAACTTGCGGTGAAGAAGGAGAACGATGGAAAAATATAGCGAAATAGAGGAAGAGAGCGAGCGAGAAAGAGGGAGAACGAGAGAAGGGGTCGAGCCGAGCCATAGTTCCAAAGAGTGCGGGGTTTAAGGGGGTTTGAGGGTGGGTTTGAACGTGATCTTTCATAGCTGCTTGATTGGCCGGCGGGGCTCTTCGAGAACGAGAATCTTTTGTCTCGCGTATACTGTGCCAAGGAAATCCTCCGATAGACAAAATATTTAAGGCCAACGTGAACTCTCTGCCTCTCTCCCGCATCCCTCTGGCTTTATATATATATATATATATATATATCGCTCGCTCGCTAAACTGGCAACAATAAAAGGAGACACGTTGATGAAATCAAGATCGCGAAGGAAAGTTTTGCCCCGAGCGGTGGTTGCCGTCGGGAGTAGGGGGAGGATGTGCTTCTGTTTTCTATATATATATATATATATATGTATATATATGTATATATGGTTTCCCGCACGTAGGATCGAAAGAGAGAAAACGGACGCCGGTTAGATGCGAGAAAGAGTGAGATAAGAATATATATAATATATATATATATATACACCTCGAGCGTTGAGGGAGAGAAGGGGTTAGCATATAGTTTGGAACTCGAGATCCCGAGCATGGCGGTAAAGTAATTTATTCTGTGTCTTGTGAGACACAAGATACTAATCCCGCTGGAAAGCTGAAACCACGCGACGAACAGCTACTCATACGCGTGTATTTTTGTATATATATATATTATATAGTTGTATTTATACGTGTACAGGTATGGGACGACGTTTCACGCACGGTACTCGTGACTTAGCGCAGGCGAATGAAAAAGAGACGTACCCGTGTAGATGCATACTTCTTACGTACATGGTGTTGAGACGCATATATTTTCGCGCTTTGAGAATACGTACGTAGCATGTCGGGGATGAGCGGGGCAATACGGACGTTCGTTGCGTCGAATTTAAGGTAGGGCGGGGTCATTTGCATTAGGTGTGCGATGTACTCGGATAAATTTGAGAATGAATAATTTCAATTGTTTTTAAGGACTATTTTCATCGAAGATAGAAAGTGATAACACCTGTAAGTTTAATCGATTCCTCAGAATTGTTGAAGGTCGAAATTTGACACGAATTTTGAAAAAAAACGAATTTTCAAATTTTGACAATTGCATTTAATTGTACGATACGGTATCGTTTGATCGTAGTAGACTCTACTGTGGCTAATTTCTCTGTTTTTCCGAAATATTTCAAAGATTGGAAAAATTATTGAAAAATATTTACAAAGTCCCTTTTTTTAAAATTCGATTTCTCAAATTTTTGTTATTTATAAGATATCTTCGTATTTAATCCATTTTATTTAATCCTACGGCTGAATTCTGATTGCCTCCAAAATGCTGAAAGGATTTTATAGAAAAATAAAATACTTTGAAAAAAAAAAGAAATATCTCCATTTTTGTCCAATATGACTATCGTGCCCGTTGTGCCCCGCTCTCCCCTATACGCGCGGGCTTGCAAAGAGGGCACGGGTAAGAGGAAAAACATACGAGTACTGAATACGAGAAAACTCTATTCGCGTAGAAGGGAGAATCCGTGACGTTGAGAGATGCAAAAACGTGTACTGTATATTCTGTCGCTTGGCAATCCTGTATATTTATTTCTGATATCCGAGAGACGAATCTCCTGGTGGGCGATGATTATATATATATATATATTTATATATTTTTGTGTATACGTGCATATATGATATGGCATAGAAAAAGATTGAAATCTGATTAACTTACTTTTCCGAACGTTACTACTAAACATCATAAGATCTGAAAGTTGAATTTTCCAACCACATTTCTTCGCAACCGTCGTATACTTGGCTGTGATCAGTAGGATTCTGCCTCTGACCTCGATCAGTTTTTAAATTAGTATCAGATACAAGTTTGATAGAGTTTTCTATCTCCCGCTCAAGCTGTATTTCTTTTCATTTTTTGTTTCACTTGTATCTTACGTAGGTACTTGTAGGTAGAAAAATATCAAGAACTGCAAGTGGAAATGATAGTTATACTTTTTTTTACAAGTTTTTATTAATTTTGGGTGAGTTTTGTTTCAATTTTTCAGGTATATTTGTTTGTTTTGTTTTTATTGTTTCATTGTCTCTCTTGGTTTTCCTTTACTATGTTTATTAGCTTTTGTCTATGCCTTTGGCTGATCGACGCTGAAAACATTCGTTCTCAACGCGACAATACGAAGGGGGTTGGGGGCTGCAAATTACGCAAATACAATGTTATCGATTTTTTGGTCGTGTGGGTCGTGAAATATCGCGGGACATGTGTCGATATTACTGCCGAACGCCAAGTCGAAAGAATATCTGTATGTGTGTCATGTAAGCCGAGCAACCGGAAAGCCGAGGGAACACCATCGCTCGTGTCTTAGTGTTGTCATGAATTTTCTGGAACACGTGACAACTCCTTTTTCCATGAGCCACGAACTCCCGAACGTCTTTCCATCGGATGAGCTCCAATTTTCGAATAGAAAATATAGCAAGGTTATACACCCGGTCGTACAGTTTAACAGAAATTTTTATATAATTATCGATTTACTGTTTTGATCAATTGGTATATTTTTTTTCCAGCAAGATTTGCGAAGCGACGTCTTTAAAGCAGTAGTTTCATGAAGCTTCGTATCGATATAGCCACAAGGTGGCGCTGCGAGCGCATGGCGAGTGGGGCTGCGCGGTAGATCATGCGCGACGAATTTTCGCCCAGCCTACAAATGACTCAAAAATCCTACGGATCCTACAGAAATTGATAGCGAAGAAGCAGAATAATAAACTTCAATTAATCAATTAATTACGCGACGATAAACCTTTCTATAATTACAATAGGTGTTATATTATACGTAACTTGTCAATGTCCTTAGATCGTCGTCGACGATATACACGCCTGGATGACGTCGCCTGCGAAGATCCGCGAGCGACGCGATGACCGAGAGGGAGCGAGCCAACAGAGCACATCTCCTCCTCCTCCTCCTCTTCCTCGTCCTCCTCCCACTCCTCCTCTCGCGCATCCCGTCCGTGTGTATATATGTTCCGGCTGTTCTGATGTCCAGTGAGCCGCGTGACAGCTAATATCCGGCCAGGAAACTAACACCCCGTCACACAACCGCGGACCCAGGGTGTTCGTACCTAGCCGACTTGTCCCCGACTCTGTGTTAGCTATCACCATCATCCCCGACATCGAGTCAGGAAAGTCCATTACTGTCTACATACATGCGTATTATATATACAAGCGTATACGCTGTTCTATATACATTTGTATACCTGTACACGAGGGGGCTTATCTACGACGTGCGATAACTTTATGATGCCTTCAGCCTTCCTCGCGCTTGACGTCACAAATTTCGATTCGTATTAATGAAAAAATATCATTTTTTTAAATCCTTACGATCTCTTTCCCCCTTCTCTCGGTTGGTCCATCTAAAAAAAATCTCGACTTTTCGATATTTTAAGAACTTTGACCTGCATTGAAAAATATTTTGTAAAGACTTTGCAAAGTCTAATATTATATATACGAAGATGTAGATGAATTTTGTTTCTGACGTCGATCAACTTTCATCGTCGGATGGCGAGACGAAGAGAGGGAGGGTGAAAGGATGAGAGAGGAAGAAGGACAGAAGGGTGATTTTCTCTCATGCTCTAGGGTCGACGTAGCGATAATTCGTCATTCTAGATCCCCACGGTCCGTCCCACAGCGATAGCAAGGATGACGACAACGACCTCCACCCTGACGACGAGACTTTGATCCGGAACGCTTTTAATAATGTCCATCATCGATCGTTACTCACGTTTCTCACTTTCTTCCATATATTCTTCTCTCTCTTTTCCTTTTTATCGGTATTATGTCATAATGCCTTATTTTCAGACCAAACCACGATTTACGCTGACAGTGGATTGGACATTTTGGAATAATGGACACTTATTAATCAGTCCATTATTTTCCCCCACACACTTAATAAAAAATAAAAAAAACGAACGACTCGAAGAGTTAAATTAGCTTATTGTTGGTTAATTTTCCTTAAATTTTTCAAAGTTTGTCGTCCAAATGTCGATTACCTTTGCAAAATTCATTACGAAGTCAAAATTCTCCCCAACAAAAATTAACGTAAAATGAATGGTGCACATTACTTTCGAACTGTCTCGACCTCGAGGAGATCCTTCGTCTTATATCTCTCTTCGAGACTATTTAAAGCTTGTCTTGCTTATTTGAGAACAACGTCTAAAAAAATAACAAAACAACAAAACAAACAAGAAATAATCGAAGAATGTCAGAAACGGATATTTCATGTACGTGCAATGACAGTGTACAAATATAGTCTTAGACGTTAGACAGAGAGAGAGAGAGAGAGAGACAGATTCTCGAGCGGACACATCACGGAAAAAGTCTTTGAGAAAAATGTCGGTTGTCTCCTCGGGGGTGTATACTCTTCGTTGGTACGTATATGTAACCGTTGTAACGTACGTGCATACTTCATCCTCGTCGCGTCTTCTCACTCCACGGTTTACATACATACGAATACGTATATATATACATGTATATTGTATGTGGACGACGGTAGAGAGTGAGAGACGACGAAGAACCCCGAGCGCATCTCGAAGACGTGCGCTACTTTATGTAAGTAGGTACGTACATGGCCCATCATGCAATATATATATATATATGTAGTCGTCCTATCTATGCATATATATTCAACTTAGCATACATGTATATATGTACGTTAAGGTTCGATATTTATATGTATATAAAGAAGACGGTACGTGGCCGAAAGTTGAAAAAGTAATAACCGAATCCAATATTCGCTCCCGTTCAAACGACGACGCAGATCCGTTGACAAAGCATAAGAATTCTCCTCCTGTAGACTGAACTGTCACTTGCAGGCATCGGAAGGAACTACCCTGACGGTACATCTCTTCTTCTTCTTCTTCTTCTCTTCTCTTCTCTTCTCTTCTCTTCTCGTCTCCGACTCCTCCTCCTCGTCATCCCCCTCCTCCTTCTCCTTCACAATGTCTCGATATTCTCGTGTGGTACTACACGCCCGTTATGGTATATGCCCATATAACCAGCGGGATACGACGGCTGAAACAAACAATTTTTCAAAATATGGACGAGACACCGACGCGCCGGAAATTTATGCCACGCTTGAATTCTCGAAAATTGGGAACGAGGGTTCAAAGAAACCTTTCGACAATGTTTCTCTCTCGAGGCTTTTTCTTCCACTGTAAAGGTTTAATTTTTGTTTTTTATAAAATGAACGCTAGATTTTATTTAAAAAAATTCAACCTTAAATTCATAATAATAATAATTATTATTATAGTAACAATGATAATAATAAATAGAAAAGGAAAGAATTTTTATAATGAAAAAATTCATGAACTTTTTATTAAATTCCATAAATTTTTCGTAAGAATTTACCATATATAAATATTGAAAAATTGACGAATTGGTGATATTTTGAAAATCTTACTAGAATCTTCCAAAGTCCAAGTACGAAGCCAAATAAATTGGATGAACGGACGTTACTTCAATAAAATAAAAAATTTCGATATTTTTCAGTTTTTGAGATTCGAACCGAATGAAGTGCGATATTTTTTCTTCAATCCCAAGGCTTTCTTCGAACTCGCGTCTTCCCTACGCGTACGTTCAAACTTTATTCTCCCCCTTGTCGCTGTACGACACGGTACAGTAATCATTTATAAATCGCGTCGATATGACGTACGAAATAAAAATTTTAAATTCCCCAACAGAGAATTTCTCTCGCACGTTGGCGTACGATGATAAATCTGCGCTCTCGCGCGTAACGAATAATTTTCATTTTTTGTTGCTTTCGTTGAGAAAACTTGAATTATCGTTGAGCTCAGCTACGAGAGGATCTCCCATGGGATGGATCGTCAATCACGCACCGTCATCAACAAAAAAACAAGTATATTCGAAACTTGTCGCCAGATTTGCGAACAAAATTCGAGCGTTTAATAGTTCCGTGAATGACAAACACTTGTTTTTTTTAGTTATTTTATATCTTCTCTCTCTTTCTCTTCCACTCTCTCCCTCTCCATACCTTTTATGATTTCGAAGACTGTCTGGATAATTCAGGCCAGGAGGATGGAACAAAAGAAAGTTAAATTCACCGGGATTCGCGTCGGCAATGTTTCTCGTGTACTGTATTTATCGATAAAGTACATTTTCTTCGAGACAAAGCCACTAAACTCTTGGATGGATTGTCGTAAATAGTTTATATATATATATATATATATATATATATATATATATATATATATAAACGAATGAAAAAAAATAAAGGGAGCTATTGGAGTGGTACTGAGTGACATTCGGGCCGAGAGGGAAATTACATTCCAATTGTTTCACTCCCATTCTCGCTCGAATCATGTCCCTTTCGTCGTATCGATTATATATTCGTCGGTGTATTGACTTGTTAATTTGCGCTCGTCCTCCTCGAGAGTTTCCGATAGGATTATTGTTTTCCCGTTTCCGTCTCTTCTCTCGATACCCCTTGTAGGCACCCCCTACCCCCTCCCTTTCTCCTTCTCATTCTCACCGCTTTATCGAACTTTCGTTTGCCAGATGATTATATTTTCAGGCCATCTGTGAGAATGAGAGAATGAGAAAATCGAATTTATATATGTATATATATATATATAAGTGTGTTTGTGTGTGTATATCGTCTATGGGGAAGAGCGAATGGTTAGCTTCGCGGATCAGGGAAATTGATTCCTCTCAATTTACATATCGAACAATCGTTTTATAATGAAGCGAACGTTATCGAATCAAGACTTTAACGCGAGGAAAGCAGTTTCAAACCGACGAAGATATACAAAGTGAGAAACGAAAATGTTTTTGGGATTAAATGAGCGAATGGAGATGAAACAAATCATATTTTTCACCGTCTTTTTCTCTTAAAATATATTAATAGGTGTTAATTCATGAATTATCGACGATTGGCCCGATCTTCAGGACAATATTTATAATCGAGAGTAACGACGATAGAATTTTTGTTTCTATTATTTTTAAATTTATTTTTTGGCTCGAGAATAGCGAGGAAAATGTTAAAATACGTAAAATCAAGGATAAAAAGAAATAATTGAAAAAAAGTTGTGTTTCGCTTGAAGGAAAGATAAGACGATACGACTATTTTCATTTTTCGAATGAATTTGTATTTTGATTTAAAAAACTGGTGAAATTGTTCCATTCTGTCGTAGTCGAGTCATATTCGAATACGAAGAGCCGCGGGTTGTGCGACTCGAGCATTGCGTTTGGAAGAAAATCTCGCGTGGAAAAAAAAGGAATACGCATAGAAACTTTTCAAGACCTTTTCTTGTCAATGGCGAAAAAGCAATCGCGTTTTCTACACCGAGAATGAAAAAATACCAAGACCAGCTGCGGTACTTTCCTTACCGATGTGCAAGAACTTTGTCTCCAATCGGCGCATCGATTTTCTTCTTGCTTTTAATTTTTTCCAACGCCTACCCCCACCCCTCGATAAACCGCCCCAAGCATTGCGTAATAAAAACTCTCGTTTAGTAAAATGTCAAGAAACAATAACAAAAAAAAGATAAATTGTCACGATTTTTTGTGAATAACTTAACAAATAAAAGTTCTACGATGAGCGCTTTATTTGATTATTATAAAATTTTTATTGAGCGAGATAAGATTTTTCAATAATTCTAGAATTTTATGTCGTTTGGATCGATAGAAAAAAATCAGATTTTACAACAATCGAAGTTTCATAATATTATAATTACCAAAACTTGATTGCTTCGTTCGATTCGTCGATATCGAAACGATTATCTGATCGACTCGGCCAACAAGCATTCGTGGCTTGTCGCCAACGACGCAAATTAGAAAAAAAATACCAAACGACAAAAAGACGATATTTGTAAACAAAATTTGGAATAAAAAATAATGTGTCATTTGCATAAAAAATCGCTTATATTCGACATTTTCCAGTCAAACAATACAATCTCGAATCTCCCGTTGTTCTTTATTCCTGTGAAGTACAAAAACGAGTATAAAAGCAAAAGAAAAAATCTATTTTTTGTCCGTATTTTTGTTGAAGGCTGTGGGAGGGGGGGGGGATGTCGAAGGGGCGGTAACGGATCGACAAGCTTGCTCTTAGAGAGGGTTGAAGGTTTGCCTTCCTTCCGCTCTGGCGGATTCGCGGACGAGACCAGACGCGAGATGCCCGTCAAACCTCTGAAGCTTCAAACTTACATCAGCGAAATGAAAGCTTCCCCCCCCCCCCCCCCCCCCCACCCGCCCCTCTTCCTCGCTCGCCCACTTTCTCTCTCTCTCTCTCTTTCGCCGGCTTTCTCTCTATCTCGGTCTTTTCGGCGTTCGCGGCGTTATCTTCGCGAGGCCCGTGTTGAGAGTCGAGCTCCGAGAAAGGAAGCGAGCGTATGCAGAATGGGATCGAGCTTTTTTATCTCACTCCACCATCTTGTACACTCGCCAATGCGAGAGAGCACACCCGGATGAAGACGAACCTCCCCGTCTCGATACCAAAGTGATGCTTCCATTGAACGTGGAAAAAATAAACAAGCTTTTTTCTTACGCGGTGTGCTCCGATCTTCCGGTATGTCGGATCGGAGGAAATCACTATGGAGAAGCGTACGACACATCGCATCGGAATGGTCCCCGGAGTTTGTCACGAGTTATCCGGTCTAACGATAAGAGATGCTTATGAGCTCGAGTTATCGATGGACACGATGAAGATAATAATAAATTTGAGAATTCTTGCGAAATTCGACAAAATTTTATCGATTTTTTTCGCGTATTTCTCAAAATTATAACGTTGCGCAAAGAATTTTGACTCGTATTTATCTTGCATAATTATCAGTCGTTTTTGCATTTAATCAAATTTATAAAATACCTACTATTCACGAAATTGTGTTAATTTTCACAATATTTTATTTTCTACGATCGAGAGTAAAACCAAAATTCTCGGAGTTGGTCTAATTTAGCAATTTCAAAAATATTCCCAACAAACAAATAATTCTTAAATCAAATTAATCCAGATAAACGAATTTTCCATAAACGAAATCCTAAAAGTAACCACGTCTATCAATTTCACGAAATATCGGAAAACAGCAAAGATTTTCTTTTTTTTTATTAACAAACTTCGACGAGAGTACGTTACAAAACAATTATTTATTCTCATCGTACGAGAAAATAAATCGAAAATTGAGCAATGAAAAATATTTTTCCGGTCGTCTGGAAAATCTGCAACGCGATTGTTATTGCTTATAATACATTCAATCGGAAACTATCATCGCGCGCACCGAGAGAATATCGTTCGTCGGGAGATATAAATCGGGCATTATGGCGGGTAAAGTAGGGGGTAGAGGGTCAGAGGAGGGGGGGGGGGGTCGTACTATCAGTTGGCTCACCCCGACGTTGGATACGAACGAACGAGATTCCAATCTAAATTGAGTTTCTATAGGTAAACAGGGATATTATCCCGGCGAGAGTAGTATTAACGAGTCGTTACGTGTCTATATACGTATAAGCGAGCGCACGATCACACAACACGACACTAAATGGCATTTACACCGAGACCGATCGTTGATAAAAATGATCTATAAAGACTTTTTCTCTATCGCGGTCCTTTCCACGCTTTCTTCTCAACGAGACATCCGAGACTCGGGAATGTAGGGGTTGCAACCCCCTCCCTTCTTCTTGGGGGTCGTTCTTCAAGTTCGCCTATCAATCAGTCCCGGGAACTTTCTCTATCGCGTTTCTTTTGTCAAATATTCCTATTTCGATGACCCATTTCGATGTTAGATGTAAAAACACACACATCCTACGAAGGGTTTGCAGAGGGCGACGAAAAAACGAAAAAAACGTCGGATCTCATTAGTTAACTATTGGAAACTGCAGAAATGGCCAATGGTTTCGCCAAGAAAAGTCGTCGAATAGCGAGAGAGTCCGGCGAAAGTCAAATAAAGTCGTCGGCGAGGGCGAGCGCTGACCGAGAATCCCAAAATTAGGCGCTCGCCCCCTTCCACTTTTGAAGGATATAGGTACATATATATACGTGTATAGGCTGTGTAGGGGAAGGACTTCATGGATGGATCAGTTGGATGAATGTGACACTCACTATTTTCACCAAACGACTCCCATCCTATACAAACTTGGCGATAATTTGCAATAAAAGCCGAAACAAACAAAATAAAATGTCGAAAAACACATCGACAAATTGACAATTTTTATTGGACGCTTCCCGTTGTGTTTTTTTGTTTGTTAAGTATTTCTAATAATACTCATGCGCTCCTATGTTAATATCAGTATTAATACTTTCCCCGTAATAAAATTAACATCGAAAAACATAAAATTTAACATTAACATTAATTAAAATAACATTTAATGTTAATTTTAACGTTAAATAATATAAAGCTTAAGATAAAAATCAAACGATACAAAAATGTATTCAATACGGAACAATAAATAATTTGATACAATATTAAATTTAATGCTGCATAACATGACTCGGGAGTCAAAATATTAGAAATATATCCCAGGCTGATCCGGTTCATCTCATTAACGGAGCGATAGGTGGTCCAACGATTCTGTCATTATTACATAAAAAATTGAAATTTTATCGTACTGGACATTTCCTTGGCCCATTTAATCCTGAAACAATTCGCCATCCGGTTTCCTGACGTGGTCCATCCATGCAGTCCCTCTCCCGCGTCCATGCTAACTAGGTCTATACCACCTATATATAATATGTATATATATACATAGAACGACCTTGCTTTGTCGACGATCGTTGGTTCTTCACCACGTATACTGTAACAACCCCGCACTAACCATATATACATGTATATAGGTTTCAGTAGGTGCACGTAAGTAGTACATACGTATATATCTATGTATAAAATAGATCTAGGCCGTTCGGCCACCCAAAGACGAAGAGGACGAAGAAGTAGTCGCGAGTGGTAAGAAGTGAACGAGGATAAGGAAAAGAAGGGAAAATAAGTCGAAAATCTTAATTCGGTGGACTCCGCCCTAGAGGCGTCCTAGGGGCGGCTCCGCGTTATCGTCCATTGGTCCACCCTTATGGTGGGGGAGCTTGCGTTATCATCGGCGTCGACGAACGTTCGTGCTTCTATCCGCGGATGCGCATCGTGCCTTGGCGGCACGACTCGAATATATATATATATATACGTGTGTATATACACACGGGACGAACACCGAGTTGGGAAGCGGCGAGCTGCCGAGAGAATCCCAAAAGTGTGTGCGCGCGCGACTCTCCCGAACGAGGAAATGCCACAGTCGTCGAGTAGTCGACGCTGGGCGTCTCGAGCGAACGGCCGCGTGTTTATCAGTCTCCGGGTTATCGTCGTGCCGGTTATCGTGCTTTCGTTGGGTCGTACCCTCGAGTGTCGGTTTCTTGATGTTTTTATCTTTTTTCTCACTACGCGAAAAAGCATCGTACGAAGATAAAGAAAAATCACGACGATTTATAATTTCGATATAAATCTTTTCCTTTTTTTTCGTGTCTGTGCGAGGGGTAAATAAAATTTTGATTTTTATCTATTTCCTGCGAATTAAATTCATCGAATGGTAATCGGAGGACATGTGCAATTTTCTACGGCGATGATCGAGATGACAGGAGCCATGGACATAATATTCTACAAAATAACGATTTAATAATCGTGGCAAAAATTCATTCGTTCGGCCAGCAAAATAGAAGAATTAAAATAACAAACAATATAAAAAAATATAAAATTGTTACAAAATTTGGTGAAAATTTGAAGTTTTTAAGAAGATAAATAGTGTTTCGCAGCGGTGGAATTTAAACGTTCGAGTAACAATAAATTATATATACATATATAGTTAAGGCAAGATCAAAAAGAGAAATATTTGCGTCGATGGAAAATCGCGCGAGGAACTGCGGCGATAACGCATGGCGCGTCGGGGCATCGGGAGATAAGACCACGAGTCGTGAATGGCAACGTACCCTAACCGGTCGCCCGAAATTCGCCTTCGACCCCGTTCCAGTCATCTCTAAAAAATATTCTTCCAAAAAGCGCGCGATGACGACGCAGGACGTAAAAACGGCGAGCACGAGTATTCGCGAAAATTCGTGCTCTCTCGGGCGATCCGAGAGTTTCAAACTTCCCGGTCTCGCGAGATGCGATAACGCGGATAAGTGGATTTTCACCGATCGAAACGCCGGAAGAATTTTCGGTGTTCTCGCTCTACCGAGAATGACGATGATGTTTTTTCTCGTCTGTCTATTTCTGCAAGCTACCGGAACGACCTCGGCCACCGTCACAACCGGTGAGTCATCGAGAAACCACTATAATTAGTAATTACGATCGATTTGATTACGATCGCCGAATTTTTATCGATCGGTATCGATGACGAATCTAAAGTCGTTCGAAGCATTGACAAATGCGTTGGGTGGACTTTGTCTTAAATCAGACTTAATTAAATTCGATAAATTACCGATTTGTCGATCAAATAAAAAGATCGTCGAATCAATGTGCACGATACAATATTATCGACGATGATCGGATCATCGACTAAAATTAATGTTTTTCCTTGTCACAATTTATATTCGCGTTTCAAAATCGATCGAATTTATTGTTCGATCGTTGTAATCAATTTGTAAATATGGGTAACGAACCGATCACTAACGATCGTTAACGATTCCATCAAATATCGAACACCGTTTGAAACTTATCGTCAACGATGATGTATGTTGTCTTAATAACACCCATTATCGATCCACCGATTATCGATCGAATTAATAAATATAAATAATCGTGATAACGATCGATTCTTTATCTCACATTGGGGCAAAATATATATCACATTTTTCACGTAGTACATTTTATCGATACGATAAAAACTGCGTTATGCCGAAAACGCATCGATATGCAATTTTCTTCGGTATATCCGAAGCTTCGATCAATTCAACCGCGAGTGAGTAATATTATTTTGACTACCGATATAAATACAAACGTAAATACAGAAATGCACAAAACACAGAGGTCATACTCGTTTTGTCTATGCCGAATATATTGATATACAGATCTCTCTCAGAGAAAGAGAGAGAGAGAGAGAGAGTGATATATCCGTTGCGAAGCGCAATCTCTGGGCCATATATTGACCGTTCGAAATTTTACAGCCAATTTCCGTGCTCGTACCGGTCACATTTAGTGTCGGTCAATCGACATTTACGAATGCGCGTTTCCAAAGTTTATCGCAGATCGTTCGGTATAAAGCCGAGAGAGAGAGAGAGAAAGAGAGGGAAGGGTTTTTGGAGGGGGGGTTGAAAACGCAGAGATCCCCACCCCTTTCCCCTTCGACTCACGCATCCCTTGTGGCCTATATACATAACATATGTAGCGCACCTTTATACTTCTGCTGTGCATCTAACGCTCCACTGGCCTGCGTACGTTTGACTCCCGCATATAGAACTATATATATATATATACATATATGAAGAGAGAGCGAGAGAGGAATGAACGTACGCGCGACGATTTAACGGGTACGCGAGCTCTCTCGGATCAGCTGGTAATCTCGGGTTTAATTTCGGTCACATTAAATCAAGAGGAGGGAAACACGGGGCGACAACGAGAGCTAGAGGGAGAAAGAGAGAGAGGCGTAGAGATGGAAACGGGGAGCCGAATACGCGCGCGGTGGAGTTCGTTAAAGGGCTACGGGATTTACATAGGGAACGGTATAGATCGTTGACACCGATTTCGCGACTACCTAATATATATATATATATATATATATATATATATATATATATATATATATATATGTAGATATAGATATAGATATATGTGTGTGTGTGTGTGTGTATGTGTATGTATAGGGGGGTGGGGGGCGAGAGGAGGGGGTGCCTTCGTGGGTGTGTCTATATAGAATCGCAGCTAATACCACTTCTCGTTGTTATCGCTGTTTAATGAATATTTCAACGGATTCAACTTTTATACACCGTCATTGGAGGACGACGTCTCTTTCTCGTTTCGAGTCATTATTGGAAAGCCTTTAATTCTGTACCAAGCTCGGCTTACGGGCGAGTTGACGAAAAAAAAAAAAAAACTGTCGGTCGACAGTTTCGTGGTGAAGGGAGTGCGAAATTTTTTATTTTGTGGATAAAACATTGATGTTTCGCGTGCTGAAAGGGGAAGAAGAATCGAAGTTTTATCGTGTCGAAGAATCAATTAAATTAATTATCAAGGGGTGAGTGTACGATATCGTAATTGTAACTCACGGGTTATAAAACAGTTTGTGTATTAATGTTTATTAATGAGAGAAAAGGTTTTCTGGCCTTGTCATAAATTTATTGAATTGGGTGATTAATCACGAAACGTTGATAGGCACAATAACGTGAAAACTTTCAAAGATTTTTTACGAAAAACGTGTACGAATGCGTTGCGGTAACTCTAGAAATTCATGATAAAATTAATTATCCGCGTTGCATAAATTAATCGTAACAATACTCGGAATTTTCGATCTTTCGATAATTGCGTATTTTTATATTTCTTAATAATCATTCAAAAAAATAGCTGCAAATACGAGTCCGTGCCAAAAATCAATGCGAATCTATTGTTAATGACGAATAAATAATCATAATTAATACGAACAATTTTAAACACAACGCAAACCCTCGATACGAAGTTTAAATCGAATTATCGAAACGATAAATTATTCAAATTGTATCGCAATGTTCGATATTAAAAAAATCAAATGATAAAATAAAATACGAGCGATTCGAGCGAAACTCGAGATGTTTTTCGTGAGCACGATAACTTTTCCTCGTCACGTCTATGGAGTAAATATTGCAAAAATTTGCCGAATATTGTCGTATTCGCGTGAAATAAATTGCGGTAAAAAATGAAAGGGGAAAGAGGTTGAGTGTTCGACAAGCATTTTGCCTCGTTAAGGCCGGAGATAATATTTGTACCGTGGTTTACGCGGAAAAGGGTCTCTCCTCGTTTATGTTAAAATCGTGTCTCGGTCGACCATACGCGAAAGCGGCGAGTCGGTGAAAGAGCTAGGAGCGAGCCGGGACGAGTGGGTGAGATGAGATAAACTGGAACGTCGAGAGCGCGAGGCTCCTTCAGTCGCGTGCTTAACACACTACATAATTCATGCGGATATAAGAGGGAAGTAGCACAGCTCGGAGTCTCTTGTGCGAAATCTCGTTTCTAACCCCCACCCCCCACCCCCCACCTCCCCAAACCCTCCTCTATCTTTTCTCCTTTGTCACCCTCTTATTCTCCCACAGGGTTACGGAAAACGCCATTAGAAGCGAAAATTCGACGCAACTTTGGTTTCGCTTCGCAAAACGTTTTTAATAAATATCACGGATCGCTGGAAAAAAATGATTTTATTATCGAAGAGACGAAAAAAGTAATTGCTTTTCTTATATGTGAACGGTTATGGTCGAACTATTGTAAAGGACACATTTATTATACTTTTTGGTCGTCGAAATTTCAATGTTTAAAATACCCTGGCTTAATTTAACAAATATGTATAAATATTTATATTTTTTCACAGAAGGTAATAGTATTTTAAACGTTAAAATTCCGATGGCCGAATGGTTAATTATATATATTTGTTAAATTAAAGCAATATAATTTATTATTTCGATTAATATCGTATTAAAAGTTTGGCGCATAAATAAATTTGGAACTTTGCGAGACATTGTCGAGTCGGGTATAAAAATCAGTGTTCAAAAATAAACAGCGGCGACGTGGGGAAGGGCGAGGGCGAGGACCAACAAAAAAAAACAAACCAAGAAACGGCGTTCGTAAATAAAACGTACGTAAAGTTTTTTTTAGCTCGACCACACAATTCCCGCGAGCAGCCGGAGGGTCGCTGAAAACAACTTTTTCTCGCGCTCTATACCAACGTTAATAATTGATATGCAACACAAACGAGAGAAAATCTCGCGACGTGGACGTATCCCCCACTACCCCTCTACGTTAATACTATTCTCCTGGGTCAAGTTTCGTACGATTGCCACTTTCGAATCGTCCTCATCTCTCTCTCTCCCTTTCTCCCTCTGTATCTCTATGATCGTTCGATGAATATCGCTCGCCCAAATGGCGATTTATATCGAATAAACCGAGGGAAGAACGTTTGCGTAAAACTCGAATACAAATTTTTCAAGGTAAATATACTATAATGGTGACATATCGATGGAACAAAAACTGAGTAATTATCAAGTAAAGATAACGAACTATCGATCAAAGCTCGTTGCACTTTATCGATAAATTTCTTAAGCTAAAAAAGAACAATTATTTAATACTAGACATTGTGATAATAATGAAAAAAATAATGTCAATAATTTAAAAAAGAACCCTAAATTTACCAAAGAAATAAGAACTTTTGAGAAAAACGCCAATGGTTATATCGAAAAAGTAGAAATATTTTCACGTCCGAAGAAATTTTTGTCGTAATTTTCTGATAGATATTAAAACGCGAATAATAATCGGAGTTGAAACAGAAGCGCGTACGCAAGGTCGTTACGATCATGATTATAAGCATTCTCCCTCCGGTCTCGTTCTATTCGCGAAGTGCGCACGACATAGGTAACGCGTTATCTAATTTTCGATGAATTATCAGAGGTGCTTGATAAGAGACGGATATAAGGGATGAAGGCCGCGGCTGAACAACCCCTGAGACTCTCGTGAAGGGGTCTCGATTTTAACGTTCGAGACCCCTTCGGTATTCGCAACATATATACATACATGTATAAAGAGAAACACAGGCTCACACACACACACACACACACACACATATATATATATATATATGTACCTATATATATAGACATACATATGTATTCCTCTTTCCCTGTATTATCATCCCAATTGCCTCGATTCGCGAGGACCTTCACCCCCCACCCCTTCTCGTCTCTCTTCTCAACGGAATTATCGGGCCGACATAGCCCAAGGGCTGCCATCTGTTTCGATAGCGGTGAATCCCCCCTCCCACCCTTTCTTCTACCCTTCTACCCTTCTACCCTTCTCCTCCTCCAATCAGGTATACGGTCGGGGGCCGCAAGTTATACACCGGGAGAGAAAACCCGCGAGAGACGTCCTTTAATCTAATATCTATGTACGTGTCGCCGCGGGGGTCTTTGAACACGGCCCATCGTGCGAGCGACGGAGAACGAGAGAAAAGGGAGAGAGAACCCTCCGAAAATCGTACAACGCGTGGGACGAAAAACTTTCTCCCACCTGAAATTCTCTTCGTTCAATTTTGAGAAGACTCGATTCGAAATATTATCACAGCGAGATTATGCGAGATAGCGTGTACTTATCGGAATCGATAAGGGCGGAATAAGGTGGAGGTGGGGAAATGGGAGAAGAAACGAAACGAAGATTTAACTCTTGGGAATATTCGCGCGAGAGTTGGATGGTATTTGCTCGGTGGTGGTGGAAAACCATCGGAGGGTGAGATGACGGCTGTTTGGGGTAAAATCTTAAGTTTCGAGTCGTCGCACGTGGATATTAAGGAGATCGGAGAAAAGGGAGATAAATTATTTCGGTACGAGTGGCGCGTGTTTCGATTCCACCCCTCGGGAGATCGTGCGTACGCACGATCTGCTCGCGTCCTTCGTTATTATACGGGACGTGTACCGTCGAGTCCTCTCAGCTGTGACAAAACCATCGTAATTTCGCAACTGCGCCCTGGCATCACGCTCCGGGTGCACGCGGCTTCTCGGTTTATTGGCTACGGATGGCATTATGATGGGCAAAAACGAGGCGTAACGCGCGGAAGCGTCGGACGAAAACGAGAATGGGCGGCAGTTCCATCTGTCGTCGGTTCTGTTGTATATTAAGTATATACATATATGTATGTGCGTTTGGATTGTCGTCCAACCAGTGTCCGTTTAGGGTCTTTCCTCTCTCTCTCTCTCTCTCTCTCTCTCTCTATATATATATATATATATATATATATATATATATATATATATATAATTCCACACACATAAATCTATGTATACGTTTACTACAAACCCACAGGATCGAATCGATTATTAATCACTCTTGATTGATGTTGATTTTTTTTCCCAAATGAAAGAACACTTTGAAAAAATATTTTGAAATTTTTTTAATGTCTTGGAGACTTTAGCGATCGTTAAAAATAGCACGATAAAATATAAAGTGCTGAAATTATTGGGAAAATTGAGCGAGCTTACAGAGAATCACCACAGCTTTGTTCGTTGATGGAGTCACGACGAATTTTTATTAATATCGTAACGTTTTGAAAATTTGTTTATCATTATTTTTACAATTTTGTTGCCAGGCATTTTGTTCAGTTTCGAATAACGAAAGGAATCGCTTTGTTCTCGAATCTGGACGATTTTTACTCACGTCGAAAGTTGAAAAACGTTCGTAAATTTATAAACGATTGAAAATACAAGCGTGTATTTTTTCAAGAATTTTTTAATCGTTCGTATATCAAAAATTCATTTTGTTACGATTTTTTCAAAATATTTCTCCCCGCTTGCACGAAACGAAAAAGCTCGTTCGACGATCGAAAATGCCGCGTAGAACTTGCACGTCGCGCAAAAATTTTCGCGACGCGAACGAAAAAAACAAACTGTACCCCATAAACGTTAAGTCAATTGCAAAAATAATGCAACGACGGTGTAAAAAAAGGGACAAAAAAAGGCCAAAATCCATTTCGGTGTAACGAGAGAAATGGCCATTTCGTTCCTTTCACCGTCCGCCTTAAATAGAAATTCTCTGTCGACGCGCGCTTCGACGAGCGCACATATGCCAGCGCAGACTCTTCCGTCCTCCATTCTCGACAAGGTGTACGACGAGGAGAGAGAGCGTGGTCATCGGTCACGCTCTAAACGCGCACGTTGACCCTCCGGCGGAATGGACGACGTGACACAAACCCTCACACAGTCATTGCCACGTACATATATATAATATCATACTGTTGAATTTTCTATATATATATAAAGAGAGAGAGAGAGAGAGAGAGAGAGAGAGAGAGAGAGAGAGAGAGAGAGAGAGAAAGAGAGAATTGAACGAATATACGCGCGTGGCACGTGCACGTGTGGGCGAATAAACATACATTTCCGAACGAGAGTGTACCAACTCTCCCCCAGCCCCCTAACCTCTCTCTCTCATCTGCGTCCGGGGCGGAGAGTGACAGACCCAGTTCTCTCTGGGCTGTTCGCCGTGAATTTATGTCGCACGTTTTGTGTATGCGCCATGAGGATATACACACTATTCGTTGGACGAGCAAAGGGTCGTGGCGATTCGAGAATCAACTTGACGGATTAAATGAAAATTGGAAAAATCCACCGCGGAGTGTATTGAAAATGATGTTGTATACGTAGTAAGTATCGTGAATTCTATCGTTTTCCAACGCTTCCTTTTCTTTCTTTTTATCTTATTTTTTATCATTGGTAATTGAGCCACTTTTCGTTGGTTGTTGCTTTTTATCTTATTTTTTGATCATCGGTGATCCGTCCACTCTTCATTCGTCTTCGCATTGAAATATTAAGAACGTAGTTTTTTATATTTATAATAATTCGATCTATAATAATAATTTATTATTATATTATTATACCACCACGATTAAATTATTATCAATATATCATAATTAATTATTAGAAACATAGTTTTTTGGATTTATAAAAATTCAATTAATAATAATATGAATACCACGATCGAATGATAATAACGATAATAATGATTATCATTATTATTACGATTCTTATGTGTCGAAATATGAAAAAAAATAGTTTGTTAGATTTTTTTGTACGAGCTACGAAAGAAGGAACCGCGGCCAATAGTGTAATGCGATACACGTCGGTCTCGCTGGTCTGGAGAAGGGCACGAGGAAGCGTTTCGACAGAAAGGTCCTGTGAGGCACCCGCGGGAATTGCCGCTTCATACATTTTATATTTCATCCGACTTTGATTCTCCGACTCGGTAATATCTTTGCTCTCTTCCTCTTCCCTTATCTTCGTTTTCGTTCTTCGCTTTACCATCCACCCTTCGTCCCTAGGGCGTAATCCTTAATCTTTAATCGGAAATTACCTTTGACCGTTTCTCGTTTGGGCATTGAACGCGAGGCACGTCTATAGATATGGGTGAGACTCTTTGCTTTTCGGTTGAATTTGATCGTATCCACTTTTCTCTGTATATATAGATATATATCAAGCTCTCTCTCTCTCTCTTTCTCTCTTTCTCTTTCCCTTCGTTTCATCGATATCTTCTGCTCGATATCCACCTAATATAAAGTACGTTTTTACCCCATCGTGAAATCTCTCATTTTTCATTCTTGATATATATATATATAGAGAGAGAGAGAGAGAAACGACACACATATATATATATTTGTTTTAAGACTGTAACAACACCAAGCTTCACGATCTCCCGAGATTTCCCCATAATTTCCCCGTTCACAGTACGAATTCCATGCGCTAAAGCACCCAATGGATTGTTCTCTTTGCGCACTCGTGCACTCTTTCTCAAACTGCACTCGATTAAAAAAACAAAGGAGAATCACATTTTACTTTCATCCTCGAATTATTGCTCCTCCTTATTTTTCATCATTGACGTTTATTCTTCGAACTCGAAAAAATTACTTAACATAATTTTACCACACGTTGCATACCTACAATCGTTCGCGAAAATATTCGGACACCAACATTTAAAGTTTCTCTTTCTCTTCTCGTTCTCTATATCAATCAAATGTTCGAAGAATCATTAAATTGTCGTATGGTATGATAAAAAATATTTATAATAATGATTTCCAACGTTCCAATCCGTTGAGCAATAGTATTCAACAAAATATAAATCTCGTGAAGAATGATTATTTAAACATTGCGAGATAAATTTTTATAGTTCCCCAATATTTGCGTGACCTAAAAATTCGCAATTTTTTTAAATCCCTCGCATTATTTAAAAAATCATAAGTACGAAATAATTATTCTTGCGTTCATGTTACCTGAAAAATACGTTCTAACGTACCATACTATAATTTTATGGTTCCTCGAACATATGGTTGTAATAGAGAATGGAAAAAAGCAACTTTACGTTGGTGTTTGAATATTTTCGTAATCGACTGTATATACACCATGGAATCTCCCGTACATAACGTGAACAAAACCCACAACCGCGAAACATATACTTTTATCTCATCGTCGGATTATTCGCGGTGGCTTTGTTTCGTGCAAACATTATTTTTCAACCCCTCGATATATTTTAACAAATTTTATCTTCGCGTTGCGCACGTATCATATTCATCGTGAAATCCTCCATAACTTAACGTACAGGTACGTATATGTTTCGATTTTCTTTTTTTATTCTACGTGTTTTTTTTTTATTCAACACTTACCGAGTTTTCAAAATACTCGTATTTCTCAATTTTCCTTTCGTCGACTTGCCTCTTTATATTATTATCGTTCTACCTTTCACGAAATCGGTGCTCTCACTTTACGTCGAGACTGTCTATCTCCTCGCTCTTCGATAATGCGCTGACTTATATTTCTTTATACCAACGATATATTTCTTTTTGGCTTACATTCCTTTGATATTTCGTGTGCGAAGAGTCGCGCGAATAAACCAACGGGGGAAACGAGAGCTTCGATGCAGCTGAGACTGTTTGCCTCCGCATTTGCCATCCCACCCCCTCCCTTCACTCTTCCCATCGCTCATATGCACATCCCCCACCCTCTCATCTTATTCTCTGCGCCATCACTTGGAGAATATTCGATGCAAGTCGACCGTTGTGTAAGCGCACCGAGGGGGTATTCTCTTTTCCCAAAAGGAGGCTAGATATTAAACCTAAGCCACATCGACATAATGGCTCTTTCTACTGTCTTTTAAAAATAAAAAAAACCAAAAAGAACTAATCGCATAAGCAACGACGACCATTATGAAATCGGCTTTGTCGTCGTTGAAGCTTCATTAGCTTTTATATTTTGGACATTTATGAGGGTGGTGAATGTAAAATATAACATAATTAGTTAATGAGAGAGGGATGAAAGGGTGGGTGGGGGGGGGGGCGGAGAGAGAGCGAGAAAAGAATTCATATAATTTTACTTCGTTTCTCATTAATACGCATTATCATCCTCATTATTATTCGTACCCAAATGTTTCTGCATTATCATTCATAATATTCGAGAATTCGATCGATCGCCTAATTTTCTGTCGAGCCAACGGGAATAATAATAAATCGGACGAGCGTGGAATTAATTTTAATAGTAAATTTTTTATGCCATCGAGCTCTCGCGGGCCCTGGCGTATGAACGAAGTCAAAATTACGGTAGGATTGTTTAATAACGTATTAATAGATCGACGAAGTTTTTTCAGGGGGTGTATAATTGTTACCGGCAGAGGAGAACGATATTTTGTTCGTGCGTGTGTTTATGACGCGATTGACGTCGATTTGGGGGAAAAGGGACAAAGTCCGTGCCATTTTTCTCGAGTCTCTCTAATTCACTACCCCCTTCCTTCCTTCCTCTTGTCACGATCCATTATCCACACCGGAGATTTCAACGTCAGTTTTTTTATCACGTACCAGTGGATTCTTATCCTAGCCTCCCTTTCGAGATGAAACGAATAAAAATAGAAACGAATAAAGCGAAGAAAAAGAAGAAATAAAACGGGTATATTGGCGATCGGTTTGTTTCCACCCCTCGTACGTTATATACGTTGAGGGGTAAGTTTATAGTACGTAATATATAGATAAATACATAAATGACGGGTGTCCGGAGTTCTCGAGGTGTCGCGGTCCTCCTCGAGAGCCGAACGACGAGACACTCGAGTTCTTTCGCTAAACCCCCCGTCCCTCGTGTCCTCTTAGCACACGATTGTATTTTCGCGATATCAAAACTCCTCGACATCTTTTTTTTTTATTCGTCATATTTTTTGTTGTTTCTTCGCTTATTTACCAATAGAGCCGAGAGACTCGCCCTCTCTCGTTATCCAACGAGTTGGCCCGTCGAACGACGACCCTTGAAACTTTCTTGCTATGCGCTTTCGTTCTGCTACCCCCTCACTGCTCCTCGCAACCTCTTACCGATCGATGGTAAATTCGTCCTGTTCTTTTTTCTTCTCTCGTAGCCAAAAATCTATAGTAGGCATTTGATGCATTAAATTATATACAACTATCCGTGTATTATCGTTGTCCGAAGTAGCAACGATAATGCCAGTGTGAGAAGACCTACAGGAGGGGTAGGAAAAAAAAAGAAAATTTTTATTGGTACCGAGAGAGTGCTCGGATAGCGAGAATAATATATGGTTATAGGAAATGAGAGAAGAGCGGTGGGGAATCGAGGAAGACTCTCGCGAAATCCTACTCGCGATCTGTTCTCACCGGCTTACGAAGTTGGTGCAATATTCGAGGGCTAACGTCTCTCGTCGTCGCCTCTCTTTTCTCCGCTCTCAACCCCCCTCCCTTCTCCTGTCTTCGAGCTTTCTCTTCTCTCTCTCTCTCTCTCCTTTTCTCTTTCGCATTCATTCGTCCGTTTATCGTTCCCTCGCCTTTTCTTTCTCGTACGGAAATTCACCGAGTACTTTCCTCCTCTTTATTCCTCCCTCATTTTGCCACGCCCCGATCACGCGCGCAAAGAAGACTGAAGGAACTTTGCACCTTTTGCTCGATCTTCTCGTTGTTTTTCTCTGTATATTTCCTTCTCCGAGGCTTATTTTTCTTTTCCCGATGCGCGAACCCTTTCGCGAGTGAGAACGGTGTTCGCTCTCGTGATGGCTACCGCGAATTTTATTTAATTCCGTTTGTTTTTATCTCGTACTTTTTATTATCGTTTATAAATTTGAAAGAATATTATTTTGATAAAAAAAATAATTGTTGGATTATTATATTCGTGGTAATATTAAGAAATGTCGCACGTGGTATCGGGAGAAAGACGCGTCGTTTGCAATTATTAGCGCACGAGAAAAATTATTAAATTCTCGTATTCGTATGTTCCATCTCGTTATTTTTATTTTCGTAAATATATAATGTTACGATTAAAGTAATTGAATTTTTGAAAGATTGACTCGAATGTATAAATTGTAATCGAAATATCATCACAATCTCAACGCTCTCGTTGCCTCACGATTTAAAACAATCCGAGAACCACGAAATATCGAGCGTGGTCGGAACGCCCCATATATGGGTACGAGTTGCCGACGAAATTTGTAATCGAGATTCGTCGACTTCCGGCGATTACCGACGATACTCGAAGATACTCGACAATACGAAAGACCATAGGTAATCCCTTCGATCCAACCGGCTCGTCGATCGATTTTAACGAACGAATCGTAGACGAGACGTTCGATAGTGTGTTGATAACGTTCACAAAATAATTAGAAACGACGAACGAACTGTATAAATACGATAAATTAGCGTATCCTCTTAAATTTTCGATTGCATCGAAGATCTATTATTTTATTTCCCGGTTTGGACCCCCAACGAAACCCACCCCTAGTCGTCTCAATATCCGTTTCTTCCCTCATTATTAAACGTCTCAACCTTTATTCAGTATCTTAAACTGACACGCGGCCAATATTGAACTATTGGCACGTTAAGCATCGAGTCTGTTTTTTTTTAACTTTCTATTTTCGAACGAAACGTAGATATACCGTCGGTGGTCGACGACTGACACTGTCTCAAGGGAGGATAATAGCAAAAGTATTAAATAAATTAGAGCCCCCAGGGTCCGCAGGTCACGGTCTAGTCAAATGGATTTTTTTGTCGATTATTCTCACATCAGAAAAAGCAGTAAGGTCTCGATATAACGAACAAAAACTAATTAATTTATATCCAGTACGATATGTGTATCGGGCGTTCGTACGAAAAGTACGATGGTCGGACGTAATAGACGTCCCGGGGTATGCCATACCCCATCGCGTATGTTGGAGAAACTGAGGTTCGACGCTAGCCACAGCACGTGTTTGACGAACTGGGGTATCACATACCCCCTTTACTCTTATAGACTATATCGTTCGCGACGTCGAGATATCGTTATTATATATGAACAGATAAGAATTTTTTGTGTGCGTAGTCGACACTTTTTTTCCTACTTTTATTCAACAGGAAGACCGTGCCCTCCCCCCCCCCCCCCCTCTTACGCACACACAACGTACCCGTACCCCGTCGTCGCACAAACCTTTTTCAGTTCTTCGGCATTCCATCCGTGATTCCGAGGATACGAGAAACGTGTCCGGATTCAACCTCAACGGTACGCGCCACCGGCATCGATATTCCCGATGTTCCGAGCTGAATTTTTCAACGATATATATATACATAAGTTTTTTCATCGTCGCTCACCTTCGCGGTCCAGATCATGAGAGGACGAACAGACGACGATGTTTCGTCGATATTTGTCAATTTTTCTTCGAATCGAGGGAAAAATATTGTTTATTATTGCGGTTGATGAAAAATTGTAATTCGCGGTGATTTAACGTCAATCATCATTTTTTTTTGTTATTCAGTAGGTAGAGTGAACTTTTTAAAATGTGAAAAATTTTTTTTGTATCGATTTCATGAAAATAATCCTTCTTGACGCCCGATTCTTTAAAAATTTGTTAATAATATAAAAAATTGTAAAATAATACGAGAAATAGACTATACCTAATATAAAATATATACAAATAAATAATAAAAAATAATAATAATCGCTTTTAAAAAATATTATCGAAATAATAAAATAATAGTTTTTCAAAAGTTCTTTGAATTACGCTCGAGATTATTTCGAATTAACGATTTCAATTGCGCATTGCCGACATATGAGAGTAGAGAAACAAAATTTCCACCACGCACGAAGATCGAGAGAGCTTTTTTCCTATATTTTCCCGCTACTCAGCTTCTCACGAGCTCAAGTACAATATATATACATAGATATACATATGCGTGTGTGTATGTGTATATATATATATTTGTACTAGTCGTACTTTCTGTGGCTAACAAGATGAGAAAAAAGTATATTAATTGCGAACGGTAGCGCGGACTCGCGCGCGCCTTGCGGTTATATTAAATTCTTATGGAAATTTTCCGGCTTCGCTGTGTACCACGCGAAGAAGGGGGTAGTGGAGAACTGGACGCGAGGGAGGGAAATAGTACGCACAAGGCCCTCGCGACTCGTAAAGTTAGCTATTGTGTTATAAAAATCTAAATAATTTTCAGCTTCTTGAAGAGAGTTTGCTTCGTTTTTCTTCTCTCTCTCTCTCTCTCTTTCTCTATCTATCTCTCTCTTTTTTATTGGACAAGTAAAAAAATAAGTCGACCTCTGTTCTACTTCCATCGAGTTGCTGAACAGTGAAAGAGAGAAAAGAAGACAGAGAGGGGAGGGGGTTGGAGGAAGGGAGAAAAAAAATGAGAGAGAGAGAGGGGAAGAGAAAGGGAGAGAATGTCCTGAAGAGTCAAAGAGCCTTCGCGAAAAAGCAAACACGCGACGAAGAAAAGCTTCGGAGTGGTCGGATTTTCTTCGGCAAAACTTCAAAAGTGCCAATCAGATATTCAGATAATGTTTACGAAGTCACGGTATAGTCAAAGACAAATTTTTGATATTTTTTTTTTCGTTCGCTGATTCGCTTTGTGTCTCTTTCGTTGTTGTCTATGGGGCGTTCTTTGTCGAATGGACTCGATTAAAACTTTCATCTAAATCAGGCAGTTTCCACCCTCTCCCCTCGATCCTTCCTCCAATTAGTACATAGTCGCCATTTTGGAAAGAACGAAAAGTAAAACAAAATTAAACGAGATTGAATTCATTTACAAAAATAATTTTGTTTAGTAACGTCGTAAATTTTTGTAACGAGATTGGAGAGAATGTATCCGAAAAGAACAAAATAAAACGAAAAAAGAAAATTAATTAATTTAACATTGGAACTTTTTACTTTTTCTGGTCCTGTTCTCGTAAACGATATTTAGCGTTTCGTGTGTCAATTTTCCTACGATATTTATCAAGTCCTTGCAGATTATTTTCTTGTGCAGAAAAATTGATGATTTTATTATCGACGGGTTGACCGTTGGTTGAGTCGATTTGATCTAAAACGCCCTATATATACTCTGTTATCTTTCTCTGCTTATATCTATATGTATTTATACCTTTACCTATATTTTTTTTGATTCCTATCGTCAATCTTGTAACAACGAAGAACTAGTCTGGACTTTACGTCGAGCTTTTGCAACGATTTTCTTGTGTTTCCCTCCCTCCCTCTCACTCTCTCTCTCTCTCTCACTGTATCTTTGTCTCCCTTTCTCTCTAGTTTCGGCACCCTTGTGCGCTTCGTCTCGTCTTCTGTCCTTATATTTCGCACGTGTCCCATTCGTTTCTTCTCCTGCGGGAGTTAACTGCCAACTTTCCATCTGCTCCGTAGCCGGAGTTAACAATTCGGTTACAAAGTTCGAATGACATATATACATATATATATATTTCTTCTCTGCTTATCGTTTCTCTCACTCTCTCCCTCTTTCCCTTGCGCGTTCACCGAAGTACATTGCATAACCTTTTTCTCTCCTGTCTTATTCTTCAGACTGGTTTCGAAGTCAGCCAGAGGTTTTTGTCTGATGAAAAAAAAAGTGAAATTCAACGACAGACTAACGCACGTTTTCTCTTGCGAAAAAGCGAGCACCGTAAAACAGTAGTCACATTTCTCTCTCTCTCTCTCTCTCTCCCTATCTCTCTCCTTCTCTTGGTTTATTCTGTGCATCCTGAGAAAGACCACGAATAGTTTTGTCGTGCCAGGACACTTTTCCCCTTTCGACAAACTTCTTATCGGCCAGGCTAATAAAATTAATAATCGTCAAACTCGACAACACGTGACAGTTCATTTTTTTCCTTTTTCTTTCACAAAGAAAAAGAAGAAAAAAGCGTAAAAATTAATAACGAAAAAGTTATGCTAATATAATTTCTTTATATTCACATTATTTTTATTACAAATATAAACAGCCAAACCTCATTGAGAAGAATTTAATTACATTCATATTTTTATTGAAAAAACATTATACAAACATAATCACTTAAAAATTAATGTTCTTTACCAAAAAATAATAATATCGAATTACTCTTAATAATACTAAAAAAAATATTATGTTTTTTCTTGATAAAAATTATTATTGTTAATACAACAAAAGGAACAAGAAGAAGAACAAAAAGAGATCACCTTCAACCACAATTATGCGGAAAGGAAGTCTGCGGTAGGCCAGAAATAAAATAACGCGCACACTCTGAGGGGGTTTGGGGTGGTTGGGTGAAGGGGAGCTGCGTGGTAAGAAAGCGAGCGAGTGCCAAGAACGAGAGAAATGATTCACATATGGCGCACGCAATTTTCCCTCGTACGGGGCAAGATGGTAGAGGGGTAGATCGTGCTTATTAGCAAAAATTCTCTTTTCATTATAATCCCTCGTGTTTCTCTTCCCCCTCGTCCCACGGAGGGTTGTCGGATACGACCGCTTATATAGTCTCTCTCGAAAACTTATGGACCACTGTGGGGACGAGGGTCGCGAGTCTTCCTTTCCCTCCTCACCCGGCGTGCCTTCCCAAAGAGAGACAAAATGCCGAAATGACTCTTCGTCTACCGCGAGGGGAAACCTCCGCCCTTATCCGGGGCTTTTCAGCCGTTTCGAGGGATCGGAAAAAGAAAAAAAAATCTCGCATAAATACATTTCGCGCAGGACGTAAAAAAACGAAACAAACTTTTTTATTCGATCCGGGACAATAATTTTATTCGACGTACAACGAAATCTCGAGAAATTTAAGAATAAAGATTCGCTCTATTTTCGATAAATCATGCACCGCGCGATAAAAGTTTACGACACCAAAAATCGACGTTCGACAACACGATATTCTTCTTTTCACTTTTTTATTCCGGATTTTGATATTCATTTTTGATATCGCCTATCGATCGCAATTTTTTCTTCCCTTTTCGAGACTCGAACTTTTTGGCTTATCATTTTTGCAAAATCTTGCAGGACGAGCTTACGTGACATCGATTTTTCAATATCACGATTTTCGTCGGACCTCTTTCTCTCTCTCTCGCTCTCTCGCTCTTTCATTTTATTAATTGGAATTACAAATATAAAGGGTCTCCGCAACTCGTCGCTGTCTCGCCAAGCTATAAATATATAACTGCGAATTAAGTGGCGAGATAGGAAACGCTATATATATATATATACATATATACAATATGCATAAATTCAGAAACAATTTATTCGGTGTCTGGGAGCTCCCTCCGGCTTCTCAAGGCTTCCATGCTTCGTACTTTATCTCTATTTTCATGCTTTAACGTTTTCAGTACGAACAGGGACGTATAGGATAACGACCGATTAGAAAAAATAATCGGCCGATGTGAATTTTCATTTTGAAATTTTGTTCTTCTTTTTTACATAATCTTTCATAACATTTATTTATATTTTCTTTAAATAAGCCATCGCATCTACGGGAATGAATATGACCCATTTGTTTCGGCTAAGACGCGTTTTTGACGAGATTTTCCCTAAGTTCTAACGCGGATGAAGCATTTTTAGGGTTTTTTTTTGCACGAAGCAACGTTCGGCTTACGGGCCTTCTGGCACGCGTGGTTTGTCAAACTTACGAATGCTCGTGCAGTATAATATACTATGTACTTAATATCCGACAGAGGGGACATTTTTTTTCACCGAAATCATCCCTTAGACTGTCTCTTTATTTCTCTCTCTCTCTCTCCATCTCTCTTTCTTGGATAAAGAAAAATTATGACATTCATTCCGACTCTTTTCCGCAATATATTTCATATCCGAGATAAAGCCGAGCAAATCTCTGCCTCGTAGCGGCTTTCGACCCCCGCTATCGCGATCTCATTTTCCGCATAAATATGGCGTCGATTAAGGCGATATAAATTTACGAATAACCTCTCGATCCTCGATTCGAATAAAGAAAACACATTGAATATTGTTTTACTCCGAGTAATACGAATAATTGATTTAAAAAATTAATAATTAAATAAAAATTACAATAATTATCCTATTAACCCTTAATTTTTTAATATTTGTTTTCTATTTACCCTAATTGCGACAATGATTGTCCAATTTTCTATCCTATTTGCCCTCATTTTTGGGACAATTATCCAATTGACCAAACATTTCATTTCATGAATTCATTCGACAAAAAGAAAAAAAAACTCCAGTACAAATAATAATTCTTATTTTTACGATAATTATCCAATTAGGTCGAGCTCGACTCATAAATCACGAAGCGTCGTTTCGGCTACAAAAAAATTTCATTTCACGCCGGGTTCTCGACGTTTCACATTGAAAGTTATCACAACGCGATAGTCGTCCTCGCGCTCTTCAACCCCTTTCTCTTTCCCTTTCTCTCCCTCTCTCTTCCTCCCTCATACACACACAAATACTTTTCGCATCCCTCGTCTGATCCTCCTCGAGGATCCTCGTCTCGTCTCCTCTGAGCAGGATTGTCGCCTCTATAAATATATATTCGAAGGTTCGAGGAATGCGACGCCTACCCTCCCATCGCTCTCAACTCCCCTTTCGCGATTCCGCGGCCGGCAGCGGTCTGAAAACCACGACCCGACGCCACTAACTTATAAATATGATAATACGCGAACGAGGCAAGCAGCAGTCGCGAAATAGTCCCTCTCGAGTCACAAGAGGATGGTTCGAGGGGGTTGGACTCCCAGTCTTCGTTTTTTTCCATCCCCTCGCTCGTTTCTCGTAGTTCGCTTTTCCGTCCATTTTCCTGTACTCGTCTCTTCCATTCTACATGTATATATATCTTACAACTGTACATATAAAACTTTTCAGCTTCCCCCTCCACCTCCTTACCCATTCGGTGCTTCACCCCTCTCTCTCTATCTCTTTCGTTTCTCTCCCTTATCCGGATATCCGCATATCACAGCACAGGTTGCCATCGCGTCTCACTCGTGTCTTATCTCACGTAAGGTATTTCTTGTTCTGTTACTACCGACGGGTACTTTCTCTCATCCCCCACCTTCCACCCTCGACTGCACTACTCGCCCTTCTCGTGATATTGGAAGTCTGAAGATGGGAAGTAAACTCGCCCGAGCAGATTCTCTCACCTCTATCTTTTTTTTCTGTTACTTTCGTCTTAACCCCCCACCTCCGCCCTTCACCATCTTCCTCACTGTTATCTCGTGAAATCGTAAAATGTTTTTTTGCAAATGTTTTTCTTTCTTTCTCCTCAATGCTGCGTAACAGAAATTGTATTTTTTAATATGTATATCGTTAATCATTTTCGTGTAATATAGATAATCGACTATTTTGGTTTGTCTGTTTTACGCCCCGAAAAATAATTGCGAATATCGACTCTTGCATTTTGCAATTAATTCCGAGTTATTTTCGGTTTTTGGGCGTGTACGAAAAATACCGTATTTTATATATATACATATCTTCGTATGGACCGTAAGCTAACCCTGCGAAAATTGAGAGGGGTCTTTTCTCTCACTCCCGGGCACGTACAATGAACCGTCTAAAAGTGAACCAGTTTATTTCTGGATATGCACCAAGTGAACACTTCGCCCCATGTGCAAGCAAATCCCTCTGTCCCTCGTTCAACCCGAGTCTCTTCGTAACAAAGCTCACTATCTTTGGGTCTAAAAACAATTGGCCAATTGGCGACTAACTCAGTCGATAACATCCTGACTGTCTAGGGTGCACCCTCTCATACTAGTACCAGTGCACTCTTCAAAGTTCATCTAAATTCTATTTATTCCTCTTTCTATCTCTCTCTCTCTCTCTCTATTTTTACATCAAAGATGATTTTGTAAAACGCCGATCGGATGGCCAATTATGTTGGTCGTTATGTCTCGGTACGTGAATGTAGCGCTAACAATGCATAAACACGTCGTATAGGAGGTGAATGCGCGGGGCGTGGGACACCCTCAGCGACCAAAACATTATTACGTTGGACTGCCCTTGTTTGCGCAGCCCTGTCTCGATATAACGCTCTATATATATATATATACATATATATAAACCTCTATAGTGTATTATACATATATATTTATGTATATACGTCGGTAGGAGGAGAATTTCCCTGTCAAGCTGGAGTTGACGAGAGAGAAACTGGAGGATCTAGCGTCTGTAATGTATCCCTTTGAATACACGCCAGGTGGAGCATTTCTGTGCAGAGAGATGATGGCGAAGCACATGCGTGTATAACTATATGTAATGTAGGTTTACGGCGTCCAGCCGATGACCCCGCCATTAGAATAATTAGTTCGGTCATTTAGAAATCTATGTAATGGTATATTAGTAGCCGATGCATATAACGTACAATTCGGATATATATATATATATATATATATATATATATATATATATATATAAGTGCAGGTATAGAAGGGTACATCGGCTGTTTACATGGTAACGATGTACCTCCACGCACTCGACTCGCTTCACCCCGCAAATGTTGTTTTTAATTTTCTCAAGTAGGTGAGCGAAAGTTGAAACACACCTCTTGAAACAGGATCCGGTTGCACTTTGAAACTCGAAGCCGAAGGATATTTTTTTTCGTTTCACGGATAAATGCGTTTGTACGTACGTACGCACGGTACAGAGGGATTTTATGTAATCTACTCTGTGAATGATAGATTTTTTTTTTTTTTTTTTTTTTTTTATTTTTTTTTTTATGTACCTATATATTTTCTTTTGTTTCGACCAACGAAACAAAGGACGAATCGCGATACGAATAGCAAGTAGAAAATTGCCACGATAACGAATCAAATTTATTACGTTACGATATCGTCGAGTATATGAATTTTCGCAGAGTTTCTTTTTCGTACGGTCGCGTTTAGTTAAAATGCAAAAAAAGATATTTTTGGTTCCGATGAATATTAAATATTTTACAAAACGATCAACAGTTTCGATCGACAAGCTTCGTTAATAAACAAATTGCTCGAATGAAAGCAACGTATGAAAATTATTTTATGAAGTACAATCGATGTGAAAACCAAAAAAAAAAAGGAAAGATAAGAAAAGCAACAATTCGTAATTTAAAAAATATAATCGCGAATGAAGATTTCCGATTCCGTAACCTCAAATTGAAGCTTTTATAGCGGAAACAAAATTTGAACTCTCGACAGGTGCCGATAATCGATATTAGTTATTTACTTTCCTGACTTTGGGGGGGGGGGGGGGGTCCTTTAGCTTTTTTGGCCCCATCCTAGGCCATTTTTTTCATGTATAAAAACTGCCCCACCCTCCTACCCTAAAAGCTGTAAAAATTACCCGTAATATCAATGTAATCCCGTTCTACAGTACGGAATAATAATCGTAAGGAAATAATTAGTGTCAAAACATACATACAGACACGCATAAAAACGAATTTTAAATATTCGCAAATAAAAAGTTGGCAATATTCATAATTGCTCTCTTCAAAGAAAAGAAGGAAAAGAAAAATTAATTACTCAAGTACTTGTTTTCGCGTTCGAACTCATCCGTCAGCTCGTAAAAAGGGGCCAATGACGATATGAAGCATAGTAACGTAGCCCATTGTCGGAAAATAGAATATCTA
The DNA here is from genome assembly GCA_964017225.1 of Netelia inedita. NCBI lineage: Eukaryota > Metazoa > Arthropoda > Insecta > Hymenoptera > Ichneumonidae > Netelia > Netelia inedita. The sequence goes on from OZ024922.1 coordinate 13,024,008, forward strand.
CGTGTTCTGAATTGCCTCGGGCTAAAGGGAGTGGTAGAATATACACCTGATATATATAGGCGTTCTTTCCTCCCCCATCCTCCTCGCCCCTGTACGATGGACTTATTATATAAATTCGTGGCGCTAGTCTCAGCTAAGCCTTTCCTTTACCGTACTATTTCAATTTCATTAGTTCGGCTTATAGATACCTTGTGGACGTAGCAACAGAGCCCTCTCTCTCTCTCTCTCGCTCTCCGTCTCTCTACGTCCTATTCCTTCATCTCTTGCTTCTCGTACTTCCATTCGTCGGGACATCGCGATTTTGGTGTAGAACCGGCTAACCAGCTACGTGGACGTAATATTCTCCGATCCCCCCTCCACAACCTACCCCTCTCCAATGTTCCCCCGCCCCTTCCCTGCACCAATCCCACCCCATTCTCGCGCCTCTGCCCTTCGTTCCACGCTCTATTTATTCAGCCGGGTAATTCACAACCGGAAGGTGCTCACCGACCGGAAACGTATACATGGATCTACCCCGTTTCGTGGCCATTGTTGTCCGCGGGATTTTCCGCAAAATCCCTGTTCACCCCTGTCTTCCTTTTTTTTCTATGTGTATGTATATTTACGTCTCTCTCTCTCTCTGTCTGTCTAACTCTCTCTCTCTCTCTCTCTCTCTCTCTCTCTCGCTCTCTCTCTAGCTGGTACTCTCTATCGGCTCCACGGCAACCGATCAACCCCCGACTAGAACTCACCCCTTTTATCGATTCCGTACTAATGAAAAAAAATATATTGCCGAAAAAAATATAAAAACAACAGGATTTGAAAAAAACCCACACACACACACACACATACACACACACACACACGCACGAATCCTTGCCGAAACTTTATCGAGGGTTTCACTCAAACCGGGTTGATCGAGCGTTATTCTCGCGGTATAATGCTCGAAGACGGATGACACGTGTGTAACTCGACATGTCCCGAACCCGTGCTCTAGTTCTAATTGGCAAAATGAAAATAAAATCAATAACGAAAACAAAAAAAAAATAAGCGTCAAAATAGAACGATTCGTACGAGAAAACAAAAATTGCATCGAACAGACGTATGAAAAAAGAAGAATAAAAAAAGAAGCAGAAAAAAGAAAAAGCCAGACAAAAAACGGAATGAAGAAAAAACTGTTAAAATTCTACCAATGAATTAGACAGGTCGCGAAAATCGACCGCGCGGAATATATTTCGAATGCAGCTGTTCTATTTGTGCTATGGAAATTCAATGCGAATCTCCTCTCTTGTTTTTGGGATTCGTACGATACAAAGTGCCGCGTAGTGGCGCATGTACACCTGTGGGCGCGCGTGGGTACACCTACCCCGCGCGGGAGGACAATATCCGTGTTTCCCGAGTTTACTACAGAGATGACTATCGGTAAAATATATTACTTTTTTTTTTTTTAATTTCATTGTGTAATGCCTGAGGATTATCCGTTTTGCAGTGTGAAAATTGTACAACGATCCGTGCTTTCATGATAATAATACTAATAATAACATATGTATATATTTGTAAAACGAAAACGGAGGAACACGATGTACGTGTTTATTTGATTGCGCGAATATAACGGAGCTTAATTCCACGTTTCGTGATAATTAATTTAATATGTCAAAAGTATCGCAGCTACGCGTAGAATATATTTATAGATGGTTGAGTTTTAAAGCCGCGACGAGCTTCGTAATTCGACGTCTCGTTAATATTTTGTTAGTTCGATGATTTTTGCAAAATTCGTCACGCGCGCGGGTGAGATCGATGACTTTGGAAAATTGTGATGATTATTTTTCCGCACGTTACTATCGTCCGTTATGATTTTCATATTAACGAGAGCGAAATTTTCGTTAAAATGGAAAGTAAAACAAAAAATACGTTTTTTCAAAAATTCTTCATTTTTGACATTATTTTTTCAATATTTCTTTGTACCTAAAAATTCGTTGCATATTACTCGATCGTCGCGAATTTTGCAACGCCGAGCCAAAATCAACTGAGCAAAACGTGACAAAAGAGAAAATCGAAACGAAACAAAGATCACAATTAAAATCTTATAAATTTTATGACGTATGAATTTTTTCTCCATAAAACGACCATTTCATCCAAGTCTCAATATCTCTAATGAAAATCGGTCTTCCTTATCACCACGTTTATAAATCTCGGTCCAAAAAAACAAAAAACAAAAACAAAAAGTACAAAGAAATTATCAATTAGTTTCGCCAATTCTTCGTACATCCGTACGTATAGAACGGGAAGTGGATATCGATGCTGGTTCAACGGGGCCACTCGTCGTTTTATTCGATACTCGAAGCCATGAGTCAAGTCTTAAATCAGAAGCTTCGCGAAGCTCTTGGAATCCTCTCGTGTGCTCCTCTTATTTTATAGGTACAATATCGCCCTGCAGTACTGAGACTGTCGTGCCGCTCCCCTCCCTTTCCTTCACCCGCGTTTCCTTCTACCAACCCCCGCTCCCTCGCCCTACATCGCTTTCTCTCTCTCTCTTGCTCTTCGAAGGTCGAGAGCTTTCTCCCTCACTCGGTTCGCTTTCTCCCTCCCCTACGACATTCGCAGGACGGTTAAGCTTACGGAATGTCCAGCTATTTCAGTCCAAGAGCCCTTGCCCAGGGACCATACAGCTGCGCAACATTTTGCTACGTGTATATCCTTTTTCTCTTCGTTTCTCTCTCTCTTTCTCATTCTTCTCTCCCTCGGCTCCGTCACGTGCTCCCCTTTTCGATTCTCGCCGCCACGGTTCCGCACCGCGTGCTTTTCGGTTACTTTTTTTCTCTTGTTTTCTCGTTTTCTTCTTTTTTCTTGTCTTCTTTTTTGTTGGTATTTGTTTTTTTTTCGTGAACACCGCCGCTCGACGCAAGCCGCGCGCCGAAACAGCAGCTGAGGTCCGAGGATGGTGGGGATGGGAGATTCGAGACGAATCCTTTCCAGATAAACTTTTGGCCGCAGTGTTTTCGCTCTGGCGCGTGCAACGACCCGCGACTTTTCATCCTCCTACTCTGTGCTCCGTCTTCTTTGTCGGAACGACACGCGCGCGTGTGCCCGACGAGTCACGAACGCGTTTGGACAAAATGGTCGCCGGAGGCGCGAATCGGTAATTAAGAAAGAAAACAACAAAAAAAACATGTACACAAACATCGAACGTTCGTCGATTTTGACGAAATTTTTTGAATAATTACACGCGCAGTCGGTGTTTTTTTTTGTTTCGTTCGCATTGTTGACAATTGGGAAGAGAAAACGTGGGGCGTAAATTATACCGGTGAAATTTGCCGTCGTCGAGCGTGTCGCGCTGTAAACACGAGCTCTCTCGCGGCGATTTCACAGAGCGATGTGTCGTCGTTGTCGGGGATGGGGAAAGAGTATTTGTACTGGGTGGGTTATAACAGTTATATAGATCACTGGGCATATGCGCCAACGGTCTTTTTCCCTTTCATCGTTCCGAGACCAAAACTAACTCACTATAATTAAACGCTACGGCGATAAATTGAAACGATAAATAAAGGAATTGTTGAGGGCGAGGGAAGAGAATAGGGGATGTTTTTGTTTTGTTTTGTTTTTTTGCGCAGTGACAGTTTTTGCCGCGAATGCCTTAGACGTGACACGTGACTGTTATCGACATTATCTGTGTAGCTTTTAATGTAATAATTGTTAGAAAGATACTTGGAGATTTTTATGTTTTATTTAATTATTAAGAGTCGTTGTTTACGCTTTTTTAGACAGAACTCCGGCACTTTGTTTTTCTTTAAAAAGGAACGAATTTGAAATAATAAAGCTACCAACGAGTCGAAATTTTACTTTCAGTAGGTATTTATTATAATTAAAATTTTATTTTTTATTTTGTCGTATATTATTCATTTCTTTCACTTTACTTTTCTCGTTATTATTACGAGCTTGTCGAAAGCCCTCTACTGACGTTTATCTCGAAAACTAAAAAAATTTCGTTAAAAAATTCCGCAAATATGTTTTATTTTTTATTACTATTTCACAATGAACGTTAATGAAATAATTTTTGCTTACTTCCGGCAAATGTTTATTATAGTATACAATCTTTTTTAATTTCGTCGTACATTTTTCAACCTATTTTTCTTGTTTTTGTTATCGGCTTGCCGTAAGCCCTCTGCCAATGTTTATCTCGAAAACTTAATAATTTTCGTTAAACATTGCGTAATTGTGATTCTCTATAACAATTTCACACGGAACGGTAATGACACGGGCAAACATACATCATTTTCGTGGAGTATCCCTTGCGAATGTTTCAAACTGACCAATAACACGTGAACCAACACAGCTATTTAATACACGACGATTCACCCCGTTGGGATGTTCTATTACATATCGCGCGAGTTTAACCGCGAATAAGCGGAATTCTATCGTCCATGACGCCATTTTGCCCATACACAAAGCTTTCGTCTCTCTCTCTCTCTCTCTCTCTATGTCTCTCTCTGGCTCTCTCTCTCTCTCTCTCTCTACGTTGCCCGGTTTCTATGCGCGAGCACCAAATGTGCAGCAATGCATTGCCCCATCGGCTAAATAGCGGATCAGATTAATTCGAACCATGCACGGATATATTCGTCGCATACATGGATCTGGAATACGCTGAGCCTGGAGAAATATACTGTCACCGCAGCTATGACACTAGGAATCTATTGCAGTTATTTCATCATTAGGCGCATATTCTTCGCATATCATTTGCGTTGCTATGGAAATTCCGTTAATAGCATAACCATGTGCATTGTACTTTCCATCTTTCCCCGTACGAAATTTGATCACGAATTATCGATCGACAATTTTTGAATTCATTTTGATTAACGATTGTCTCGGAAAATGTATCGCTATAATTACTAGACAAATTTTAAATACCGTTAAACATGGAACGAAAAATTCATGAAGGTTTACGTCATAGAAAAAGGATCATTTATATTATCAACCAAATAAATTATCGACTCAAAAAAACACGATTAAACATTATTAGTAAGATTATAAATATCGTTGAATGATAAAGGAATAATTAAGAAATAATGAAACAAAATATTTTATCAACAATCGGTAGATCAAATTTGAATCTCATTCAATAGAAAAAGAATGGGAGAACGATTCGATCGTCCAAAAAAAAAATTGTTTCAAATTGGCAACGAAAAAAATTATTCGACATCATTATAAACATGATAAATGTGATCGAATCGAGTAGGAACGATTGGAAATATATCCGAAATAATTAAACGAAATTTATTGCAACTATTATCCAAACAAATGATTGTCTCGAAAATATATCATTCGGAATCGTTTACTAAATTGTAAATATCATTCAGTAGGAAAAAGAATGAAAAACGATCGAAAGCTCGATAAAAAGTTCTTCTATCTTTGAGCCAAACAAGTGATAGAACCGAATAATTTGCTGAATCGTTGACATGAATGGTCAACGATGAATATCGTCAGTATCGATTTACGTTGTGGCCGAATCGCAAAAAAAAGGATATTTTCCATATTCCAAATCGTTTTCCCCTGACTGTTCCATTTTGGCCGATTTACTCCTATAGAGATACACAAGCGTAGGTATAGGATTGTGAGCTATAGCGATCTTTACGTTCGGTTCACAGGCGAACAATTTGAATCGTCACACCTCTACTCTTTCAGTAGAACTGGCATCCTACGTTGGTATCGATCGCCGGACAATCCCAGCGACATCGATTCAATCGAACCGTTCAGACGACTGCACCACACACGACAGAGATTTTATTACCTTTTCATCGGGCTCGTTCAACCCCCCCCCCCCTACGATTCCAACACTGAGGCCGAACTTCCATCAGCACTGTACAACCTTCTCGTTATACATTTATGCTCTGGTGTTGACGGAGTTAGATTTTTCCCTCGATCAGCATACCTCGTACAACGATATTTCTGCAGAATCTACAACCCATCGTTTGAAATTTCGCGGGTTCAATGGCTGCGTTCGAAAATAAATGGCGGTGTTAGAGGTTATGTGACGCGCTCTGTCCACTTCGAAAACGCGGTTTGCAATTTCTTCGGCCTGGCACAATGGATAGTAACGAAATAAAGCTCAATCAACGCAGAGTTATGGCAAAAATGGTCGAAGTTACTTTTCCTTGACATTTATTAAGTCCTTATTGGAATACTGTCAAAACGCGTTTTGTAGCGATCTTCGTCAAACTCGAGTTATATTCATTTTACAAATACCAAACTTAAAATAATCAAATCTTCGATACGCCTTTCGTATACATGGAGCACTCCGTTTCGGCCTGATCAAATTTTATTGAATAATTAACCGCGATTTCTCGCAATCACTTTATAAGTTGATAAAACCCAGTCGATAATACACAAGTCCGATAACGAAATCGACATAATGTCCCCGTCGGTTTATTCAATCAATCAATTCAATTATCCTATAAACGTCTACACAAAAAAATTAATGCCAAAAAATAATGATTATTTTTAAATATTTTTAATCGAGCCCTCTTTTAATTACAATGATGAATAAAAAATTATGAATTGAATCCGAGAGCATCCTATATCGGTCGAGTTCTCATCGAATGGCCCATACACGCCGATGTACATATACATATTAATATCGACTTTGACATTCTAAGCCCTTTTCGATTTTGTGTTATCGGCAGGTCTACGTACGAGGTTCTCCAATACCGAATACTGAAAAATATCGAGTTAAAATCGGTTCTACATGTCCAAAGGCTTCATACGAAGAAGAAAAAGAGAGTTTCTATGAATACAGCGGACTTTGAATATGGAAGCGAGAAAAGGAAGGTAATCGAGAATACTAACGTGAAAGGGAAGGAAAAAGAAACTACGGGAAAAGAGAGGAAGTCAAAAAAATCGGCATTTTACGAGTCTCGTGAATCTTGTCAGTCGGTCGTTTATTGCATTTTTCACGATCCTAAAAGCTTACATATTTCTATACGAGGGTACATTGCAAGACGAGACCACATCCAAAAGTCGTATATTCAAGTGTGTCTCTACCCCCAAACCCGTTGCACCCCCTAGCCCGTCGACCATCCTCAACTCGTTTCGCGGTTGTAAATTGATTTTCGAGGAAAGTCAAAAGCCACCTCCTCGAGGGAGCCTTTACTCTCGTGTAGTCATTACTCTTAATGAGCATGCGACTGAGAGATTCGCTCGAGACTACGTCTGGACTACCAAAGAGAGAGAGAGAGAGCGAGAGAGAGAGAGAGAGAGTCCTTCCGTCATGTCGTCAAAAGAAAAAAAATCGTACCCAGCAACGAAGGACAGAAGTAGAAAGAAAACACGTCGTTCAGTCCTTGATGCTCCGAGGGCAAACTTCACAGAGATTCCTTCCTTATCCACCTTTTCATTCTTTCCACACTTCAAAGTCATCGTTCTTCCACGTCTGTCTCGAAGAAGATCGAATTTCCTCGGACTCGCGCGCCGCGAACAGAAGAAACCTCGAAACTTCAACGGCCATTCCAACTTTTCGGAAAATAAACAAATAACACGAAAATTAATTTCTTTTTTTTTTCAAAAATATTATCATAGATTATTCCTGGAACAACAGAAGAAAAAACATCACGATGAATTTATTAACTCAAAAGAAAATAATAATAATTCTTTGTTTCTCGTATTTTTCACTTTAATGGCGTGTACGCGTTATTAAAATTGCAGAAGCGAGCTGTGACTCGGTCCTCGCAGTTGCGACTACATTTTTCTCTCTCTCTCTCGCAATTTATGTCCATAGACACCGATATATAATAATGCTAATATATTAGGTGCGAGTGAACGATATATGACGCAGGAGCCATCGCACAAAGGACGGCTAATTTCGTGACGAGCCACCTCTGGGTGACCGGTCGAAGCGTCGACTAAAAAAGAGATTGGGCAGAGTGGCACATCTATATATATATATATGTGTGTGTGTGTGTTTGTGTGTGTGCGCGCGCGTGTGTGTGTGTATTCTTATATATATACATGTATAGGATCAAACTCACATGTGACGATGCAGAGTGACTGGTGGGTAGGGCGTAACAGGGTGAAAGGTGAAAAAGTGCATATAGCGAACATCAGAGTGAGGTGGTAGATTGAATTGCGCCCGACAGTGCTCAAATGGAAAAATATACATAGAACACAAAATTATTTTACAAAACCAAAAAAACTCTTACAAAAAATCGTAGGTCAAAAAATACCTGGAAAGAGGAATGTTTCGTCGATAATGAATTTCGAAGCTCACAACTTTTCCAAAATTCATGTACATTCCGAAACTTTGATGATTATTTTCTTTTTATTTTGTTGTTATGAAAAACAAAAATATATATAGAACACAAAATTGTTCTATAAAAGAAGATAAATAAATTATTATGAAAACTTGTAGGATATAAAGTAAGGAAGGGGATTCATTCTTCGATGTGGAACTTTTGTTAATTTTTGAATATTATGAAACCAAAATTATCGTTTTTTTTTTGTTTTTCAATCGTCAGGAATATTTTAAAGAAAGCCATTACAACGACGTAAATATTGAGGAATGAAAATTATTTTTCCGTTGGGGTTGGTTTTTCATTCACATTCCGCATATTTCTTACGATTTTTTAATGATCAATAGATCATGAAATTACTGTGATTTATATTTAATTCTATATATTTCTTTATTTAATATGGTCTATCATTATTATTATTATCATTATAAATTATTTATTTTATTTTTATATCCAAAATTATTTTATGACCATTGCGTTTTGTTTTGAACAATTTTAAAGGTATGCGAGCGAAGAGGGGCGATTTCCAGTGCTTATAGGGCATATGGGGATCGATCGCGTTATCTTTTCACTAGAACGCATTAGCGCGACCCAAACCTACCCCGAGAGGGTTATCGAGCAAAATGGTCAAGTGCAGTGGCGAAATAGCCTGTGAGGCTACATACCGGATTTTGTACCGGTGTTGCAGCAATACAAGCAACGTTCTCGTCGCATCGTGTACACTCCGTTGGCTTCTCGAACTATCCAGAGTGACGGAGAGAAATTCTCATTGATGGTCACCTCGGCTCTCGGCGTTGAGAGGTTGCACCGCGTTGTCCTACTCTCCTGTCTATAGTGCTGTACTCTCTTTGTGTAAATGGATATATTTCATGCGCCCATAACTACACCTACCCTCTCGCATATATATGGGGCGTTTCTGCCAAAAGTGGCCAAACCCACTCCCTCCCTGGGATTTCATCCCCAATTTCGTTGACGTTCATGTACAACCCTAAAAGGCATTCAGCTTGGTCCCTATACATTTTTGCAAGCCCCAATTTCATCATGACTTTTCGTATCAAAATCATCGTGAAAGGAAAAGTCAAAAACGATTCAAAAAATTCGTAATCATTCACCAAAACTCCACGCTACGAATGTCAACATTTATGGCACTCTAGCTATCTATTTTCAAGTACATTCGGATTCGAACGATTAGAACTCATCGAAATGATAATAAAATCATGCCCTGGTCCATTCTGGATCGTGCGGTTGTCAATATTATTTCAACGAAAATTCTTACCGGAGAATACATAAAAAGAAGTACTATATGAGATTAAGGGTTGCAACACCCTTCATAAAATCGGGGAGTACATTTAGGAGTTGAGCCTACGCAATTTGTCCATTTTCGTAAGAATATTCCATAACTATAAATACGTACCAAAACATATATCTGTTAATGCTGAAATGCTGAATATCGCAAGTACTAACCGGATACGCTTGTGTTCTGTGGTTGTTGGAGAATCGACGCATCCCGGAATTCGAACGACCTCATCAACGGATTTGATTTCGGGGCTGCCCCTTTCGCGCTTGCACCCCTCCCCTTCCTCTCGGTCTCTTATCGGACTATGTAGCTGCGCCACGTAGGGGACCACGATTTGAAACTACCCTTCTATCTATACGGCATATCAACATGCGATATACGGTAATTATTAATTGTCACCGCTATCCGGTAATTAAAGTTCTTGTCACCGATTCGACCTCTCCCCAGGTCATCCATCGGTTCTTCTTCTCTCTCTCTCTCTCTCTCTTTTCCCTCTCCACATATATGTCTGTATCCGTGATTAACACGTTGAGCGTTATGTATGTCATTGGTGATTGACGATATACCATTTAAAAAACAATGTATTTCCTATCAATAAATTTTTAAAAGATAATACGTAAAGGGTTTTTGGAGAAAAGAAAAATTTAGTCCCACCCTAGTTGTTTTTCAGCTCGTTTCGGTTCTAAAAATCGTGATTTTTGAAATGTCGCCACGGTCATAAAAATAGAGCTATCCGGATGTTCCATGGCGCATTCCATAAAAGAAAACCACAAAATAACGCAATTAAAAAAAAAGTCAAAGTTTTCATTTTTTTGAATTCGAATTAAAAATCAATGAAAAAAAAATTATTGTTTACATTCAAATGCTTCACAGCTCTCGTCCCTTCGGTGGAAATATCAGCGGATTTGAAAAATTCAGTAGATAGGAGTGGTAAGAACGATATTCAAAAAAGACGAGAAGAATTTATACGACGAATGCGAAAAGTATAATTAACGATTCTAAATCCTGCCGCGTACGTTCGTCCTTCGCATGCATCGGAGTATTCGAGATTCCTACGATGTTTCTCGTCCGTTTGTGCATACACGCAAATACACCCACACACACGCACACACCCCAAGATCTACTGCAACTCGCGAAGCTTCGAGGTAATAGCAATTCGAGAGGTGAGGCATGCTCGTGCACGCCAATTACGAGCTTCTGCCCATCTTGGCCTTCGTCTCGTTCGTGTTACGCTACGACAGTGTGTTACGAGAGCACACGTGGCCTTCTAATGTGACCACTGCGACTCGGCAATTGCTGAGCAAATTCGTTATTATGCACGCGTGACACGCGCCACGCGTTCACCCCCTTCTGCACAACCTCCTTTACCCCCTAACCCATGCCCACTCACCCCCACCCTTCCTCCTTAACCACGCTCTACCCTTTCGGGCATATACACGTAAATTTTCCTTGCACGAATATTCAACTACGTGTGTTGTGCTTAAATATACAACGTGTCGTATACATTTCGCACACGTGCTCGAAAGAGACACGACCTTACCAAAGTAATCAAGCAGAGTCATTGTTAATTAATGAAATTATTCGTTTTTAATATTTATTCTTTTTTTTTCGTTGCTTAAATTATACTTTGCACATTGACTTTTTTTCGTATCTCGATTAAAATTAAAATGATTCTCTCGTGGAGCGTGTAACGTTTTTGTGCAAAATGGGGGAATAATGAAATTTTGGGAAAGCACAGGAAGCGTAAGAATATTTTTAAAAAAAGATCTACCCCGATGACGAAACGATGGATTTGTTAGTGACCGATAATGTGACCGATTTATCAGTGACCTATAGTGAAAACTATATGAGAGATTGAGAATAAATTAAAGAGGAAGAAACAGGAATGGGGTATAAGTTTCGTTGGTTTTTGATACAAGTGAATATAATTGAATAAATGTTTAGTGGTAATATAGAAATGAGTGACGTAAGTGAGAGTGTTGCAGACAAAGTGGAGATAGAAAGAAACGACAAGCGTGGTACGTCGGAAATTTAAATAAACAAAAAAGAAAAAAAAATATCGTACTGCAATAATAATATCGTTGATTCCGAGATATTATTATAATAATAATATGATCGATAGAAAAAAATGTGCGACCGACCGCACCGACGAAATAATTCCTCTTTTTTCGTATTATACTTTATATCCTGTCATTTTATTATTATCTATTGGAACGAGAATGATTCTTTTACAGCGGCTATGATAATTTTATATAAAATCCTGATATAAAAATATGATACGAAATTTGGCGAGATAGGGATTATTAAAAAACAAATTACTAAGATAATTAAAAGAATAATTTAAAAAAGTGCGTACGAACGCACTGATAATCCTTTCATGACACATTGATGATCTATTAATAATCATTGTATATTCACAGAGAGAGAGAGAGAGAGAGAGAGAGAGGAGGGAAAGAGGGAGAAAGAGAGAGTGAGAGAGAGGGAAACTAGTATATGCAACAATATACATCATCAAGTCGTTGTTACCAGATGGTCGTTACCAGTACGTTCTCGTGCCCAAATGGTGTACACCGTGCATATCGTATTCACTGCATGCTCTCAGTATCCGACAACTGCATTATTGAATAACATCGTAAATTATAATATCACGTGGTAGCTTACGAAGTACGCCCGCAACATTTCCACTGTATCCTCGCGATCGCTACCGAAAACGAGAAATGATCGTTTTTCCACACGTACAAACAAACGTAAACATCATCTATATCATAATTAAATTATACAACCGTGTAAATCTATTAACCTCATTCTCTTCATTACATCGTCGAGTTACTCGAATTTTCGACGATGTACAATACCTCAACGATGGATATAATCCATCGTTATCGATCATACGAACCTCCATTCAAATTGACAATGTTTCGCAAACGAACTTTACTTCTATTCGTGGTGTAGAATTCACCGTATCGGCAGAAAAGATCGTTTCGTTCAAGCAAATTTATCGTACGTTACGTAATCCTACAATTTCCTTCACACAGACACACCCACACACACACATATACACATACACACATAAATATAGTAGCAGAAGACTAGATATGCCAATGAAATCCACGAAAAGAGAAATAGGAAGAGGGTCAGCTAGAAGGTGCTAGGAGAAGATGAGCACGTGAATGGAAAGCGTCTATACGCTACGTGATGTGAGAGAGATAGCTCGGTCATTATCCAGACAATACCGCATTAATGGATTGAATCGAATTTAACGGGCTACGAAGCTCAGATCCTCCGGCATAGGAGAAATGTTATATATATATATATACACACACAGAGAGAGAGAGAGAGAGAGAGATAAATTATATATATATCTAACAGTGGTAGCATCAGCTCTTCACATTGTAACAAGCTCAGACATCTATATATGTATATATATATATATGTATAGATATAGGTTTCCTATAGAGAGAGGGGTGAGGAGTGAGCAAGAGCAAGAGGGAGGAGAGAGAGATAGAGAGTGAGGAGGCGGAGAAGGAGGAAAGCAACTCGCTCTTGCGAAGCTCATCCCCGTTCCGTGGCGCGGGTGGAGGAGGGCAGGCGAGGGCAGAGAGCGAGAAGAGGAACAACCCTCTCTCCCTCTTCTCACACGTATATAGGTTCGTCGGAAGAGGGGGGTTAGCTTCGTATATACCACCTGCAGAGCCCAGATACCGGGACGAATTTGATTGCTTTACGGGTTACCCGTGATTAGGTAATCTGCCTTCGGCTCGTTCGGCCCTCTGTGGGCTAGTACAGCAAGCAGCAACCGAACCACAATCCACTACGAGTATAGAGAGGATACTCTCCCTTCGTGAGAAAGTGGAAGGGGCGAGGGTGGTCGTTGGTGGGAGGGGAATGGGGGGGGGGCGGGAGGACCTTCTATGAGGATACTACCATAGTCGTGTTTGCGTCCGTAGGTGTAACACAATACGGTGTATAGTGTATTTTGCTCGTGTCCTATCTATAGTATACCGAAGTATTATGGTCTAGGACCGAAGGGATGCTCGGCCTGAATCGTTCTACGGACATGCTCGTCCGGCAATGAACTATACACATAAATATATATCTTATATATATTATGCTGGTAATCAGAGATGATCGCTATTTCAAGGGAAAAGCATTGAAAATGTTTCACGGTATGAAATAACTTGTCGGATTATAGCGATTAAATTAGTAGGTACGAACTATTATTGTATAAAATATTGAATGCATGTATTTGTGGTGGTATTAACCTACATAATGATACTCGATTACTAGGTCGAACGAATTTATCGTCGATTGTCATTATTCCAATCAAATTGTTAAAACCTAATTCAAATAATGAGATTAAATTTTAATGATCGTCATTGTACGTATCTAAATATTCTCTAGTATAGGTTTAGTCGAAATCAACCCTAATAAATAAATAAATAAATAAATTATTTTTAACAATATTATTCGAATAATGATATTTGAAGAAATGATAATGGTTGACCTTGATTGTCATGGATTAAACGAATTTTTTACGATTTTATGCGAATCAAATATTGATATTTATGTAGGATTGAATGTAGAACGAAATGAATTCATTGAGAAATATAAAAAATATTGAATGATTTATTTTCTTCTCTTATCTAATCGAAATCTCGTTATTAATTGTTTTTATTCGAATCAAATCGTTAAGACTTAATTTGTATAACGACGATTTAACCGAATCTTAACGATTAACCTTAATCGTCATTGCTTAAATAAAACTGTTACGATTCTATTCGAACGAAGTTAACTAACAGTAATGATATGAGAAAAATAGCCTGTCGTAACAAATTCTTAATTGAGTAATTAATCGTTTCGACGGTACAACGTGTCGACGAAAAGTTTTGCACAACTATGAATCTGTACGTAATCCCGACTTCTCGTTCGTCCTCCACATACAGTTTGTTTCAGTGACGTCTAATGGACGTGCCAGCGTGTCGGGAATGTTCCAAAATTTCGTGAATCATTAACGAGACCGAGGTCGAGAGCGTGAAAGATCCAAAGAGAGAGAGAGAGAGAGAGAGAGGCAGAGAGTGAGAGGAGGGGAAGGCGTAGAATCACAGACGCGATTAATTAACAAAAGAGGAGAATGATGAGGGTTCGAAGCGAAGGGGCATATTTGCTTCGGATGAAAATCTCAAGACTTTGGGGATGAGAAAGGGTAGAAGATGGTGGGGATTAACCGATCGTTTAAACCGTTTCATGGTTTATGTCACTCGACGCTGAGGTGCAACAATGTGAGAAAACGACATAAGGGTGTGAGGGGAGAAGGTAGGTCGGACCAAGACGAATCTTAAGCGACAATTCGACAACAACTCATTCGCAAGGCCCTTGACAATACATCCTCGTTACAGCAGATAACAACATTGGCTCTCTCTCTCTCTCTCTCTCTTTCCCTCTCTTTCTTTCCGCCCTTCCAGTCATAAATCTCGTTAATCCCATGCTGAGTCTGGTATGGGCAACTCTGTGCTCTTCCTTTTCCCCCTCTCTTTTCCGATCTACCATCGGTCTCTCTCTCTCTCTCTCTCTCTCTCTCTCATATCGTTTGCACCCTTAAGGCTTGCCACCTTGTCGACGCCGTTGTCGTCGTCACGAGGGGGTTACGAACCATTTATAAATCATCCTTTTATATCGTGTCGCGATGAGTTGTTTTATCCCAACCACCACAGGCACGTTAGCTACGCGCGCATGTACACACACACATATAAATATATAGATACACAGAGATGAGCGAATCATGGTGGGATGTAGGAAATCACACGCATGTAGCATGAATTAATGCGATAGTTTACTGGGCATCGTCATTTCCAATAACCATAAAGGACATTAAACGAGCGTGGCGATATAATACGTCTCTTGCAGTCTAATAAATGTCGGTTTTTGTTCTTAAGGTGTGCAAGTGTGTGTGTGTGAGATAGATAGAGAGAGAGAGAGAGAGAGGGAGAGAGAGAGAGAGAGAGAGAGAGAGAGAGAATATGTGAGAACCTCATACGGATAATTTAAATGGCAACATTAAAATACTAATTATTAAACGATAATCATTTTTGAGGTAATTGTCAATTATGGTAATAAAAAAACACAAAGTGAATTTAACACTTTGTTTTTTGCATTTTACATTTTTCATATCAAACGTTCCCGCTGCTATATAAGACTCGTAGGCGTGGCAAAACCAGGAGGGAGAAATGGACAAATTCAATCTTGCTCTTATTTGTTGTCGTTCATCCAAATTGACTCTTGCGACGAGTGAATTCAAACATTTTTTGGAAGAAAGTTTATTTTAAAAATGGAAATCTCTCTCTTGATTCTTGTACGAACAAAAGTTTTTGTCACAAAACTTTGTTCGTACAAAGAAAAAATAAAAAAAGTCGGAGATACAAAAGCTAAATTTTATCGCTGTAATATAAAGCGAAGCCTTCGCTTTATCAACCGGTGAGCGAATCAAAATTTCACCCACTCGTGAAAAAGGAATATAACAATTCTAATTACTCGCTCGTCCATTTGTAAAGAGAAGACACTAGAACGAAGGATAGAGCTCATAGACCTATTCGAGTACTATCATAGACTCGACTTTTGTGGTCCGTTGTCCATGACAAAATAAACACAAGCCGTTTCGTCATTTGTCTTCCCTCTGTTGCAGTCCAACGGTAGTGCACTTATCGAGTGTAAGCGCAAACGGAATCGTCCACCGGTATCCTCGATTCTACAACGTTACAATGTGCGACCGCGGCAAATTCGAGTACTCGAAACGCGCTCGCGCACACTCACGCAAACACAAATACACTCGTCATACAAAACTCGCTCGTACAGCGACAACTTTGAACCCCAAAAACCTGTCACTCCGTTCGACCGTACAAGCTCCGCTTCGACAATCCTCTCGACAAAGGATCCAAATTCACTCGTGTTCGATTCGACCGCGTCTCGAACGTGCTCATTCGCCCGTTTTTATTCAAAAACTGACCGAACCAAAAGTAAAAGTCCACCCCCTTCAAAAAAAAAAAAGGGACGACCCCTGTGAATTGCCCATTCTCTCATGGCTACGTTCTCATTCCCGTTTTTCGTCGGAAAGATAAAATTCCCTTCGTTGTACGAGGGTGCTTCTCGAGCTTTTGGAAAAGAGCCACGAGGTATCGGTGATATTCACCCCCGGAATAATCCTATTACTTGCGATCTAACGAGGAGTTCGTCGAGGTACGAGGGAAGTGACGAAGAACGATTCGAGGATCGGAGTGTTCACGACCAGCTTTTCTGTATCCACGGTGCTTTCACGTTCCGTAAGGGTTGAACGCGCGGGCTTCGTATATTGTACACGACGTAAACATTTTATTCGCTGTATATATATATATAAATATATCGAAGTACATATGTAGGTTGCAGCAACATCCCTTTCGGACAAATAAGCCAGAAGCATCGCACGAGCGCTTGTTTCTACATCCTAGTCTCTTACGAACTACCACACCCATAGTCATCTCCACTGAGCATGTATATAAATATGTGTTAGCGTGGATATTGCTACGTTTACGTCTTACATACACGAGACGCGAGCCGATCAGTACACGTACTTACAGTTGCCTCGTACGTAGGTACATACATAGATATACAATTATACACGTACACACATACACACGCACGCAAATGCGTATATACATGTATATAATAGAGTCAAGACATATAGCCATATGTGCACGTGTATAATTATATATATATATGTATATATACAATACATATGCACACACGCACACAAATCTAGAATATATAAATATATATAGGTACGTACGTATATATGTAATAGTCACGATATATAGATATAGGATACGTGCGACATATATATACATACATATCTCGCGCAAATATAGGCCATATAATATACGAGTGAGGTTTGCAGAGGTGGAGGAAACGGGTCGAGATGGGGGTGGGGGGAGGCGGTGTGGAGCGCGAGGAGGACGCTCCCCTTGGGAGAGAAGGTCGCAATGCATACTGAGTAGCCATTCCCCTTTCCCCATTACGTGGTCACCCAACATACACAGGCATGTGTGTATAACTATTATAGTATGACTATATTTGATATATATATGTATATATATATATATATATGTATAAATATATATGTATATATGTATAGATTAGATTGGAAGGCAGAGAGTAATAACGAATCTATCGTTACGTCACGGGTATAACATACTGCATTGGCTCTCGTTTATTTATTTTTAATCGTGTACGTATCGAACGGTGATCGCTCGATGGAGAGACAATCATCGGGATAATTGGTGATGGGATGTAATTTGATCTTATTTTTTTCTTTTTTTTTGGTCATTCTTTTACAATTTTAACAGAGAGATATATTTTGTGGAAAATTCACGCATGGAAATGGTGGAAGGATCGCGAGGAAGGGGCAAACGAAGACCACCAGCCAAGACTGAAAGCGAAACCACCCCTCGCCCCACGGGTCGAGGGGTGGAAAGCACAATCTTCGACCAGTTGGTTCCAATTTGCATGATATTATAGCTGCAACGTGGTGGGAGGGACGAAGTGGGGTAGACCAGAGGAGGAGGAATGAGAATAGTCGAGAGTGAAAAAGAGTGCGATGGCACGAGGAAAATATAGGGCGGGTTATGCGGAAGGCTGTGCATAGGGAGAGAGGACGGATTCAGCACGTACGTACAAGGGAGGCAAGAAAATATGAAAGGGAACTCGGTTGGGCGCGTTAATAACGAGATTATTAACTCGGTAATCGCGAAGCGGAAAACCCGAACGGGTAGAGATAATCCATACGTAATGTAAAAGCATTCGTGGCATTTACGCGATGCAAAGCGCACCGACGACGTGATAGAAACGAAAAAAAAGTCCGCTTACGCGACACTTCGATTTTATATAAATTGAGACTCGAATCAGGTAGGTACACTCGAGACATAAGGAGACTTAAAGGACATTTGGAAAAATAATTATTAAGGAACATTAGAAGAAAAATTAAAGGTCCCTCGGACAAAAGGAGCGTTTTGTTAATAATAACAATTCAAAGAGCACTTTTTCGTAAATACAATTCAAAGGACTTCGAAGGACATTTGTAAAAGAAATCAAGACTCGAATTATAATTGATAAAAAAATTAAGCCTAGAACGATATTCGAAAAGAAACGAAGATTCGAAGGACATTTGAATGCTAAGAATTCCGAAGGAATTTCCGCCTAGAAAAAATACCTACTTATAATTGCACTTATTATAGCTCATAAAAATAATCCCCGACACAATATCCATCATACGGTTGAACCGTATGTAGCTCGCTCATCCCCAAAGTATCTTAGGCTAGAATTCTCTCTCGCCTTTACCCTTTCCTCCGGCCCTTCTCGTTGAGTCTGATCTTTTATTCATTCCCGCGATAATTGAAGGTAAACTCGTGTACTCGATACAACCTGGCGGTAACATGACTGCGTGCGCTCGGCTAGAATCCACATATATATATATATACGGACATGAACCCTATACCTATATAGCAGGAGTAAAGTAGAATCCAGCAACAGTGGCGAGGCAAGCCACAGTAGTGTAGCTCAATGGTTGGACCGACGTTTTCCAGCCGTATACTGTAGGGACATCCCGTACACATAGAAAGTAGCCACGTATCGTCTCTCCTCGTTTACGCTCTCCCTCTCTCTCTCTCTATTCATCTATCTATTTCTCTCTTTCTCTCTCTCTCTCTCTCTCTCTTCCTCACTGTATCTCTATCTCTTTCTCTTTCTCACGCTTTCCCTCTCAACATGGCCCTACCCAAGTATACCTACGTGCGTGTGTGTGTGTATGCGAGCTTGCCACGTTGTTTGGAGAGCTTCTTACAAATTAGCCGTGAATATTCATGCGTCGGTGGGGCGAAGCAAAACGAGAGAGCAGGGGACGCTTTCGCACAGCGTGTGCTATCCTTTTGAGAGAAAGGGTGAACGTATGTACACATGGATATATATATATATATATATATATATATATATGTAACATATTCATGTACACACAGATACGCAGTTATATATATAGCTTGTCTGGGATAGGTATAGCATAATATGGACCAAAAGTGAGAGAGCAGAATCCGAGAGCGATGATAACAGTCCTCCGTCGGTCGTACGATATTAGCTTAGTAGCCCCAGAAACCAGTTTCGTTCACGCGTTATTCATACGACAATCCCATATGCAATTACTGCTTTTCGACGTGTTCGGCAATCGTTACATAACAAAAAACATCTCAAAACTCGTACAAGTCACAATTCGCGTTTCATTGATAGAAAATAGAAGGGATTTTAGTAAAAAAGTTAAACAATTTGACTATTTTTTTTCTTTCAAATAAACCGTCCGTTCTTGTTTAAAGAATCTTTAATTAAATTAATGATCAATTAGAAAATAATATAAATTCGTGTTGAAATAAATTAAAATTAAAAATAAATAAATAAAGCCCCGTGGATCGAAGTGAAAAGTGAAAATAGGATAGGAGGAAAGAGCGAGAGAAAGGGAGAATGAGAGAGAAAATAGGGAAAGTATTCCGATTGCGCAGGTCGAGGGTATCCATAAATGTCTTGCTTTCTATTCTGTGCCAGCCAGGCAGAGATAGACGTTTATTGTCCTTTCGTCGCGTAATTAGCGAGAGAGCGAGAAAACCTCGTTTTTCTTTCTCTCGTTTTCTGGATATATCTCTTCTCCTTCTTTTTCTCGGCGCCCTCTCTCTCTCTCTCATCGCATCTGCTCACCGTGTTCTTCATATAGTTTTATTTGCCACCCGGCTCTCCCTTTCGCTCCGTCTCTCCTACACACCACCGTTACGCAAACTCTTCTCTTTACTACCCTCGACGTGCCCTTTTCTCTCTCTCTCTCTCCCTCTCTTTCACCCCGATTCCAGTTTTCAGAACTTGTGCCCCTGTCCTCACCCCTCCGGGACGTTTAATTAAACGGATACAGTGTAACGATGAAACGGGAGAACATTTTTCATTCTATCGCAATGGACAAAGGGGAAAAGTACAACGATCCGCTCCTAGTGCATTCGTCAAATCGATGATATCTTTTTAAAAAATTTTTTATTTACGTTAGAGTTAATTTTCGCAATATTCAAACTTTTCTCTTTAAGTCAGCCGAATGAGATGACCATTGTCGTCCAATATTCCG
The DNA here is from genome assembly GCA_964017225.1 of Netelia inedita. NCBI lineage: Eukaryota > Metazoa > Arthropoda > Insecta > Hymenoptera > Ichneumonidae > Netelia > Netelia inedita. Next base: position 13,044,736 of record OZ024922.1, read on the forward strand.
CATCGTCAGTCGTATTATCTCTCAACGCAAAATAATCTCCGCAACCCCGACAAAAAATTCGAAAAGGTCGCGAACTAATGTTTGGAAAAAAAATGATCGATTTGGAAGAATCCGATAAAATGAATTCCCCCTAATTTTGACACCATTTGACCGACGCGATCGAAGCTTTGCAAGCTCAAGGAGCACCCTCGTATCGTCGTTCGATACGAATTCGACAACGTTCGAACACTCACTCGTTCCAATTTTGCACGTTCGACAGTTGACTGTTGCTTTCAAAATTGTCGATCGACCCTCGAAACCCTTCTAATTTATACCTGTACACGCGTAAAACTGTCGTATGACTGTGGATAGTTACGACAGTTAGATGGGTGCTGCTATAGGGCTGCGATAAAGGGAGAGCGGAAAGGGTTGGTCACGCATCGAGCAAAGCGTTCGGACATACACATAGAAATTCCTGTAAATACGTATGGGTAACGATGGTTGGTGCGCTAGAACAATACTTGTGTCGGCAGCGACGAGTGCAATACTACTCGGCATATGAAAGCTACGAGCAAAGCTTGCGAGGATATTCGTTCGGAAGGAGAATGAGTAAAGAAACAATATTAAGAAATCGTTCGTCCCTTCCAGCTTCACCGCTCCTTTTATTCTTTTTTTACTTCCTTCTAGAGATACATATATATATATATATATATATGTGTGTGTAACTGGAGGGAAGTAAAGAAAGAATAAGAGGATCGGCGGAACCATGAATATATATATATATATATATATATATATATATATATATATATATATATATATATATATATATATATATATATATATATATATGGGAGAGAGCTATATAATGACAGTATATATACATACATCAACACGAGTGTTGTGATTCTATAGGTCTCTCGTGTAGTTTTCATCGTGAAGTACGGTAATACGGACGAGGGCTTATTATCATCGTAAAAGTTCTTGGTTGACGATATCCACCAGAGACAAATAAGAGAGGGACGAGAGAGAGAAAGAGAGAAAGAGGGGATAGAAACGAGAATTTTATTATCGCGCGAAATTTTTCAGTGCGAGAAGTGAACGCACACAAGCACGAAGAATGATACACGCGGAAATGCCAGGATAACAGAAAGAATACGTTTCTCTCACTTTCTCTCTCTCTCTCTCTCTTTCTGTGTTTCCGTCTCTGGTTATAACTTGACGATGCAAACAACGTCGTATATAAAGATATTACTCGTCCATTGAAATATGCGGAAGTTAAATAATCTTGAGAAGAAATACAAATGACATTAACACAAACCACATACGCGTATGTTGAAAAACGAAGAAATAATAATAATAAGGTGTTCTTTTTTAATCGTCGAGCACTAAAGTACGTTTTATTTCGTATTATATAACGCGTTTTACAGTTGTCAAAAATTTCATTTTTTATTTCGCTATATTCGTTCATAAAGCGAATTGAATATCGCGTCACCATATTGATTTTTCCGTTGTTACACGGAAAACTTGTGAAAATTCTAACGAGCGAAGCAACTCTCTCGAACGTCCCGCGAGAACGGCAAGTGGTACGTCGGCCACGTTGAAACGAACGTTGGGGATGATTCGCTCGTTGTACTCATTTATCGCTATCCCTTGCCACCAATCTGCTTAACCACTCTGGCTTACGGAGAATATGTATTTTATAATAATTTCTGGTGCAGGGCTCATCGACCTTCCTACCTTCGTTTCGACTTTTCAACTCTATCACGCTATATCTCACTCTCTCTATGAATCTCTATCTCTTTCTCCCTCTCACTTTGCATCCAAACGCACAGTGTGTTAATGGTATAACACACATCGTTGTGTGTGTGAACAGAACGAGGTTTTGCGAAACGTACATGTGGTAGGTAACTTTGCAGTTTTAGAATATTCAAACCGGCTCGAGCATCAACGAGAGAGGCTTACCCACGCTGTTATAGTTTTGGATGAAAATGGGAATTAATCCTGGGAGTTGGACCAAAGTTATCTATCGTATATAAATATAATACGATGTGTTTGCCTCATATATATGTTGGAGTCATTCTCCGAAATAATAGCCCGAGTCTGGACCTCATGGTCGCAGATTTGCTTGTAACTTCAACATGTATTTTCGTACGTCGAGAGGATCTACGTAAATTTCTATTTTTTTAGTTTTTTTTCCACTGGTTCCACCATGCTGCCTTAGCTGCGTTTATCCCAAAAAATAGTTATTTATATTGTTTTTCATAGCAAATAAAAGTGACGAGATGAGAAAAAATACTTTTTTTTTTCTATATAAAATATTGTCAGCTTAGAAATATAAATATTGCCCATTCGATAAAAATTCGGGATCGGTTGTTAAAAAAATTGAAAACTGATTTTGGCCAAGAGCCTGCGATAAACGTGATTTAATCCGAGAAAATTGGTAAAAATCGATATTACTTGAAGCGATTAAGTGCGAGCGATAAGATTAAGTGAACGTATGGGATCGAAGTTCCAACGTATCGTACCTGACTAAAAATTAATTGTGTTTAAGACAGACGGGCACGCGTGCCTCTCTATCGAGACAAAAAACGCAATTACTTTTTGGCCAACTTAATAAATCGTTTTTTGTATTTTTTTTTGTTCATCGTGACGCTCGACGATCGCCCGATAAAATAGTGTTTAACAGACGAGACGATATTCTGAATTGGGCCTTGACAGAAGTAACAAAAAAAATAAACGATTTGCGTCCTCGAAGTTTGACTGTTCGGATCGTTAACAAACTCGATCGTTTATCATTTTGTCCATTGTTCTCTAGAGTCAAACACACGGCCATTTCTCCTCTTCTCTATGTTCCACCCCCACCTCTTCTCTCTCTCTCTCTCGCTTTCTCTCTCTCTCTCTCTCTCGCTCTCTCGCCCTCTCGCTCTCTCTCACCGTGAAGCCTTTATTATTCTTGTTACTCTCCTCGCGTATAACAGTGGTGATAATGGTCGTACAATCGTGTTCACGTATGTTTTTTGTCGAACCGTGAGCACCCTCGTGCGAATATTAACGTTGCGGGTGTATCGATGCCAATACGAACGAACGAGTTCGATGCGAGAATGGTCAGAGGGTGTAATTAATTTTAATATAGATATATACGTGGAATTCCATGCGAAGATTCTCCATTTTTATTTGACGTTCGGTCCTCTACCGACCATTGCTCGAACTAATTACATAAACAATTTTTTTAAACCCACACCCTATTACCACGTGTGTAGAAAACTCCCGGAATCGAAAAAGATTCAATAGCAACCGCAAAAAATCACAATTAAATTAAATAATTAAAAAACGAATTAAAAAAATTCAATATAAACAAATAAATGAAATAAACAAAAAAAAACATCAAAAAATAGGAAATCTATTTTTGAAACTCTCAATCAACTATACGCCGTGTGTAGAAACGTCACGGTCGAAAATCGTTTCACTTGGCGCGGACCGCCCCATACATGCGTTACTATACACGTATCGCAAGTTTGAATCGTCCTCGTGGTGGCGTTATCATATTTGCAGGTGGGCTGCGAAATCCTCCTCCCTGTTGATGACTCCATCACTCTCGTGTATATCACTATAAAAAAAATATACAGAATCCATACGAATTGGAAAAAAAAACTAAAAACAAAAAGTGCTACAAATGGGATTGCCAGAGCGTCGAGAGCGTTATGAGCTTGTCCCCGAACTACCATATATCCAGATGAAGGGATCCAGTGATATGACGATATAGTGTCCGTGACGCACATTTTTACATCGACATCGAGGATGTATCAATCCTCGGACCATTGACACAGTTGTCGAAAAAAAATATATATACGTTCGAGCAAATGCCTCGATGATAATAGACGCGTGTAAGCCTCACGCATGGTGATAACGAGGTTACAAGAATATTGCAACGTACTCTGCGATATGACACCGTTTTGCTTAACGAATTTTTATTTTTTGCTAAAAAAAACAGAAAAACTAGGAAAAAAAATATATTTCCTTGTTTACGTTACACACGCTGGTGTATGCGGTTAATAAAATTTCATTAATTGGAAAGAAACGTTATGATCAACGAGTAAAAATTAAAGGTAAGTAAATAACGTCCGGGGGTCATTTTTTCTTGGTACGACAAAAAAACTCTCGTTGCCCTCCATTTAAAATTGCATAAAAAGATTATTTCATTTTGATTCTCAATATAATAATATATTGCAACATATCGTGCGTCACGACAAAGTTTTTCTCACCAAATTTGTATTTGCCTCTCGTTTTTAAAAAACTTTTAAAAAATCGCATTTTATGAACAACATGTCCGTTTAAAAAGACTCATCCGTTGATAAAAGAAGTTAGAGTTAAGTCAAAGAGCCAAGATCAATAGAAACAAAAGTGACTCCCCGGGGCGATTTTCTTTATCACCTAAAAAAATTCTCCCTGCCACCCCAATTTATAAAATAACCAAAGATACTTTCCGCAGCGTTGTCGAACTTTATTTATTATATATATATTTTTAATATAATAATCCACGTGCCACACTTTATCGAAGGAAGAACGAGTGCGATAAAAAAATGATGGCAATAAAAAAAGAAATGATAAACCTAGGGGTTTTTTTTCTCGTTCGTCGAAAGACGCGGCTTTGAAAAATACGTAGCGCGTCTAGTGAATCCAACCGATGGGAACAAATCCTGGCTTACGCAGCGATTCATAACCGCGTCCGGGGATAAAAATAAATATCAACGAACAATAGCCACCGTTTACGTAGTACACGCGAAAGAAACAGAAAACAAGAAGGGGAGAAAAATTGTCGAGTGTTCCTTCCGGATTTTTTTTCCTCGTCGTGCTTGATCCTCGTATTTCGCGCCAAACAGTATCGAGGATTTCCGCGAATGCCGTTGGTGAAAAGCGTCGTTTTTCCCACGTTGAGATTTTAGCGCCTTTCTCCTCTTCTCCGTGGAAGACGAGACTGTAAATACGATCGTGATCGGCGAATGGGGGAGGGGTTTACATCGTCGTTGTCGAGCTCGCTTCCTTGTCCCGTGGCTTATTTTCATCGAGCGAAAATGCGCGGGAGTGAGAGGAGGGTTGTCGCGTTTACGGAGACAACGGTGAACGTGGAAGAGAGGGAGAGAGAGATAGAGAGAGAGAGAGAAAGGTAAACGAGAAAACGTAATATGATAGGAAAAGTGCGAACCGCAAGAGGCAGAGAGGAAGAGAAACAAAAACAGGGATAGACAGAGGGAGAGAGAGATAGAGAGAGAGAGAGAGATAGAGAGAAAGAGAAGGGAAGAGAGAAGGTACAATGTCGAAACCGCAAGGCACAGGGTCTCGCTCGTCGCCCCATTCAACCCTCATTTTCCACTGTGAACCTCAAACCGTTTTCTCCCACCCCTTCCTTCCCTTCACCGTTTTATTCATCCACCTCTCTTTCTCTCTTGGCAGCGTTGTATCGGTGTATAAACGCTTGTGTCCACCATACCGTGGTCCACCAATGAGAAAGAGAGAGGTTAACTCACCCTTAGGGGATGAGGCATAGTGGGAAGGGGAGAAAGAGGGAGAGGGAGATAGCGCGAGATAGGGTTGGGGGACTCGCTGGATGAGCGAGATTTACGAGCTATGCAGCAGAGGGTTCCCTCTCCCTCCCCGGCCCCTCTCCATCTCTTTCTCTCTTTCCATCTCGCACACCCTCGCTTATGCACAAGTCGTATTGCCGTACCTACATACAGGCGCGAGAGAGAGCAGCGTGTGTACTGCGACGAATACGTCCCATCTCCGTGTTATATAGGCTCTCTTTCAGTAGATCGTCAAACAGTTACGAACTTGTATAATATCGTCATTGTAACAAGTAGCTCGTAATTAACGAAATTGTGATAATTATATTTTTTTTAATTCTTTTACATCGTAAACGTTTATAGCAATGCGAAGAATTCGATCGAGAGAGAAACGACTTGGTCGTAAAAAAATAAATAAACGAGATTGATTTTTCGAGTAGCTAATCATCAATGATCATTTTAATCGATGATTTCTCGATAAATATTAGTCGTTTTTTTCAAAGCCTCGTTTATTTTTAATTTTTTTTTTTAATTTACAATTTCGTGATAATGTTTCTATCACGTGCACGTACAGGTGATATCGATTTCGTGTACGAGTATTTCGCTACGTGCACAGTTTCATTCATCGACATCGGAAATAGCGAGGGATATATAGGTATAGATATTTGTTATGTATACTATAAGCACGTATGAATCGATTCCCAGCGTCCTTCCCATCCAAGGAGCGAGACGATGTATGGACACTCATCACCCGCGATCCCTCGACCTGAAACGACAATGACTATAGCGTACCTCGCGCGAAAGTGCCACTTGTATTTTCTATAGTTCGGTGATTAAACTGTTTAATAACACGCATACCGAAGCGTCGCGATACAATGCTCGGAGGAATGAGGAACTAACATAAACGTATATACAGGCTGTGCCATTTTAATTTATCGATAAAAATAAATCATGAAAATGAGGTCGTAGGAAAAAAAAGTTTCCCATGAAAGTTTTATGGATGGGAAGGGGTTGCACGATAGTCATATTGAGATTTATCTTTCATCGAGGCGTCGAGGTCACCGGACGGTCATCATTGATTTTTAAACAAAGAATATTAATGTTTCCTCTGTCACGTTGTAGGCAAGGTCGACACGAATATTGGGGGAAAAATATTCTTAGCTTTACAAACGACGGAGTTAGAATACTTTGAATTTTTTTAAAATGGCCCACGTGCACAGCCTCCATTGGCATTACCCAAGGTGTATTACGTATGACCTAATTTTTTCAATTTATTTTTATCGAGAAATTAAAATGGGAAATCCTGTACATTATATATGACTATGGGCACGAGTAGACTGTTACCTATAGGGGTTTTATACGATCCTCTATATAGCACTTACTCAATCTATAAAAAAACATAACTTTTTTTTTTTTTTTTTGAAAATTCATTGTAGGATGATAAATAAAAAAACATTATAATTTAAATGATGAAAAATTCAAAGAATTTTAGGAATCCTTATATAAATAACATAAATCATTATTGTAACTAATTAAGCACGGGGATAGTTAAGTTTTTTTAAATTTCAAATTACGACTCAATTTTCCGAAAACTTTCCCACATGAAACATTTTGAAAAGATGCTCGATTCGTTCTATTCCACCAAACTTTTTAACAACCCGAGGTACGAGTACAAAAAAATGCGACAAAAAATATGTTTTTCGCGCGAGTCGGAAGAAAATCGACGAAGAAAATTTTCGAAAGGTTTTCGCCGCGTTGGTCGTATAATATCAATCAGCGATCGAGGGATGAGAAACCTTCGGTAGGGGAAAAAAAAGAAGAGGGCCAGAGACAGAGAGACGAGCGATATACGTTATACAATCTACGGTTACACGAGGACGAGCCGGAAGACGGAAGGAAAATCCGTGATTAGCGAGATACGTGCCACGACGAAAAGCTACCGGACTCAGGGTGAGAGACGTGATTCTATAGGCGATCGTTAATTCCTTAGGTGAGCACCAGGGCGCTTAACTAGACCTAGAGGCTGCGCCGAGTGATTCTCGTTATGTGTCCCACGTAACGCTGCGAGAGTTTCACTCGAGAGTTTTACTTCGGAACTGAAACCTCATCATCTATATATCTATATATTTATATGTACATATATAGATATATATAGATGATAACTCTATTATATTGGAAGAAAACGTACGAGGAAGACGTCTGACGTACAAAAAAGGACGAGAAATCCCCAAAAGTAGCGAACATATGTATTCACTAATTTTTGAAAAATATACGAACCACGTGTAACACTCGTGTAAGAAAATTGACCAACCGATAAATAAAAATTTTCTTTGAAAAAAATTGTTTTCTTTAGCTCAGAAGAGTTTTCCGACAGCTGTTTTGAACGTTGTTAAAGTTTTTTTCGTTTTCAACGATATTTCATACTATATTTATATAGAGCTGCACGAATTTCGATGAATGGTCGAAAACGTGACACGTGTAGAAGAAAATTGATCGAACGATGTAATCGATACGACAATATATTCGAAGTGAAATTTGACATATATATATATATATATCGAAGCTCAACCAATTAATTGATATATACCTACTAATTAGTCGATCAGAGGAACGGGGGTTTCTCCTACGATTCCCGTGCTTCTGTATATCGATCAAAATTCACTGAAACATTAAACATTTCCGAGCATTATAATGTAAATATGACTTTGGCGGTAGTTCTATTAAGTCGTTCAATCGAATCTTCTCAACGCTACATCGAGGGGTGTTTGTGCGTACACTAATGGTCCTCCCGGTAGCACGTAGGGGATTATATTGTGAGACGAGAGGGAGGAGAGTTTCGCACAAGCGCGAGATGGTAAATTTACCGCTGAGTTGGGTCGAATGAGCGGACCCGCCCGATTGCGGAGACGAGACCGAAGGAAGACGAGGGTGTGTGTATGAGAGAGAGAGAGAGAGTGAGAGAGAGTGAGGGTGAGCAACGGTGAGCGTGGGGGTCAGGAGAGGGGGAGAGAGTTGGTCGAGTCGAATGACCAGTTCCAATCAGGCACTATTGCCGAGGGAATCGATTTTCGTAATGAATTGTGGCCCGGTAACTCTGAACGTCCGAACCAATATTGCTTCTTCGGGTTTACAAGTTCTCCTTAGTCGAGCACGACGACCGATGGCCGGACGCTCGTACTTTCTCAAACCAAAATTTTGGCTAGTCCCGGTGGCTTTTCTCTCTGTATAACACGAACTGTATTCATATATTCGTCTTTGGTAAAAAAAATATCTTATCTTCGTCGTGTGCGAATAAAATACTGGGTGTCATATTTCAATGGAGAAATCGAATATATGGGGTGTTTTGAAAGTAACGAAAAATAATTTGAAATTTCAGGCGTTATGAGTTTTCTGAGATATTGAACATGTCTGTAATCAGGGAGTGGAACTGCAGGGAAAATTGAGAATAATTGAAAATTGAGCGATAGGTATGGCGGGGTAGCGATTGAAGTAATTAAAACACCCCATTTTTTGGAAAAAGGTTGCTTTTTCTACAATGATAAGATTATTGTCGTAATTAAACTTAAACTTGCAATCGTAGAATGAAGGGATGAAACAAATACCGGGTGTTTAATTTTAATGAAGGAATCGTCCTGAACGCCTTTAAAAACCTACGCGGTGCGAGTTTCCGATATATTTAAATATCTAGAAGAATCGAAAGAGCGAGATTATAATCGACAATTAATCCAGAAATAGGGCAGATGTCAACGTTAAAATTTCAAAAAACATATATTTTTCAAACATAATATTTTCCACAAATATTAAAAATATATACAGTAAAACGTAAACTTTCATACGTACCATAGAGCGTTATAATAATGACATATTTTAATGAGCAATAGCGGGTGACAAGTATAACAAATTATACGTGAGAGACGGAAATCTAAGAATGAAAATTGGAACACCGGAGTCTCTCTTGTATGCTCAGTCGCGTCTCGTGTACTCGGATCATCAGACAGGCTCGTCGAGAATTATTCAACGAAATCCCAATTCGGTGTGCCACCGCGGGGAAACTTTCCCGGGCTTCTCCACGCGATAACGAACAATTCGTCTGGGGTAAATGCTCTCTCTCTCTCTCTCTCTATATATATATATATATATATATATATATATATAGAGAGAGAGAGAGAGAGAGAGGACACATACACGAGGACATGTACGTGGATATATAGCGGATTATCGTGTGTGTTGGTGTGTACAAATTTCAGTTGGGGTCAACGGCCGATGATTCAAACCTTAGGGAACTGACCACCGCATTAGTTTTGTCCGAGGCAATTTGAATATAGATTAGTTTGTCGCAAATTGGAACTTCCACGCGTATGCGACTGACTTTCCAGATTTTCGGATATCACGGAACGCTGTCACAGCTCTCGCGGTTCATTGTCCCATAGGCTTCTGTTACCAGTTATACGTACCTACACCTTGTTATTCGACGTGTAAGCTATATCGTACACCTATTACGTACATCAACGCGATAGGAGCTTACTCTTGCGCTCGTACCGCTCAATCAATTCATTTTCGATGTAGCCTAGTTCCCAGAATCCAATTCTCCATCTATTTTGGGCATCTCGAAGCGCAACCGGTGCAACGCTCTTATGAAAATTTAGATGCTCAAATTCGTACATCTCGTACGGGCCAACTAATAATACCACTAGTCCGGTTCTCGCTGTTACTATATTATATTATTATATATCTATATGATACGAGCATTTATGTGGATATATCTGTATATATGATCACGTATTTCACGCTTTTTCGCATTTTACAAGTACCTAAGTTAATTAGTGAACAATTACCCAAATTGAAAAATTTGCCAAAAAAAAAATAATTTTTTTTGTTTCCAGAAGTTTAAAAAAAGTTACCTTTTTCAGATTTCAGAAATTCGCAAAAATGTAAGATTTTTTGGGGGTTTTCGGGTATTATGAAAATATTTTTGTGTTTTTCAGATTTCAAGAAATTTGAAAGATCACAGATATCAAAATATAGAAATTGGCATGATAAAATAACGTTGAACGTTTCATCTAATTTTCGGTTTTTACGTTTTTTTTTAAGTTAGTTTATTTCTGCCTATAACGCATTTTCCTATCGAGTTAAGGCTCTACTTAATAATGGACTTATTATCCGAACTTTTATCAGCTTTGCAATAAGGTTCGACTCATGCTTCAGCAATAAAAAAAAGTAAAATAAACCTTGTTTTACAAATTTTTCATTTTAAAAAATGCCATTTTCGTAAATTATTCAAATGTGTTTAAATCCTCAAACTGTCTCCATAACCAAAATGATATTTGCGTCCACGACCATTCCTTCCAACATCGAATTCAACATATTTTTGTTTTCGAAACACCGTAGACAACCTTAAAGCGGCTGAACTGGAGCAAATTCGTGACTTGGAAACGGCACCGTTTTAAAATTCCAGTCAGCCTCAAAATGAAAATTTCTTTTTCTTCTCCCCCCCCCCCCTCTCTCTCGGTCCAATTGCAAATTCTGCTTTAATTGCGGAACTTTTTGTTTCAAAATATACAAAAGCCCGCTATAAAAGATGAAAAAAACAAAGTACACCTGTGTATGATGCGACCATAAATATAAAAGCGTACGAGGGAAAACGAAACTGCGTGAAAACGAGAATATGTAACGGGGAATTTGAGGACGCGAGACGAAGCAAACGCGAGTGTTTCGACCAGTAAGAAGACTCGTTTGCGAGTTTCAATAAATACACACCGGAAATTCCAGTGTTATACGAGCGATCGTAATTCGCCCCGTTTTTGAATGACAGTGTATCGTTGGTCGGGTGTTGGGCACGCATCGATGTTGTGGGCGCACGTTACGCGACAATTTCATGACGCCGTAACGGAATGTAACGTAACCCATTCGAATTTTTCTCTTCCTCCCCCTATCACCCTCCTCTCTTATTTTCACCCCTCTCTTGCATATAACGAATATCAAGCTTTTTCGCGTGTGAATCAATTATTACGCAAAATTAATGAGGAATAATTATACCGGCTGAATAATTAAAAATACAATACCTACGTTCAAACGAAATTTGATCATTTTGCAACGATGTTACGAATTAATGTTCGCTTACACGGTAAGAAGAATGGGATGAAAAAACGCGTGAAAAAAAAGAATCGACAATAGCAAAAGCCAGAAGGACTAAATGCCCGACAGTGTGTACATAAACCTTGTGGGAATAAGAGAGGGTGTGAGATCGCGAGGGATGGGTTGGCTGATGAGTTGAGAGAAGAACGAAAGAGAAAGAGAGAAAGAGTGAGGGGGTTGTGCGAATCAAGTATAAGGGTGAGTACAGTGTCGAGATGGGTGGCGTTGTGTGTTGCTGAGAATAGGAAAGAAGATACGAATGAGGGAAAGAGAGGGGGGGGGGGGAAGCGGAAAGAGAGAGAAAGAGAGAGAGGTACTGACTTTTCTACTGTACTATACGTGAGCTGAAAGCATCTCCCAAGACGCGCCAACCCTCTATGGGCGATTGTAGTCGCCGTCGTCTCCCTCTCTCTCTCTCTCTCTCATTCTCTCTGCCACCCTCCCTTACGCTATTTCTCTTTCTCTCTTTTTCTGGCTTCTGCCACTTCTCTGACTCTATGCTCTTCGGAGAGTGAGTTAGAACAGTCGAAACGGAAATAAAGGGATTTTTCTTCCTCCCACTATCTCTCTCGCTTTTTCTCGTGTACAAAGGCCATGCTGGTTACACGAAAGAACGAAAGAACAAAGGAAAAGAGCAGCGAGTGTTGCACATTACAGTCATGGTTAGCCGAAACCAGCCGGACGGAAGAAAGGTTTTTCTGTTTTCCCTTCTACCCCCTCTCTCACACTCACTCTTTCATTCTCCCTCTCTCTCTCTCTCTCTCTCTCTCTCTCTCTCTCTCTCTTTCCCTCTCTGTCGCCCTCTGGCTCTCTATTTATTTCATCGCTATACTCCTCGTTTCCCACCCTTCTTTTGTTTTGGCGCGCCCCGGCCTGGACTGAACAGGTGTTCAGCGCTCGTCTACCTCGTAAATTCAATAGCCGAAGGGTATCCTGTTCACGGTGTCCATTATCCGTGACACGATGGAATAAATAAATCCTCTCGATCGACGAGGATACCTCGTACCAGCCGCGAGATCGAGGTAAAAAGTACGTCGTAAAAAGAAATCAAGTCGCACAAAGCGCGGTTTTATTCCGAGTGAGGGAACGATACCGGTCATTCGACCAGCGAATCTATCGCTGTTTTCGCAATCGGATATTCTTGAACGAATTTATAATAATAATTTTTAATATCTATATAAAAAAAACAAACAGTCATTTTATGACGTGTTATTAAAATAGGGAAATAATTTTGAAAAATATTGAAAATCATACAAACGAAAATTTGCCACTAATTTATAAACAGCAGATTTGAATATTCTTAAATTCGAATTCTAAATTTCATTTTTCCAATTGTCTTTGGTACGATTTAAAATTTATTTTATCGCAATCGTCATTATCGCGGATAATCCTCTCGATACGAAGCTATATCTTGTATATTCTCGACATAACGATCCTTCGGTTATTTCGTTCGAAACATTTTTAATTTACGTCAAAGAAATTCTTACTCGCCGAAGCAAAACGTTTTTCGCGATCGAGCGATTAATTAACGAATAACTACAGGTTTCAAATTTACAAAGAAAATCGAGCGTATACACCGGTCTCTATGGATTATGCAAATGTTTCTCCCCGATAAAAATGTTTTCTCCGAAATAATCCGGAGAACGATAAAATTATTAGCTTTACTTCGAAATAGGAAAATATTATTTCACAATTTTTCTCGATGGAATTTATTCGCACAAATTGGTAATCGATTGAGAGGAATCGTCTCGAGATTACGAGGTACGATAACGGTACGAGTGTCAAAGGGTGGAGAAGTCGAGGATTGTGAAAGATGTGAAAACGTCACGAAAAATTCCAAAGAGAGAATACATAAAAGATCAGCGAAGGTGAACTAGGTGTGAAAGAGAGGAGGAGGAGAAGAAGAAGCGAGACAATTCGCCGAAGGCAGATATCAACGCACGTGAAGTGAGAGTGCCCCGATAAAATTCACTTGGCACCGTTATCCACCCACGTTGGGTGAACATGAGCGGGGGGGGGGGGAGGGAGAGGGAGTTGAATCCTTTGATCCGTCTTCAAAGATACCGGGTGTTCTTTTCCACATCATCGAACCACGCGGGAGTACTTGCAAATCCTCTCACCAGTAAAAATCTTTTCGCACATTTTTTCCTAGGGCTTGGCTCACCCCGAACCGCCACGTTGACCTTCGCGTTTCAAATTTTAAATATATTTCTAGTTTTATTGTCATCGCGTCGTTTTCAAAAGTCTACGTTGCTTTTTTTTACGAACGACCCGATTTTCGTTCGGCAAATCTTGTGGTCAGCGTAGAACGTTGATCAAGAAAAGTGAAAAGAAAAACCGAAAAATAACAAAATACATCATTTTTCACTCTTGTCTTTCAAACTTCGATATTCACGCGGCAAAATTCATCTTGGAAATTTCATTTCAGTGTCAGGAGTATAAAACACGTATACGCCGATAGGAAAAATACATTTCAATAAGTGTCAGCTACCTTTCTCCCAACCCCCCCCCCCCCCCCCGCCCTCTTCGCTCTCTCTCTTTTTCACACATATACACACGCGCACGCTCACTCTCTCTTCATTTATCGCACTCAGATTATACGGTATTACGCGAGCTTAGCTATTAATCCGCAATCGTATATGTTTTCTCTCTTTCACCCTCGCTTGCTCATACCTCCGAGGCGACCCCCATCCCCGTTTTTATATTCCCGTCTCTCTAGGGGGTTGCCGAGCGCCATGGCCGAGAGCGCAAGAGCGTATAAGGGGATGATTGTAAAAAAGTGTAGCTGCCATCTCGTGCGACGGCGGTGGAGGTTGGGGAGGGGGATGGTTTGGCGGAACGGGGAAAGGAGGGGTAAGTGAGAGAGGGCGCTCGCAAGTCGGTTCGCTCATTTGAATACTTAGATTGGACGGTTCGGTGGGTTGGGGACAAGCTCTCCGACTCTCGGCGACACGAGGGAGGACAAAGGGGTGAGAGAGGCGTGGGGGTTGAGGCAGAGGGATACCGAGGGAGACAGAGAGTCGCGGGAGGTTCCTCGAGGGGTATGTGTACGCGTCGTGGCCCGAGCACAAGAAAGAGATCCGAACGTGGGAATAAGAGCTAGCGAGAGAGCCTACGGAGGGTGGAAATAGGTGGAGGGGTAGCTTAATCACGCTTTCGAAGAAATTTATGAGATTCAACCCGATAAGGCAGAAAATGAGAACAAGTCTGGAAGGTTCCATGTGTGTGTGTGAGAGAGAGAGAGACAGAGAAAAGAAAGAAATACGGATAGGAAAAGAAAACGAGAAATCTTCGAGAACACGGCTAGATGAACGAAAAGAAAAAAAGAAAAAGATCGAGGAGTATGAGATGGGGAGTTATGATAGTTGGCATATTACAACCCTCGTGGATATAATATATATTTCGAAATACCTCGAAAAATGTATACACATACGTAAACGATATATTCGAGACGTCGAACTTGTTGCCTGCGTTGCTGACATATTGTCAGATTTATTTAAGACGAAAGTCGCCTTTAGGGGTTGCAAAACTCCTTTAGAAATTATTGACCTTAGTTTCGTCATTTTTCTCAAAAATATCTTCGAAAATCTTTCGCACTGATAACAATATGATTTTTTAGTTGTTGATTAATCGTCATTTATGACACGACAGATATCGATAATTTTTTTCTTTTTTCATGACAATTGTCCATACGACAAATGAATCACGATCGCCATTCGAAAGTAACGAACGATCGTTGTCTCGGTGCGTGTAACGAGAAAAGAAAATCCTTGCGTAAGATATCGCGATGCGGATAAGGGTGTAATCTTCCCCACCCTCGGGAAATTTTCATCGACAACGAGAGAGTTTGGGAACGATTATCAAACCAGAGGAACATTTTGGGATAGCTACGTTCTTCAACGATCTCATCTTTCTCCCTTCCCTCGAAATAAACTGCGAATGGAATTGCGATAGCGTGGGTCTTTGGGAAATGACTATACGAACGTACTAGCTGTATCTCCCCGATCGTTTCGACGGTAGCAGCGAGAGAGGGAGAACTTGTATTAGCCATCTGCGAGTATGTTGAAGAGGCGCTTCTTGATTCTGTGCGTCAACATAGAAAATCTTTCTCTCTCCCTCTCTCGGTCTCTCGTTCGTGAGATAAAAACGACGCGAATTGCTTCAATTTCCTCGAAATGGGACGAATTTCAGTATAATCCTGGAGATAGCGTTTCCTTATAGGCCACTAATTCGAGAAAGAGAGAGAGAGAGAGAGAGAGGGAGAGACAAATCGAGAATTGTCTATGAATTTGTTCGCGAGTAGAATGCGGTATGTACTTGTTAATTCAAGCGATTATAATACCCCGCAATTATCCAAAATTAAAGCCGTCTTCACGATCCGTATAATCGTCGTTTCCTCATACACTGACCAAACGAGTATTATCAACGAATTGACGTGAAAAATTTTAATGACGCGTGCAACAATTATTTCAATTACTCGAACAATGATATCCCCCTTCGGGAGAACTATAACGTTGCATGGAACAATTCCTAACGATAAAACGAACGATAAATTTATCATTCGCTTATTCGTCCTTGTCGCAAAATATTTTTCATGGTACAGCGAATATTATTATTATCCCATTGAATAATTTTTCAAGATATCTTGGGGTTATATGAGATAAAAAATGATTAATCTTCGATTAAAATATTTTAATGAAATTAATAATCGATCATTTTCAATAAATGAATAATTATTTTATCAGACTCGATTAATTTGGACGACACGCGTTCGTATGCGAAATATTCGGCAACTCGATACGAGACATTTACCAATGTCGAATATCACAGAATAGAAAAAAGCCCCTACCCCCTCCCCCCGTATAATTAATTAATCTTTCACGTTTAATCGATTAATCTTGATAACGGTGGATCGTTCGATCAATCATTCGGTAAACGGTGATTCTGCGGGAGATCGGACGCGTTCTTACGCAGAAAAGTCGATGACATCTTTATCGCGCGTGTCAGCGAAAGGGCACGTGCTTTTGTTTTTACCTCATCCGTCTACCAGCATCGTCGATGGTCAAGCGAAGGTGTCGAAGAAGTCGCCATCGTGATATAGATAAGCCGCTCGATAGGACGCTCGTCGAAAAACTCGGTCATCTTCGACGCGCTTCGGACGGATGAGAAAGTTCGACAACGATGAAATCCGACGCGTGGGAGAAAGCAAAGATCGTAAGTAAAAGGGAGAAACACCGGGATGAGGCAAGGTATATCTTTATATCGGAAGATCGGATAAGAATTGACGACGTAGGTGATCCATGGATGGACGAAACGTTCACCCGGCTCCCTCGAATATCGTTTGTCAAGCGAGAAAATTCACGGTGAATTCGGCGCTCGATTGTCCGAGTCGATTCGATGGACGTCAACCCCTCGTATCGGTGTTTCGTACTCTATTTTTTCCTTTCACTGCGTCGAACGTGGAATAGTGACGGAAGGAGAAAGAGAGCGAGAGAGGAAAGAGAAAGAGACAGAGAGAAAAAGAGAGAAACAAATAAAGGAAGAAGGGGTTGAGCGATCGAACGGTTCAGCGAACTATGATAATGGATTGCGACGAGTCCGAAACTCTCGAAAAATAAATCGAACAAATAATAAACCGATAAAAACAATTTTCCATTATCTCGCGCGAGTATAAAACAAAACCCGAGCAACGAAAATTCTCAATCCCGACAGAATTGGTACCTCGTGGATAAAACTATAATCCCATACGTTCTTTACGCACCGACGTACGTATAAAGGTCCTTTCGTGTTTCTAGACGACAACCACGTGTTACCATTCGCACGATCTCAAAGTGCATATGCTTTTCTCAGTTGCTCTCAAGAATAAGAAGAGATAGAGAAATGGAGTGAGAAAGAGTGAGAAGAGGGTGGGGGGGGGGGGGGGGGGCTAAAATGAATGGGAATTCACGACTTGGAAATAAAAGACGTATAATGCGGCGTATAGATGTAAAGTCCATGGAACAGGGGCAGAGAAAGACGAATAGCAAAAGTCCAAGAGAGAGAGAGAGAGAGAGGGCGAAGGTGGCAAAAAAATAAAAGGGTTGAAAGGATACGTAAGAAAACCGATGAAGAGAGAAAAAAGAAGCGCGAGAAAGAATAGAGGGCTGCCCGGATAACTACATCCCCGAGGAAATATATACCGTATATAGCTGGTAATCCCGATAAAGTCTCTATACATATACAACCGTCGAGTCTATATACATGTAAAATCTATATAAGGTCTGTATATAAAGATAGAGTTCATATCTATCTATATATATAACGAGAGAGAGAGAGAGAGAGAGAGAAATGTGCATGTGTGTGTAACCGAGATGCAGCGCTCGCACGCTCCTTATCTCAGGATTTCGTTCGAAAAACTCCTCACTGGTTGACTCTCAACGCGCGGCTATACGGAACAGACCTTTCCGCTTTTCCAAGTATAGGTACGTACTTCTCGAACGAGAAGTCCATGCATTTCTGATGAACGCACGAACGATCTCTCGCTACAGCAAGGAGCAAAAGAGAGGGAGAGAGAGAGAGAGAGAGAGAGAGAGAAGTAAAGAGTAAGCCGGAAGAGAGATAGGGGGTAGACGCCGGAGGTTGAAAAAGGGGAGTGGTAAAGGGAAGCAAGAGCTCGTGAGGTTATCCGGTGCCAGAGGACCGGACATGTCGATAGCGATCACGATTTAATGAAAAAAACGCCGAAGCGAAGCGAGAGGAAAAACAATTCGGGCGTTCTGCCACCACACGCGCCGCTCGGGCTACGCTAGCGTAGTTTCTACTTTCGGTTTTTCCGTTTTTTATTTTTTTTTTATATTTTTTAATGTCGGTCCATGCGGCTCTTTACCATAATAGCTTCGAAAATGTGGAAGCTTTTCCTTTACATGTCTCTCTTCCTCTCCCCGACTCGGCCTTTCCCTCTCTATCTTTCTCTTGCATTGATCGATTTGATCGTCATTTACGAAACTTCCAATTTTCAACTAAAATCTGGGTCGACGAACTGTAATTTCTTACAAAAATAGTAATATAAATCGTGGAATTTGGAATTGTTCTCATTATTCGTTTCGATAGCTATGGCGTTTTTTTTTTAAACTTTGACATGGAATAATAATCGGAGAATTAAACGATAAAACGTTTTGAGAGTTTAACGTCTTTCGACATCTTATGAATTCGTTATAAACGTCATAAATCGTTAAATGAAGCCCAGTGATTCAACGAACGAGCCGAGTATAACGAAACGGTTATGTACATAATTCTTCGCATTAAAATAAAATCTTTTCTCGCGAGATGTATTTTGACCTACATCGAGACAGTCCGCCCTTCGTTTATTTTAAAATCTTTACCGACCGATTTATCTTACGCTGGTACAAGTTGAACAGACGGGGAAAAAGATTGATCGGAGTCATATTCTGGCTCGATTTATCAAATTATTTGTGGAACACCGTGTAATACTTGAGGAACGATTTTCAGATCCGTCAGGTAAGATCAAAATACGAATGGGCAATGTCCGTAACCTTCCCAATTTTGCACTCTTTTAGCTCGTTGAAGCTGTACAAAACGCTGCGTCCAAATTTTTGGCGATCTTTTTTTAAATTTGATTTTTAAGTTAATGAGTTGACGATCATCAAATATTAGTAATGTGCGTTATTTTAGGTCTATACCAACGTATGTGAGTGCAGGTTCAAGATACTGAAATCAGTCGACTTGTCGAATTGACTCGGAACGCCCCATACATTTTTATACACAAGACACTCCAGGTCCTATACTGACCCCCGAGATCGACGAATTTTTATCACCGAGCATGGATCTTTGATGATAAAAAACTTTTTATCGGCGAAAACCCGGCTATCGAATGAAAAGTTCTAATCGATTGCTTTAAAATATAAAACATAAAATCTTGGTTAAAAATAGTTAGTAGTGAGGTCGGGCACACATATGTTAACAGGATTAAATTGGCTCTCGTATTTCTCTGCTTATTATAGAAAATCAAAGGCTTACGATCATATTCTAATTACTCTAAATAAACAAATATTCCAAGACTAGAAATAACCCAGAATTAAAAAAATCATATTATATCACCTATACATTAAATTTATGTGTATTTTTAAAATCGACCTTTTCGTTAAAGGGCTCCAGTGCTAATCTGTGACTAATTAGAACCTATGAAACGGGAGTGGAAAATCAGTGGCTTTCCACCTATCACAGATTTGATTTTTTTTTTACAATTTTCTAATATTCGACGCAAAACTCTACCAACTGTGAACGAACCACTTTGTATATCTCTCGTAAATACGAGGCACGTATTACTTTCGACCATCTCATCTGATATATGAGATAAATAATATTTTTCGAATTCTCATCAAGTCACTCTTACCCAATCCCAAATGTAGGCGAAAAATGTTTCTCTCGTCACCTAAAAACCCCATTCTGGCTCGATATTCCCTGAATGAAATATTCGTCGAACTCATCCTTGTCGTACGATGTTTTACCTAGTCGCAAAAATAATGCGATAAGACACCGGATAATTCTTACACATGAAAGCTAGATCCTGCTATTTCACGAAGTGACAACCATGTATACGTATATATATATATATATATATATATATATATATATATATATATATATATATATATATATATATATATATATATATATATATATATATATATATATATATATATATATATATATATATAGGCAGTGAGTTCGCTGGATATGGACGTCCGACGCGTATGTCCCACGTTATTTGATTCCGATTCCTCTCACTGTCGACCCTCTCTCCGTCGGTGGCAACTGCCCAAAGAGAATTCGCTAGTAGCCCGGTCTCTTGCCAAGTGGAGAGTCACTTCGATTCGCTTTAAAAGTCACTCGTATACTTCTCGAGATTACGGTGTATGTATATGCACATATACTTATCATACATATACATATATGTATATAAAGACGTATATATAACGTATATATATTGAGAGACAGAGAGAGATTGCCAATACAAGTGTGTGTGACTTAAGAAGTAAGGATCTCACGCAAACCAGGCTGTTGTATACACACTAGTAGAAAGTGTGTACCCTGCTGTACAGCGTACCTATGTAGTGAACTATATATATATATGCATATATATATATATATATATATATACACATAGTGTACAGAGTGTGCACTAGTTGCGTCCTCGAGTATATCTCTCGACCTCGACAACGCCTCTCGCTACTCTCTTTCAGTATCCTCTTTCTTTTTACAGACAACATCTTGTCTCTTATGTACATATATATCTATATATAGCTCGACAAATATATACGCACAGTCACACATTGAAAGTATTTTTTCCATGTCAAGATAGAATTTAATATCCAATTCATATACAACATATAGATTGGAATGTCGATACGATATCGGTTTACAATTATTGTGGTATCGAACGATTTCAATATTACGTGTGACAGTGTGTCATTGAAATTTTTATAATTAAGATAAACGTGTAATTTATCGAAATTATTAAACGAAGGATCGATAATTTATAGATTTAATTAAATATGATATCATGGATCTTTTCTTTTCAAGTCGTAAGAATTTTTCTATTATTTATGTCGTTTCTCTGTGCGAATAACGTTTTTAATTGATTAAAAAAAAACAATTGTTTCAGTGAGCACGGTACCCGATCCGGAATTCATCGATGATATCGGTAACATAACCGTCGCGGCTGGTCGCAACGTGAAGCTCTCGTGCAGCGTCAAGGATCTTGGCACGTACAAGGTGAGTGCTTGTTTTTTAATGAAAATAACGAGGCGTCGTGTATATAGTAGCGAACGACAAAAAGTTATATCCTCGAGAAACGAATGTACAAGAGTGGGAGTGTCGAGGTATAGACAATTCCAGCGATCTTTCGTGCAAATGCACACGAACGAGAACGAGGGCGATAATTGAAGTATCTAACAAGTAAGTAGGAGACTATACGAGATCGTTGAATTCGCCAACGGGGATCGGGAACTTAACGAAGCTCGCTTCTCGATTCACGATCGAGGCGAGAACAGAGAAGTGAGATGAAGTATAAGAGAGGGGGAGAGAGAGAGAGAGAGCGTGGGCGGGGAGTAGATAAGAACACCGATCGGTAGCATTGAGCTGCTGTAAGGGCGTAAAGGGGATGAATTTTACAAGGGGATTTCGGTGAGTAGATCTGGAATCGAACGAGACTTCGACGAGAGCGAAAGAGGGTAGGAATTAGGTGCGCGGTGTACCACTGCCTGAAAATTACGAAGTACGGGGAGAGTGCAACTGTACTTTAACCCTATCTCGCCTTCTGTACTCTTCCTCTTCTCGTTTCTCTCTGGTTCTCTCTCTCGGTTACGTATTCCTGTGCACGGTGATTCATTCGAGACATCGTGGTAGCACGAGGATTTGTTGTCAATGAGACTCGAGAGGGGTGGGGGGCGGCTTCAGATTGGTCAAAGCGCACTGAGTGTAATGTCGGAGGTTGGGAGCAACCCTTATCCTTCATGTCTTCTCGGTTCTCACCTATTTGTCACTATTCGAGGGAAATTCTCTTCTCTCTCTCTCTCTCTCCCTGTGTTGCTCTCTGCCCGCCCTCTCTCTCTCTACCCCCCCCCCCCCCCCTCGCTCTCTCTCGCTCGATCGCTCGTCATTCTCATGGAAGCGAGGCAGAGAGGTAGATGCAATACAGAGAAAGAGAGAGATAGAGAGACAGAGAGAGAGAGAGAGAGAGAGAGAGAGTTGTTTAAGTGGTGAGTATAGCGAGGATCGCTTGAATGGTTCGTCACGAGCATTCTCGCCGATGCATGACACCTCTTCATCCCCTATGACGTGAACAGCTCAAACCTCGAGCTCCCGCTCGCTCGTCTAATGCTCCAAACTCGCGTTTCTTTTTTACTCCTATTCCTAAATCCATACATACATACATATATATATATATGTGTACATATAGACGCGAATGCACGAAAGCGTATTTTCGTCCCTACTTCTTCCGACCGACCCCTTCAGTCATCGCTGGTTTAATGACTACGATTCAAAGAAAGATCTCATTAAAAAAATCCCTGGTAAAGAATGCGACGGTTCGAGCGAGCTTTGCATAGAATCGCGAGTACCGAACTTGAAGTGCAGCGGAGTCGAGGGTGCGTTATAATTTGGAAGCTTGGGGAAAAAACCGCAATGGCGGTAGGGGGCGGCGGATAAAGGGGGGCAAGAAAGTTCCAAGAAGACAACGGAGGATGGATAGGTACGAGGATTCAAATATGTAATGGTAATGTTATTTTATTATTCGATTATACGAGAACGTATAATTATAGTGAAATTTCCAATAAGCTAATAAATCGGGCGTTGATTTTCTCAATGATTATCGTTGAGAAAAATTTCACCACCTCGCCTCGTAAAGTGCGAAATTTGCTTTTCGTCGATCTGGTAAAAAATATATTTTTTTATTTATTCATCCATACTATTAGTGATACGATAGAACAGTTAAGAATAAATGTTATTTTATTATTTGATTATTTTGGCAGGTATAATGACAGTTAAATTTTTAATAAATTATTAATCCGGGCATTTCTACCCTCGAGAAAAATTTCTCCTCTCTCTCCTGCGACACTTCGAATTTTATTCTTTCACGAGGGAGGAACGTTTTAATTTATACGTCGATGATATTGGTGATATATTGATACAAATAATAGTACATTCGATATTCATAATGTCGTTCGAATTATTTATTATGATTAATAACTGAGTAAGCAATTAAAACGAGAAGCCATTAATTTTAGGGTAGGTTATCGGAGGTTTTTTCACCCACACAATGTTTTCACTCGGATCAGCCTCTCTGTCAAACTTTCCAAAACATCGAGTTCTAAAAGCTCGAACATTAGAAATATATTATCAACGAAACAAATAAAAAAAATTTTTAAAAAACAATACAAATAGATACAGATATAAAATCGCGAAGTAACGAACACGAAGGGATACCGCGGAGAAAGCAAAGGGTAGAGAAGAAGCTCATCGAAGACTTCCACAGTCGTCGATGAGAAGACGAAAAAAAAACAAAAAAAGAAGTAAAGAACCGAGTGAAGCTCATCCGCAGTGGAACGAACGCAAAAATGGAACGAGAAAACGAATGAACTGGCGCGGTGTACACTGTATATATAAGAACCGTCGAAGCCGAATGAGAGTTCCGGAAGTCGAGAGATCGGTCCGGGCGCCACGAGGGAGTGAGTGAGAGAGAAAAAGGGAGAGAGAGAGAGAGAGAGAGAGAGAGAGAGAGAGAGAGAGAGAGAGAGCCGCAGGAGCGACGGAGAATGAGCGAGAGTCGAAATTCCGAGGAGCCCGGTACACACACGGTGGCGTGTGCGCGGGAGCGCGAGAGAGGAAGATTGAATTGGCATCGTCTGGATTCTGGCCAACCCTTGAGTTCCCCATCTTGACGTGAAAAGCAGTTTCATCGTCGTTCGCTCGTCCCTCGCCCGATGTTCTCGCCGGCGTCGTTTCCGAATTTCAAATTGACGACGACAAATGCCACGGGTTCCACCAACGGCGAAGACTCGAAAGACCGATTCGAGCGACGTTTCACAGTTTTCCATCTCCAATTTTTTTTCTGCATACATATTATACGCAACGTTGGTATAAATTTTCCATCGTCGTTTCCGATATTTTCAATACGATTTTCGCGTTGCTCCGATCGACGATAATACCAATACGAAAAATACTTAATCCCGTAATTCTGACGATTCGTAAATTTTACGACTGGACACACCACGTGCCGATCGAAGGTGATTTTCGAGTGCGTCTGACCAATCGTCTACTCGTACTACTTGAACGCGAAACCGCTCCGGTTCACATCAGACGAGTCTTCGAGTTCGAAGTAGTTGCTTGCAAAGACTTCGATTCTGTTACTATTTCGCCTTACGGAAACTTCGCGTCTGGCCGAGCTCTTGAGACGCTCGAACTTAATTTCACCGCGTGCGTCTATGAAAAAAGAAGAAAAGAAAACAATCCGCAATCCGGTTTTTCGAGAAATTGAATAATTGTCATATCACTGAAATTATCCATAAAGAAATGTCCAATCGATGAAATTTATCGGTCATAACCTGATGATACCAGTGGCAATTTGGCACTCGTAAAAAAGAAACGAAGTTGAACGGGAGTGTGCGACGAATTCGAGATAAATTTCACGACGTGACTTAACGCCGGTCAAGTTAGATATATCTCGGTACTCTTTCGTCGTGAGGCAGGAAATTGATTCTTCTCGCATGCTGAGCCGCCAGAGTGGGAGAGAACGAGGAAGAAAGAGAGAGAGAGAGATAGGTACGACGGAGAATCCGTGAGAATGATCCAAATCGAGCGTCCAGGGATTTGGTAGGTCGATATATACCGGGGTTTGCTGCGCGATCGAGTTCGAGGGGATAATTTTATATCCCGACACCGGGGGTCTATGTGTTCGGGGACACCACTTACTACCTCATATCGTGTCGTTTCCTCGCTGTACCCTCCCTCATGCCCGGTTGTTCGCCACACCCGCGTAAAGGCCGGTAGAATCGTACAGAGAGAGAGGGAGGCTTTTCGTAGGACGTTAAACACCCACTTTGGTGTCTCCTCTTACAACCTCAGCCGTTCTTGTCGAGAGATCAACGTTTATTACCCTATAGGAACGCCCCGCTTCGTTTACGAAGCCTGGGGTTCTCTCTCTCGTACAACTGGTGATTCGAAGGATTCCCGACTCAACGAGCGACGAGAGCTTCATTAATTTATAGCTTTTAAATTGGTCCACTAATTGGTTTATCGGTGATCGTCGAGTAACATTGATTCCGATTTAATTCTGTTTTTGGTTCGTACATTTCAATGAAAAACGATAAATTATTGAAACATTCGTCGATAATCGATTAGACCTCGTATCGAGAACTCGCGTGCTGACAGTGTTCAACCCCTAGATTTTGAGAGTAAATAACTACAGCAACAACTCGTCGATCTCTAAAAACTTCCGGATATTCAATGATACTCGTTGCTCACCTGCGAAAATGTTTGGAAGGATGAGAAAGATCTCCGTGAAAGCTGTTGTTGTTTAGACTAAAAAATGTCTGAAACAATTCCATCCCCTTACGTATAACAGACCGACCCTTCTTAAAATAATGCTGATTTTAAGCAAGATAGTATCAAGTAGAAACATCAAAACGTTGAGTTTCTACGATTTTTATCAATAGCGTGGCAAAAAGCTTCGAGCATCATCAAGATTGGACGTCCTCGTCGAGATTTCGCAAAATCACGCGGAGAGAGAGAGAGAGCGCGCGCGAGAAAGACCGGTACGAGGAAATAAAGAAGGAAGATGAAGAAAAGAAAACGAAAGTATGAGAATCGGAGCGGCGATGACCCGAGGGTCGTTGTACCGAGGGTTTTTACCATATACCTTTTGAAAATGTAAATTTCTCGTCGTCGAGTTCGCGCGTGGTCGAGGGTCGCGAAACCTGCCCCACGTCCTCAACCCCGGCCGTTCTTTCTTTTTTAAAATCCTCCAACCACTCGATTTTACCCTTTGTTCGCGGGTAACTGGATTGGTACGAAAGGATTTTAAGAGGGAATTTCTCGATTTACCGGCATTATTCCGATACCGTGCTTGGACCGCGGCCCAACCCTTCTCTTCCGCATACGTATATACACGAATGCTCTCGCCGCTATAGAAGATTGGCTTCGCTCGACACGAAGCGCGAGAAACGCCGATACGACCACGAGGCAAAGATCCGAGATAAGAGAATGTATTTTCGAGTCTGAACATTCGATCTTTTTCCACTTTTCTCTCCTCTCGCTCACTGCGACCCCACGACGCTCGTATGCGTATCGAGATTATTTCTTCTCGCTGCTACCGTTAGAAATAAACAAAAAAATTAGACAATAGGATTTTTTCTTTTTGGAGAGCGACAATTTTTCGTCCTTTTCGATCCAGATTTTTTTGTTCCTACGATTGCTATCCAAAATCATCGATCGGTCAAGGATCAAGAGTTACCGATCCTAAACGCGTTCCACGCCATTTCGCGTTCATTTCGTCGAATCGAACTGACGAAATAACAAAAATCTACCGCGCAATTTCGAGCGAGGTACGCGATGTTCTCTAATCAAAGATTGCCAAGAAAGCGCAGTGCGAGGATATAGAAAGGTTTACGTGATAGTACTACGTACCACGACGATATGTAGGTACCAAATACGTTTTCCCATTGGGTTGAGGTCTAACTATAGTTACCGGATGTGGACTCGTCATCGTTTTCTCCCTTCCCGTTAGCAATCTTCGTCTTCCTTCTCGTCTCGGTCTCATCGTCGTCGTCGTCGTCCTCGTCGTCGTTGGCTTCTGAGAGGTCGGAGGGTGGAAGGTTCGTTATCCCCGATTTGCTTGCTCGATGCAGACAAGAATGGGCAATGAAGCTCGGGGTAGTTGGTAGCAGGTTGTATTATTAAGATGTTACCTGTCGTAGGGTCGAGAGACTTCACCACAAGTAGCGATGGCTACGAACAATGCCTTCAACCCCTTGCTACCTTCCATTTAGTTTTTACACACGCGTATCAATCTCTTGCTCCGAATTCGTATTATTGGAATTCTGATCGAAATCGACATTCTCCAGTATTAAACTGAAAACATTGGAAACGGCCTCGCGATGTTCCACAAAAAAATTGCATTCACCTTTTATTTCACCGTCTGTTTGGCAATAATATTTTATTAATCGCATATTAAAAAACTGTTAAACCCGATAATATTATTTACTCTTAAGCAGAAAATAAAGTTTTCTTGCATGATATCAGAGATACGAAACGTCTGTTGGCCGTTCGAAAATTCACACGATGTATCGGTCGTAATACGCAAGACGCATTAACGAGAGCGTTTATCGGTCGTCTACTCTACGTTACGTTTTCCTTTCGTGCTTGTCGTTGTCGTCGTCGTCGGTTAATGTCGTTTGAACGAACTCCTTGAAAGCTTCTATCTGTTGCCTTGCCGCCCACGACGGTCGGATAGAACTACCAGCTCGTGGCGCTTCGTGGTATAAACATGCGTATACACGTATATATGCATGTGTATATATAATATAGATCGCGTGACGGAAGAAGAGGGGTGAGAGAGAGGGTGAGAGAGAGGGTGAGAGAGAGAGAGGGTCTATAGAGTCTACGCTAGAGTCCCGACAGCAAAACCGCAAATACGCGGCGTGGCCCGACCAAACTCCAAACCAGAGCCAACAGTATGGTTTTGGTGAGTAAAAGAGGTGGCGGTAGGGAAGGGGAGGGGGGTCGCAGCATGAGGCAAGTGGAGTAGTAGTGGGGGAAGCGAGAGCGACAGTAAGAGCCGAGCGCGAGAAGATGAAGGAGGGAGAACGCTGAGCGAGCGCGAGTCGACCGAGAAGCGTGGGAACGACAGACGAGAGTTGCAAAACCACCCCGTACCCTCAATCGCACTAGACAGGGAACATCTAAAGGAAATGTCGAGTCGGAAGAGGTCGTCCAAGAGGAGATTCGAAAATTCCTGTTGCATCGTCTTTCCCGAGACCGGACGAGAATTCTTTTTTTTTATCAACTTTTCTCCTTGTGTTCCATCCTCTCGACTGCTTCCATGTCTCGTTGAATTCTTGTTATACCGTGGAACTTTCGACATCAGCTAAAGTTAATTCGAAATTATGCGCGGTGTCTGGGCGAAGGAGGCAACGGGAGAAAAGAAAACGTCGCTAGGAAGGAGAGGAACAAAGTGGATAAGGAAGAGAAAACAACACGGGCAAAGTCCGAGGTGTTCATTCAAATGTTTTAATGGCAAATCTTATTATATTTCACCTCCGAATAAAACCGCTTTATCGCTCGTGGATGACTCGTTGTCCTAATTAAGTTTTACGATTGTAAAACGCCACGGTCGTCCCACCGCTCTTTCCCGTCGTATCGACACTTCACCGAGGTAACGACGGGGATGAAAATAGCGTTTATTCCGTCAGCGAGGCTGTTAAGCCGCCACTGAACGCTCTTCATAATTCCATTCCACCAAGATTTCTCACTCCAGCTGTTAACAACTCCTCCGATGTCGTTTCAACGACGAGTAAACCACCCTCCTCTCTACCCTCGGCCATCAGACAGAGAAAGTGCGGACTTGCTGCGAGGGGACAGTGACAAATGGAATTGAACCTTTGGAAAATAATTATTGAACATGAGAAAAGTCGTCGATTGTGATGGAATGCCAAGTGGTAAGTACAAGGGAACTTAAGTCATCCGAGGGAAGTTTCAGAAGGTACTCGAAGGAGTCGAACGGAGGAAAAAGCGTGGCGAGACAAAGCTCGTAGGGGTTAACAGGGGCGACTTTTTACCCGGCACTTACCATCGCAAACATTATTTTATCATTTTAATTGTCGATGAGGGGGATGAGGCTCCCTCTCTCTCTTTCCTTCTCTCATAGTCGGAACGGGAGAGGATGGAATGGAGTATTCCGTCGCTTCTGTGGTACATCGTTGACCCTCTTAATTCTCGTAATTCCTCGCACCCCCTTTCATCCCCTTCTGCGTTCTCTGACCTCGCTAATCTTTTCCCCGTCTTATATAAGATTACACCAGTTACGAGACGAGGACGGGGGGTTACGACGTTTTTTTCGAACCTAGGTAGGTACTATGGCGCGTCACAAGCGCCGTTCCTTCCTTCCTCGAGGGTGTTGACTTCGTTAGAGAGAACGAACCTCGATCCACCAAGCGGTTTTTGCGGTACATTGGCGTTATCGAGTTTCCGGTAAACGTTTTTACTCTCGCTCGGTATTTCGGTACTCGGGACTTTCCCGTTTCTTCCACCCGACAAATCCGGATCGAGTGGACAGAAGCGAAATAAAATGGATCAATTTTTAATATTTCCCGACAATTATTTCTTTCTTCATACGTTTAACGATGAAATATCAACTTTTTCACTTTATTCTTATCTTTCGTTTTCATTTTATTTTTATATCTTTCATTTTGTCGACGCGTCCTGACTCACCTCTCTTGGCTCTCCCTCTCTCACTCTCTCTATCTCCCTCTATCTCCCTCTTTCTCTCTTTCTCTACTTTCGGTGCTTCAAGACTATTCGTCTCTCCCAGCCACTCGAGATTTAAAATCTCAGCAGTAGCAGCAGCAGCAGCAGCAGCAGGTACGCAAGAACCTACTTCACCCGGCTGACAAAGATATCCATCAGCCTTCAACGTGAATTTTTAATAAAACTTGACTGTGCCGAGCTTAATATTTCATTTTAGCCGTGATTATCCACGCCCCGATGATTTTACTCGAGAGCTACGGAGTTTCGCGGGATTTCGCGATGTATAACACCCTCACCCACTATACGTATATACTTAAATGATATACGTATAAATATATATGCGGCGCGTCGCGTATCAAACGATCGATAGTGAAAACGGTATAGTTGGCCAATGCTCAAGAATTTTCCAATACGCACCCCAGTCAAATTTTCGCCACATCAATGCTCGTACCATTCCGTAAGAATTCGTCACCGAGCGAATTTATCGTTCGCCACAAATACACAAACATATATAAACGTATTTATTTATGCAACGGAAGAGTGATTTACGATGTTATGCAAATCTCGTCGCTATACGCAATATTGACGTTCTGGAGAAGCTAATCGCCAATTTTGTATAATCGAAGAAAAACGAACAAATCATTTTTCCAACTTTTAGAAAATAAAACATTATAGAATAGAAAATTTTTGTAGAGAAAGAACGAACCATTTCGTATCATTCCGTACGAATTAATGACCGAGCGATTCATCGCTCGCCATAGATACACGAACATATCTAAAGGTAATTATTTATGCGACGATAAAATCGCTTTACGATATGTTATGCAAATCTCGTCGCTACTCAATGTCGACGGTCTCGACAAGCTAATCGCTAATTTTCGATGCTCGAAGGAAAAAAAGAAATGTTGTTGCGACTTTTATCAATTAAAAAGAAAATAGAAATTTACAAAATATAATACTTTTGTCAAGGAGAACGAATAAGGCAAAATTACATCCTAACGATAATTCCACCAAAAATATGTCACTGGTCCGCACGCAAGCGTGACGTTACTTTTAGTACGATACTCCGAGCAATAATGGAACAATAAAGCAAGAAGAGGAAATCGTGTACCGACGATGAGAGATATCATCATATTTGAATGCGTCATTCGATTGTTCGACTCTCGTCCTCGTTTCTCCGTACTCAATCAGCGTTCTTCGCTATTCTCTTTCTCTATTGCCGGGAGATACACAGGCCTACTAGCGAAATGAAGAGAGGATGCCCCGGGAAGGGGATAAAATCGTCGAACTCTCGTTGGAGTAATAAATTGCATCGCCACTTCGATCTCGACGTTACTCGGCTAGATTGCCCCCTCCCCCATCTCCTCTGCCTTCACATACCACCCCTTTCAGTACGTGCGTGCGTACGTCGTTGGATTTATGTTCGGGTCATTTACCATTCGGCATAGATGCGAGAGAGCTCACTAAAATGATTTGTAACGTTCGTTCGTACCGCGTAAGATAACTCAACGATGGTTATAACCGATCGAGGTCCGAGCGTTTGTTATCGAAATTCCGAAAGAAGAAAACAACCCCTCGAACGATTTTTCTTTTTTCAAACGGAACACTCGTCAAGTCGTAAAATGGAATGAAAATTTGTGTATGCGAAGTACGAGGAATAGCTCGACGTTAGCGTGGACATCGAATGACCGATGGTCTGTCATTGGGGTATATTTTTTATTTGCTTATTTTTTTGGCGATTAAGGGTGTTTTTCGTCGTCGTGCGAAAAGTCGTGAATTGACTGCACTAAAATTTCACGACTGCGCCGAGAAGCAATATCGGCCGGTGGTCGCGAGAGAACGAAGGAGGAGAGATAAAAAAAGAGGTCACCCTCCTCTCTCTCTCTCCATCCCTCTCCGAAAGCCGCGTCGTCCCGTCGTTCATTCACGTCGTCCTACATAACGCAACTATCGCGTCCGGAAAAACGCTTAGGCGACAAGGTTCGCCATCGTCCGGGAGTAACGGCCAGGAAAATGAGTCTCATCTCTTCCGGAACACGCACCGAAAGATCAACGTTGCGCGACGAGTGCGAGAACGCGTTATAGGCAAGGAACGAGGCTCGGGCGCTCGTGGAATTTACGAAAAAAACCTAATTTCGCTCGGAGTGTCCCAAGGGGGTGTGAAAAAGATCAAATTCCCCGATCCTCCGAATTGATCAAATTCTCTCCCTCTCCGTGACGTTGTTGCGTCATGGGGTGGGATCGGCAGGACCGTTGATGCCACGAGCGAGATAAGTCGTGCGTCTACCTTCATCACCAAAAAAGTAACGTTCATTAATTCATTTATTCATTTATCTTGAC
The DNA here is from genome assembly GCA_964017225.1 of Netelia inedita. Taxonomy (NCBI): domain Eukaryota; kingdom Metazoa; phylum Arthropoda; class Insecta; order Hymenoptera; family Ichneumonidae; genus Netelia; species Netelia inedita. The sequence continues at coordinate 13,076,775 of OZ024922.1, forward strand.
ATCGATGATATTTCAAAGTCGACACGAAATACAAAGAAACTAAAACCAAGTTTTTTTCGCCCGGTGAATATTTAACGTCGCGCGATATCTCCCAAGCCCGTCAAAAATAAAACCACCAGGGAGAAACTAAAAAAAAATCCATGAAATCGTTCTGATCGTGAATCTCACGAGGGGGACAAAAAAATCTCGCGAGCAAACGAAGAGGATCGAGAGGAGAACGCGGAATTTGTCGTTACCGTACGAACGCGAACTGAGCTATGCCGATGAAAACTTTTCGGCTTTCAGCCCGACCCTCGTGGGATTAACGCACGGATGGTATTGGTCATGGATTCGTCGAAATCCGCGGTGAAACACTCTTTGGCACTTTGGCACGCGGCTAGCCCGTGGTCCGATTCGTTTTATCCTCTTCTCTTCCGATCGCACACGAATCCTTTATTCGAATCGATTTGTACCAGATTCTACGTGACGCACCCTCGTTCGTCGCCTCCTCGTCGCCCACTTTCGAAGATAATTTATCCTCGGATCATCGTAATTTCGAAAAAGGAAACGGAAGCTTTTTATAATGCAATAAAATAGAATACAATTTTTTTTTGTTTATAATACAAATTATCGCATTTTTCTGTAATCACGTTTTCACTCGCATAAATTGAGGCGTTAAAGTGAAGAAAAGTCGTAATACTGAAAAGAAGACGATGAAAGAAACGCGAAGAAAAAAAAATTTCGTATCGCGAGTATGAGCCGGTGAGTGCCGGAAGATTTGCAGGCACGCGGCTGTTCGCTAGACTCGCATATACAGTACGCTTTTTATGCTTCCCCCGGGTACTATTATGTGCACAACACCCGATGGAGAACGATGAAATTTTCTCTCTCTTTCTCTCCCTCCCCTCCTCCCCCCCCCCTCCCCTCTCTCTCTCACTCTATCTCCCTCTTCCTCTTTCACTTCCAGCCCATCCTGTCATTTTCGCGTTTGTTGACGTCGCGCGAGAACGCGACGTCAACTTGCGCAGCGAGCCCCGCGTCGTTTTTTTTGCCTCCTTCACCACAGGTGGCTGTAGAGAGATTCGTGAGACGCGTTTACAACGTTTGCATCCATAAGAACGTTAAAGATAAAGCGAGATAGAAGAATGGGAAAGAGAAAGGTGAAGAAGAAGAACGAATAATGGTGGCGAGTAAGGGTTTGTCGATATGGGGTAGGGAAAGGGGTGGAAGAAAGACACGGAGAAGGGGGGATATGACGGTATGCACGCCTTCTGGGAACGAAGTCTTCCGGGTGTCATCGTCGCCGAAGCCTTCAAATTTCTCTCTCTCTCTCTTTCGCGCTTTCTCACTCGCCCTCTCTTTCGTCGGTATATTTCATCTTGTTCGTTCGACGAAGAGGACCAAGAAGATCTGGCGACGAAGTCTTATTCCGACTGACAACGAATCCCATTACCATCGAACAAGGCGAACCAGTAATACGCTTTTCTGGATTTTCCTCTAAGCCAAGCACGACATTCTCATTCTCTCCCTTTCGCTCTCTCTCTCTCTTCTCTCTTGCGTTCGTCGCGAATTGTGCCCTCAGCCGTCAAGTTCTCCGTCGTTGCCCTACGCGAAGTGATAAAGGACGACCGAGATTCGCACTCTCCTCTTCTCCATTCTCTCGTCGATGTCACGGGCAATATATATATGTATGTATATATATCAAGATTTGTGAAGGTACACGCAGCTTTCGTCAGACGCGAGATTTCGAGTCTATGCGTCTCTTGCCCGAAGGAAAACCTCGGGCAAGTAGCGCCGTTAAAAAGAGAGTTAAAACCTGTTAAAACTTCGGGCGAGGACACCGTTAAAAAGAAATACGAATTTGTTAGAACTCGGGCGCCAGAAAGCGGGCAATTATACGATCGTGCAAAAGTAATTGGATAAAAGCTCTTTATAATTCCGGGATGAACCCCCCACCCCTCGGGGGAGGGAGCGGGCAATGGGATTTTTCAATCGTCCAAGGAATTCGAACGTTTCATCGATACCTTTTTTATTTTGTTATTTTATTCTTTTTTTTGTTTTATGTGTGGATGTGTGTGCTTTTTTTAAAATCCATTTGCAATCGATACAGCAAAACGGTTTTTAGACAATCTGTGGCCCGTACGTTAAGCTTCTCTCGGAGCGGAGTACATAGCGGTATTTTGCGTATAGGTGGGGCTATTGGGAGCTTTCCGATTTCCCGCGGATAAACGTTTCGACCCCTCGATACCCTTCCCGCGACCTCTCTAGCCCGATCCTCTTTCCAACGAAGCCGTTTTTTTCTCTCGTCCTCTCGCATCCAAATCATCGCGTTTTCTGTTTTGCCAGATTTTTTTTATCTCTCTGTCTCTCTAGTTGGCTCGACTTCTCTTTCTCGTACACAGCGATTGTAGGTTCGAGCTCTCCGAGCCGTATGTGTGTCCGAGCCAGGGCCGAAAGGAAAAAGCTCTTTGCCAGAGTTTTGTATATATGTACGAGAAGGATCGAGCTTCAACGCCTCGATTAATTCAAACGCATTGAGACACTTTTCGGCACTTTGCTGGCAGGAAATCCCGACCAAACGTGAGTCCGTACTACACATTTCGTTTCGGACGTGTTTTCTCGCAGTGCCTAAAGTCTCTCTTCCTCTCCCTCCCTCTCGCTCTCTATCTATCTATCCCGCTGCTTTTTTTCCCTTCGTTCACACTTTACGATTTATCCCTGAGCGCCGAAATGTGTGTTTTCCAGTTGAAAGAGGCCAAAAAGTTGTTTCGAAGCTCGTAGCAAAAAGGCACGAGCGTAAATCAACGAGAGATAAATTGTTTAAAGGATCGAAGGCACGACGTACGCGATTGAAAAAAGAGGACTCGAGGCGAGTTGCGACAATTAACGAAAAAAAGAGATAATTATTCGGGAAAATCTATGGGAAAAGAGGAATAATTGCTCTTAGGGATGGAAGCAAGTGAAACCAAAGTGGCCCTTTCGATCGCTTCTCTCTTCCTTTGCCATAGGGAAAATGAAAATAGGGAAAGAGGGAGGACACTAACAAAGGCCGAAGGTAAAACGCAAGGATGCGAGCGTGTACGAAGATATGTATATGAAGGAAGGAAGATAGGGTGGAGAGACTGGAACATAGGGCTCATTAAACCGGGAATGCTGATTGCATTAACCCTGAGCGAGCCACCCCATTTCGCTCGCTAAACAGCCGGGCATTTTCGACGGCGGAGGTACCCGGCGTATATCTACACGTACCTCTATATACCTATGTATATACATGTATATATAATATAGATCCATATATTATATTCCATATACCTACGTATAATCGCGAGAGCCCATTGGTCTCAAAGTTTCGCAGTTGCCCGTTCGCCCGGTGTGCAACGCGAAAGCATTTAGTACACGATCAAAGCTCAGTCAGGATCGGAATCTCTCAGTTCCAGTTCTACATACACAGGCACATGTACTCGCGTATGTACAACACGAAACGAGTGAATTCTCGCATCCTTTGCTTAATTACGAACGAAACGAGCGAACGTCCCGTCACTCCGCGATTAAATATTTTTCAAGCGTGAATTATATTCGAATGCTGAACTACGCTGTCGCCTAGAGACGTACGCGACGTGGTTGCACGTAACTAAAAGCAACGGTAAGCATGATTACCGTGGATATAACCGCGGAATGCGATCTTATGTTCTAAACGTCACTATGGAAAATCTTGATTTCAGCCCATTGGCTAAATTCACGGTGTTATATTCCTTTTTTTCTCGTCAAAATCCCTTTTCCGTGGCTAACTCGCTAACGTCACGGAGAAAAATTAACGATATTGCCATTGATTCCGTGACGGTAGCAAATTAGTTAAAGTCACGGAGAAAAAATAAAGATTTTTCAATTTAGGTACTCCGTGACATTAGCCAACTGGCTAAAGTCACATGGTCCAACTTTTTTCAAAAAATTTATTTTCCGAGAAATTTTGTGAACACATGCTTACGTGTATGCGACCGTCTGTGCGCGCATGTGCGGGTGTTTCATGTTTGTATGCGCGCGTCGTATGAATTATTCGAAAAGGTTAATTAGCCATTCGAGCAATCGATCTATGCAGGGAAACCTTTTTTTTATGCAGAACGGTTATGTTTGTGAAAAATAACGAAATAGTTACTTTCTTTGCCGATACGCTTAACCCTTTACCAGAGAGAATCACACGAATTTGCATTCGATGCGAAACCCGGAAGCTAAAAGGTAATGATGCGTGAGATCTCATTACCAGCAGAATGAAAGGATCGTTTCGATGCTGGGCGGCCCCATCAACGCCGGCGAAAAGTTCTTCTCCCGCTGTGTCGAGCCCAATCATGTTCCGTCCATCACCGACGATTCTACTGCTCCCACCCCGGAAATAGGGTTTCGTTCAGCTGCCAGACCTTCACATGCCAAACTTTATACACCACAGGCCGTACCTATATAGGAAACACGACGAGACCACTGTATGAATTTTCATGAACATCGAAGGCATTCAAGTATTTGTACGTACCACTGGGCAAAATTACCATAGTATCTGGGGAATTTTCTATAGGAACGATGAAGTTCCTCATAGCCATTCTTTTCCCAAGCTGTCAGTAAGCCGATGCTTTGTCATGGCTAAAAAACGAGATTTTTCATCCGTGTTTATATTGTACCACGAGGCTCGAGGATGATGCGTTTAGGGCGACTGGATTTTTTTTCGCATAACCTTTTCCATCCCCGTCCCTGGTTCTCGAGCACTCTCGAGCCAGGTGACATTTTTCCGACAACTTCTTTCTTCAATGAATATCAAACATGAAAAATATTAAAAACGCAAAAATTAATAAAATAATCCATTAATCGCGTTTCAATTTCTTATATTAGGTCTTTTTTTTACTTTTTCAATCGTTCAAAACAAAGATCGCGAAAGCTCGACTATCGTGGTTAACATCGTACATACGACGTCGACACTTTTGTTTTTTGGGCACAATGGGTAACTCGCCTCACCCCCCCCCCCTGTCCTGCCCCTCCGTTCTTCGATCGCCGGGAGCATTTTTTTGCGTCATTTCTTTTCTCCCTTTTTTTAGGAACTCATTTCGAGCTCCTGTTCGACCGAAGTCAATCACAGTTCTTGATTGTTGCGCTGGTCTCTCTGTTTATACAGAGAAATAGAGTGAGAGAGGGATGATGAGAGGAGAGAAAGTGAACGGCAGTTGGATCTGCGAGAAACGAAAGAGGGAGAGAGAGAGAGAGAAAGATAGCAGAGAACAGCGGACGGTGAAGAACGCGACCGGATTGGACGATGGCTCGTCGGAGTTTGCCGAGTCGAGTGTGTATGTTTTGCCGCGCTCTCGACGAACACGAGAGCTATAAAAGCCTCGATCGTTCTCGACACAGAACGAGAGGATTTCTATTGATAGTTATAGAAGAAGAACCGGAGCGCGATATAGCGAAAGATCGAACTGGTAGGAGAGCGAGAAAAAAGAAAGTACGCAATGTACATACATATGTATATACCGATATGCATGTGCATTAAATGAGAGAAAAAGTAAAAAAGGATGAAAAAGCTCCATTTCGCTTTGGCAACAAGAATTGCCGAATCGTCCACGCTTGCTACGTATATCGTGCCACTCGACGAGTAATCGAAATCCGGAAGAAAAATAAGGAAAAAATCTGATGAATTACTACGACTGGTCATTGTCGTTATATACACACGAGTTTTCTTCGTCGACTTCAATCTACAAAGCTTTTTTTGCGACTCAGCTTCGTTCGAATCTTTGTTTGTCGTGAGGATTCCTCTATAATTCGAAGCCTTCTTTCTAACGGGCAAACACAGTACGCGCCTAAAAAATGTGAAAGGCGACCACAAAAATCAGGACAACGCGTATTAAAATTTGTCTCGAGAAACTCAATTTCGAGTGGTGCAATTTTTTGAAGTTGTCAACAAATTTCAACGTTTCAATCGATTGGGATCGAACGCGTTAACTGTATACAATAATTATAAATATAATCATCGATAAAACGCGATAGCTCAAAATTCCGGATGAATTTAATTGCCGCAGTTCTATATTCCCGGTAGACCGTGAATCTGGGAAGTGACTATTTAGAAAAATCTTTCGGACAAGAAATTTTGGAGAATAATGCATCACATGGATACACGTGAACAATTATAAGTGGCGTCGAAAAGGTCAAGTCAAGTTCGGCTCAAATGTCTTAAATGGGAGGAAATCCATATTTTTCACTGCACATTCTTATCGCTGGCGACAGTGCGTTTTATAAACACTTATAAATTTTTGAAAATCTCAAAATGTACCTACCGCATGGCGGTCGCCCGGTTGGACCCACACCTCGTGAACTGTCGTTATTAATCACAAGTTAATTCTCGTCGGTTAAGAGAAATGGGTCATCAGTATATTTGAAAGGTGAGTCCTTCGCAGAGTAGGTACATCTTGGCCAATACACCGGCGCTGCTGAAATTTTGAAGTCTTGTAACTCAGAAGGAACCCGCTTAAAAAAGATTTGTAACCAGTGTTTTGAAAACGCATTGACGTCGGCTAGAACAATATACAATAAAACTTATGGGTTCCCATCTAAGAAATTCGAGACGACCTTGCCGTGACCTTTACGACATCATCCAGGATCAATCATATATGCTCATGCGATGCATCACTTTGTCCCCAATAACTATTGTCTGAAACATATGTCAAAATAAAGACTTCCCTTGAATTCTAACAGAATATACGGGTGGTGTAGTACGTCCGGTATATACGTGTTCGGGTTAACGCAACACGTTTCCCGAAATTGGACGGCTGTGGTAACGTAGATCGCATTCATCAATGTAGTATATTTTTAGAACGTCCTTATCGATAGACCCATCGCGGCTGGTGTCAATTCGCTACACCGATTAGCGTGGTACACCACTTTTACCACGGAATAATAACGAGAGCTTTGGCCGATGAGCTTTTCGGCGGATCAGTTATTTAGCACGTATTCAACCCTCTCGATGCCCTATCTATCCCCATTGCCAGTAATCCCGCTTTTCTCTTTCTCCCTATCACCATGATAATGTGTCGACGTGAATCGTATGGCAGCTTTGTTGACTGGTATAACGAGAGGATAGAAATGTACGAAGTATTTGCACGCACATGAACGCACGTAAACATAGACTCCCTTCGTTTTTTCTCTCACACGGACGCGCGATCAAATTTGCATAGACCCCTAAATCGCCAAACACTTTCCGACTCGTTATCGTTATCCCAATACTCGATCGGTCGCTGCCTCCAGCATCGTTTTATGCGTATTCCCTTTTGCGGTGGAACGCTTGAATGCGAGAATTAAATATACTCCTATGCGCATCGCAGAAAATTTTAAAAGCACATTGGAACTATAAGAATCTTACGAATGGATCTCCGTTATGCAATTGATTCAAATAAGCACTAGGTCTATTATTTTCATCGAGATTCGATTGCTAATGACAACCATAAATATATGTCGTGTCGGTGTCGGAACACACTTTCACAAAGACTATAATTCAGCTATGATCGAAATTCTAATTATGCCCATGTCACTACACTTCGAGTTGGAAAATACAAAAAATAAAAAATAGACCGTGGTTCCGATCGTCATACCTCACCGCTACGCCCTAGCCTATGATCTTGAGCGAGTTTCGTCGCGTGCCGCAAATTCCTTCACACCATCGTAGTACATAACGGTAGATACTTTCGTGGACTGGATGGTAGGCATGCGAGAGAAAGGGGAGAAAACGCTGAGAAAACACTCGTGGCTTTCCAAGAGGCAACTCGAAATTTCCGCGAGCGAGAGCTGCGACACGCTCGTCCGTGCAACATACTCGGCTGTAGACGTGCAAGCCGGGCGGTTCTCTTATTTAGGAATGACATTCACCGTTGAAGCTCACATCAGAGTGTTGAAAGAATGAGGGAGAGAGAGAGAGAAGGAGAGAGAGGGGATTGAGAGAGCGAGGAATAGCGTGAAAGAGAGACATCTATATACAAGAGAAGCTTTGGGAAGCGCGAAAGCTATAGAGAAGCATTCGAGGACTTTGGAATGGGCGTTGCAGTGACATAGAACCGTTGTTGTTACACGTTACACAAAGTAGAGGAGGAGGAGGAGAGAGAGAGAGAGAGGGAGGGTTGGTCGGTGACCATGTCGACTCGAGGTTTTGAGAGGGCGCTTTGCCAGAGGACGCGCGTATATATGTGTATCCTGGCCCAGCGAGAAGGACACGACCATGTAAGGGATGAGAAGCTGTGCCATTGCCTCCATATATACACATATACTTTACACATCTCGCTGCGGTCGTGTAAACGCCCCAAAGTGTATAGTAACAGATAGGAAAGGGTGCGAGAGGGTGAAACCAACGTGATGCGGAGAGCAAGAGAGAATGAGAGAGAGACAGAGACAGAGAGCGAAGAGATCGAATGGGTGAGTCGTGGCCGGGCACGTTCGAACGCGAATAACGGCTGGTGATGCTGCCGGCGCTTCTGCGGATGCGATGAACATGGGATGAGTTGGTGGGTTACTGCTACCACACTGCTCTATTCAGCCTGTGGCATCACCCTCGCACTTTCCCTAGTATTCTGGAGAAGGGAGGTGTTCTATCCCTGAACCTGTGTATGGGTGTCTACGTGTATTCGCGCCGCGTGTGCTGAAGAGCAGAGGGGTGTCGATCCACAACGACGGGCCAAGAGGAGAACCGGAGAGGGATGGCTTCGCGATCTCTCTCTCTCTCTCTATCTATCTATCTATCTCCCTCCCTGTTCTACACTCCGAGATTTTCTCGCATATAACGTAGTATCGCTACAAGTATTGTATCTAGCAGACCTGGCACTACACTCTCGACAAAGCGTCACTGTGTGTATACCAACGGCATATTCCATATACAAGTTCACGTTGGATATTGGTAAAGTTGTACGCGGCATCCTGCCCGAACGAACGACCTCAAACCACCATCATCGTGTCACCACTCCGCCACCATTCCATACGACGGAGCTTTCGGACCAGCCTTATACTCCATAACGCTGTCGCGTTATCCTTCCCCAACCCCGGGTCTCCGATTGTAGAGAAGTAGCTGCTGCGGTGGAGAAGGGGTTTACAGAAGGCGTGTGGAACTATATAGTTCCTGGCAAGAATGCCCACTGAATTTCCGCACCCCTCGGTGGGTGAGGACAACGGACGAACCACCGACCCAACCTGCAGCCTCTTTATCCACTTCCCCACCGACCTCCTCCTCCGTCCCTCTTTCCACGGACTCTGGAATCGAAAGCTGTCTCACCCTTCTTCTTCTTTCTCACTCACCCTTCCTTGCCCTCCTTGCACCCCCCTGCCCATTGGAAAGCTTGCGCCCGCAACCCCAATGCGGTCTCTCAACTTTCACGAAGGAACTTACCTCGAAGTCTTGGGAGTAAAATAAAGCGATGGTTCGCGGGAACACGAAGAGGCGAAGAAGAAGAAGAAAAAGGTTGGGTGAGTGTGTGGATGGGGAGAGAGCCTGAGATCACGAGGGAGAAAGAGAGAGCAGGGCGAAAGGAGAAAGAGAATTCCAACACGCTGCTCTTGTGATAAACCGATATTATGATTGCTTGTACTTTACGGAAGACGAACGTTCGCCCTGCGATTCAAAGGGAATCGTATCAGTTTTCCATTTCATCTTCTCGTTGCTACGAAGTCGCAAGTTTCCATAAATTTGTCGTTTGGGAGGACGATCTACGGTTGACAGCCTCCGATGTCTTGAAAAATCGCATCAAATAAAGACATTAGAAATTGCGATTATAATGCGATATGTGAAATCAAACTACCAAGGAAGGACGAAACGATAAACACAAATGCCAGTACCCAGCCGATCCGGGTACTCTCATATCTTTCGAAGAGTTGGCGTATATTGGTGACAATACGACGATTCCAGGCTCGAAGGTTCGCGGATCGCCACACGTAGATCCCTATCTGAGAATAGGATGAAGTATCCTCTTGAGAAACGGAGAAAATGGGGGTGGAGAAAGGAGAAGGGTTGGACAACGGGTGGAATTTCCAGTAGATCACTGTCGCCTGTCGAGAAGCCAATATAAATACCTAGACGCCTCGGTCGTGTGCATCCACTGTGTTTCGTATTGCCAGGAGGAACATTGTAACCCCTATGGCTTCCCTCTGTCTTTCCCCTACGCCATACATGTCCGTTTTGTTTTACTATCGTACAAGGATTCTCACATTTTTCGTAACCTTTCCTCTCTCCCACTCTCTCACTCTCTCGCATGCGCTTTTTCTTTGTGGTGTTATCCTTTCCTCCCATCCTTTCCCGCCCTTCTTTCTCGCTATTTCTTCCCACTTTTCGCATCTTGTTCCTAGTAACCATTCCTATCACGTTCCCGACTCTCTCGCGTCTTCCCCGTCTTTTCTTCTTTTGGTATCCATCCAAAGGGGGTTCCGAATTCATGGCCCACTCCTAAGCTGTCTCAAATGTACGCCAGAAGTCCGACTCAATAATTGTTGAAGAAGGGCGTCGGCTCATATGTGGTTCGATAAATGGATTCTCCTTCCGATCGACCAGGGATAATGATGAACTCATCTGAAACTTTATCGGTTCGCTTAGTGATAGGTTCATGAAGAAGTAATCGAACGATTGAAAATGGTCCCGCGCCCATTCCATTTCTCAACTTCCCCTACGAAAAGATGCAACTTTAAGTTCGTGTCGCGTCCTTGACTCTTTTTTAGCTATCTTTCTCGTAGCAGAAATCATACATGGAAACTTGAATTATTCCGAACGCGTACTAGTCGCCCGAGTTTCACACCTTGCCGGGTCAACTGAGCATCTCACGGTTCCTCTCCCTTTTCCTTCTGTGCTTCCAAGTCGTTTGTCACTTGTCATGAGAGAAGAACGCGTTCTGACTATCCTCTGCCCGGGCTTGCTCAAAGTCGACGATCAGTGACAGCGACGATTCTTCCAGCTCGAAGTCTCTCAACCTCGCGTGGCCTGCAGGGATAAGTTAACTTTCCCACATAGATCCAAGGATAGCATATCAAGGTTCAAACTTAAAAAAATACGTCAAGAACTTCATCCCGGATCCAATCAAACCCGTTTTACTTTACGTAAGCGAGAAAATCGGCTAGATGATACTCGTGCTCCATTTAAATCTCTCGTTGCATTTACAAAATAGGAATTGCCATGTGTCCGGTATATTATACGATTATCACGTTGATGATCGGGTGGGAGGATTGGCCCCAGGGATCCTCGTTTTATTGCCGATTGCGTATGCGGTGTGGATGCTCCGGCCGGTTTAATGAGCCACCCTCCCACGCTCCGTCCCTCTCTCGGCACCCTCCCTTGACTCAGTCGCTCTGTCAGAGTTGCCCACCCTATGCATCCTCGCACCCTACGTCCGACGTTGAGTTCTACCCGGCCGGAGCCCCATCCCGCTCCCTCTCGCAAACCTCCAGTCGCCATCCTCCTTCACAATTACGTTGCGCGTGTCCTGACTGGAAAAACATATACCACAACTACCTGCTACCCTCCGGCTTCCTATATAGCTGCTGGTTTCTCCCAGCTACCCCAACGTCCCTCCCCCTCTATTCCGTCCTTCCGTTGCTGGTAACGTTACGAACCCGTCCACGATCTCTCCGTCTCCTTTCCTCTCGGTTCTCCAACCCTCTGGTTTCTGTTCCCGCACCATTATTCCTTCGCTTCTCCTTCACCTGCTGCTACACGAGCGACCCTTCAACCTTCCCGGAGTTTCTTCCCTCTCCTCGTCCGTATTCGCTTCTCGCTTTTCGCTTCGCTCATTCCACCCTTCTTCATTTTCTTATCCTCTCTTCCTCTCGGCTGCTTGTCTTCTTAATGCTGCGCGCTCTCCATCGCTTCCTTCGCATTGTGCCAGATGCTCTGGAACTAAACTAAACGAGAATACACATGCACGACGTCATGATGGCCAATGTTCTCGAAAGTAGATGTAGCAAGCCAAGTGTCACATGCCCGCATCAGAATACAGGTATGCACGAACGCACAAGAGGGATGTGTAGTGCGAGATAAGAGATGCTGATGAATGCTTAAAGGGTAATCGGTATTTTACTGTAATCAAGAGAATATAAAGAATCGAGAAAAGCCAAAGTAAAAGTAACTTGCGAAATGCTGCCCGGTATGTTTTTTCAAAGTACTCTCAATGATACGATCTGATAAAGATGCCCAACAATGCGATCGTTATGCTGGAACATGAAACGCTCAATCATACTTTTATGTTTCAATCGTTGGCCCTCGTGTTTTACTGCTCGGTAACGACCCATAAATGGAAACCTTTTCGATAGTTTTACTATTGGCGAATGATAGCTTTGAAATTACGATAAATCCGTTTTCCTATTCTCAATCGGGACGAATGAATAATATTTGAAGAGGTATTTTTCGCTCCTATAAACATCAAAACGGATGACAAGGAAAAAATACAGATGTACGCCCTAACCACTGCGCTATGGCCACTTATATATTTTTTCTCATTCGACTTGTCTACTTGTGCGTAACGATGGACAGTCATGAGAACACTCATTAGAAGAAGAAAAATATATGTAAAAATCAGATCTCATGTCAGTGAGACGATGACCTCAAGAGACAGAGTAGGGAACTGATTAGCGGAACGAAGTTCTGAGATCGAAGAATAGGTATTCCAAAACTAACCGAGAGCACTTTCGCGAATCATTTCTTAATCGAATCAGGAGCCATTTCGGTAAATGACCAAAGAGAACGGAAGAAGATGAAGAAAAACGAATGGAAGATGTTGGTGAAAGCAACGGAAAAAAGCGGGTTGACAACGCGATGTTGATGGTAGAAGCGTGAAAGAATAGTGAAACGACAAGACACGGACGATGGAGAAAAGCCGGTATATCGTAGGCGTCAGACCGAAACAAGGTCCGTCCATTGTCTGGCCTCGTGGCTTTCGTGGCCGCTAACTTTTCTGAAACAATATCATTAATTTCTCATAATACACACACGCCACTCTCCGAGCTTCCTGAAATTGCTTACGAAACTTTTTCGATGAAGAATTTTCCTTCGTTCTACCACTACACCCGTTGTATAATGTGGATTCATCTAAACATCATCGCTCTGCATATTCGAATTTATAACGACTTTCAACCTTGTTATAGCATCGTATCGATGATATCTCGACGGTACCGGACTGTCGGAATGGACTTGATCCCTTTCGGCAGTCCGAAAGTGGAGGCCATTCACATCGGGCCAAGTTTCCACATGACGGCGGTATGTTCGTTGGTTACCGAACAAGGACGAGACACGATAACGACGAGACACGTTTCCTCGCAACCCCGCTGTTTCGATCAAGAACTTAGAAACTCTATGCTGCGGAAATGTACTACAGAGCGTCGTAGTACGCCAATTACGATAGAACGTTCAGTTTTGCGAAGGACTAGCGAGGGTAGTGGTACGCCTCTGGAGCCCTAAGTGGTCCTAATACGTTTAGCTCCGAATGTCGTCCAACTTCCTCATATGAGGGAAGGTCGACGGTGTAAGGTTTGTCGAAGAGAGAGAGAGAGAAAGAGAGAGAGAGAGGATGTTATCCTGCTATTACAGGAAGGAGTCTCCGGATGCGCCAGTGCGGTCACTCTCACGTTCATCGACCGTCCGTGTGACCTTTCGACCACCACCGTTCGTAGCTACACTGCGAAGTAACGCAATAACTACCATGACGAAAATGAAGAGAGAAAGGGATGATAAAGTGTGTAAAAAGAAAGAGAGGACGAGGAACTGAGTCTCAGTGGACAGCTGGAAAACAGAGGTAGAGGAGAAACTGGAAGATCGGTGACCGGGGTGGTCGTAGAGGTTGGGAAAAGGCGGAAGAGATGGGTAGTACGGTAGAAAATAGCGCAAGCGAGGAGGGAAGCCGTATTCGTGCATATAGAGCAATGCAGCCGGAGGCTCGCAGTCTACCGAAAACGAAGGATCGTAGTGGATACATACTGTACTACACAGACAGAAGTTCGGGGGGCGAGCAGACTGGACGGCGCTGGGAGCTCGTCGCGCTCGTAGTAAACAAAGCTGTAACTCTCCTAGCACCAAAGAATCAATGCTCTCTCTGCCATGCTCTAGTATATACGTTTAGTACAGTATGTATATATATATATAGCATATCTCTCGTACATATCTACGTACCGTCCTATACCTCTCGTTCCCGGGGAGCTTCACGTCGGGGGTAAGTTACCCCCCTCTTGCCCCCTTAGACTCTTCTCGTGTGCTTTTGCTTTTGCTGTTTCGCTGCTTTTGCTTTTCCTTCCGCGGCGCGCTACTCGTTGGAAACAAACTCGGGATGCCGAACGGGGCTCTCAACGCATCCATCTTACTTTCCGAGTCTCTCGCTTGCATACTGATGCATGTCTCGGAGGGTGAGCACGAAGCAGGGAGCGGTGGCGAAAAGGACAAGCGAGAAGGATGGACGAGGATGAGCGAAGCTCGTGAGAAAGAGGCTAACGCTCGGTGGAACGGATTCGATGAGTTAGGCTCCATCGGGACGTTGAGAGGTCTGGCTTATAGTACTCTCGGGTTGCGGCCTTGACTATCGTAACTTTCATCTATCGGAATGTGGGATGCCTGCCGATTGAACGTGAGCCTCAAAATTCGTACCCTTTCGAATATGGCTGGGCGGTCGACGATCAATTTCGGCGTATCATTTATATATACAATTTTCCCACTTTCGAGCTTTCTGTGATGTTATAATGTCTCAAATCCGATAAAAATGTTTACTCTTACAATGTTTGGACAATCAGAAATATTAATATAAGAAAAATAGGAAAGATAGGGATAAAATAAAATTGATGGTCAAGAATGTATGTATAAGCTTTCATATAACACAAAGAGAAGTATCCCTACTTTTTCGGTAAACATATAGCTTTTGCATATCAGGTTTTGCGAGTCGCTACTCACTAGTCTTCTTATCGAAGTTGTACTTATAATCCTACTTACAAACAGTGAGCTCGGTACGGCCATAACGATCATCGAATGTATTTCACCGAGGGGAAGAAAACTACGTAACTTTGCTTCGAGATTCGTTGTCTCGATGTGAAAGCCCTGGGCGAGCTCTAACGTGATCAGCATAGTAGTGAGCGAGACACGCGCGCAAAGTTAACCTGTGCCCACTACGAACTACCGCTAGATGGCGGTCTACGCTAATGGCTCGATCACGAGAGTGACCAATGTGAGCCGAGAACGTGCAGTCTGGGCGACGAATGACTTTCTCGAGCCGATTGCATGTAATTCATTGGGAAATCGGCCAAATGCTATAATTCGAATACATGCCTACTACGCTTTACTATGCCAGCTGCTGTTATCCACATTTGACCATAATATTTTCGGCCAAATTCCATTCCCGAAATATTGGACGTGCAACGATGTACGAGTACTCATCGGGTCACATATTTTTTTTATCTTAGAACTATTGATTACGTATTTTTTAAGTCGAACGATTCGAATGTCAATAAATGTAAATCTTATGCTAAAATTACCATATGGTGACCAAATTTGTAAACATTGTTTTATGTTCGACATTCCGCAGCTGTTGGACCCTAGAGAACTATCAACCTTATCACATAATAAACTTCCAACCCATTCCGTTCATTCATTTAGGAATGGCATTCGGCCGAAAAATCTAGGTCATCTCATCCCTCTGGCGAGCGTTCGATCTTGCTCTGTATTCGCTCACTCCCGCTTATTATCATCGCGAAACTCGAAAGCTCGTACACCATCCTCCGACCCTCTCCCTCTCTCTTGCTTTCTCTCATCGTACAAAATGCTCACCACACCGCAACATTCTCCCAAGCAGTTGTTTATCATCGGCAAGAATAATTACGTCGGTGTGTAGTTTTAACGGGAGCATGTAACTCGTCGGGTAGACGTTCTTTTTTCTTTTTTTTTCGTTTGTTCATCGCGCGTGTACCCGGTGAAATAAATGCAGTTGACTCCTACTTCACTTGCGAACTTTACGTACGCAAACCGACTCTATCGGTGAAAGCTTCACCACCCTGCTCTAAGTTATACAGTGGCCACTGGACTGTAGCATTCGCGAAAATCTCACGAGAATATAAAGCGGTACGGAGAAGTATGGGGTGGTGGGAAGAGGGGAGCAAATGCAGTTTGGTCTATGCGTATATGAAGAGCTATTTCGTTCCTTTTCACCCCCGTCGGCTGCCCCGTCGAGGAGATGAAGGGCGCGATCCACCCTCGAATCTTTCACGCGGGGTTGCACGCGCTCCAGCCAACCGTTCGCCAACTAAAACCCCTGACTCGAAAGCTACTGTGGAATAGATCCCGCCGCATACCATCGAGCACCGCGAGAAAGACCCGAACGCAAATCTTTCAGGGGATTCCCAGGCGGTAAACCGAACCGCTCGCTCTCGGGCTCGATCGTCCGAACCAAGTTCAACCTTTTATCACGAGAACCATTGCAATAACTCTTTTCCGCGGGTGTCCAGTCGCTTTTGCAAGAATCGCGCTGGGGAATATACCGAAAAATGGCTCTTCGTTTTCTCGCAAACTTCCTTTCTCGCAGTGTTTCCGCCGGTCTAAATTTACGGGATAATTTCTAGGTTTCTCCATTGTTTTATCGCTTAATTTTTAGATTCCAGCATCGATGGAAACTTGATTCAAGCATTAAGTTTGACGGCAAAATGGGATTATAGGAAGTGATACGTACGTGCCATAACGCTACCCAAATTTTTCGGCCATATCGTTCTTCCTCTTGATTATCAATGGCTGATGCGAAAATGAAGCTTGAATTTCTTTGTTATTACTGACCAAACTTTAACGATTTACGATAAAAAAATTGACCGAAAATTTGTGTGCGCAACTTTTCTATTGAATAACCGTCAAAAATACTTACATACGGCGCGCTTAATACTTTAATCCCTCCCCGACGTGTTCGCTGGATAAGTTACCGACTGAGCAAAAGCAAGATCGGATCTCGCGTAAACGTATCGTTCGACGTCGAAAGAACATCGAAGCGACGCGATCCCGGAAAAACGCATAAATATTTCATGGCCGCCCGTCCTCGAGCGACTTTTTATGCGTGTTTGTCCATGTTAGAAGCGAGTCGCTTCGAACAGCATCGATTGTCGACCGGCAGCGGGAGATTTCGGTACTAAAACGAAGCGTACTTACTCAATACAGTTTCTTCCACGATCTAACTATGCACGTCTACTATACGGTTTACCTACGTCAATTCTGTCGTACTGACGAAACTTCGCACCGATGTCCCGCTCGTTGACTTTTACGAGTGTTTTTTCGGTGTACCGTACGATGCGGGACGATAGTCGAAAAATTCCCGACACCGAGACAAGGCAAGAGAAAAGAGAATACCGAAAAGTTTCGGCAAAACACTCGCTCTCGCTATATACGTATATCCACGGCACGGACACCGCTCGTGAAGGATTGATACTTATTGTTGGCGGTACCAGCGGGAAAGATTTATATTCCTCGTGTCCAACGATTTTTGCGTTTATCCGTACGTGTCTTACTTGTTTCGTAGATATGTACATGCGCAGCTGAGATGTAAGATAATACATACACTTCGATGCTGTATGCAACCAGATATGCATGTTTTGATAGTTTTCCGCGAGGTCGAACGAGCACGTACTTTTGGCGTTTTTTTTTCGTTCTTTCTCGTGAAAAAGTTTTAAACGCGAGCGACTACCGCTCGTTGGAAAATCTTGGAAGGATATACCATAATCGAAATAAAATCGAATTACTTTCCGCAAATATTTTTCCAAGCGAAATGAAAAGTTTGCAAAATCGGCAGTCCTGTCTGTCTGTCTGTCTTTCTCTCTCTCTTCTGCTCTCTGTGGTTTATTTCTTATACATCCTACAGTTTGTTACGAAGCGTTTTCGTTCAAAGAAAACGCATAACCACGAGTCTCGTTAACTTTCAACACTTTGCACTTCGGTTCGCTAAATTTTGTATCGCTCTTTGTATGTTTCAGGTCGCTTGGATGCTTTTCGACAAGAGCGCCATTCTCACGGTCCACAATCACGTTATAACGAGAAATCCGAGGATATCAGTGAGTCACGACAAGCACAGAACGTGGATTCTACATATCAACAATGTGCAAGAGGACGACAAAGGAAAATACATGTGCCAGATAAATACGGCAACGGCAAAAACGCAATACGGCTACCTGAACGTTGTTGGTAAGAAAAACATTCGAGCAATCATCTACGATTCGTTTAATCGTCCGATATTAAGTAGAAAATAAAATGTTCGAGCATGCATTTCTGTTCGTTGCATCAAGATTCCCGTTTGTTTTTATTTCATTCTCGCAAATCTAACAGGTATTTATAGCGCATGCGCCACTCGAGAGAATTAAAATCAAAGTCCCTCCACCCTTTGACGCTAGAAACGGTTTATAAGAAGCGAGAGCCGCGGTCCGCGATGATTCTTATTGCCTTTGTTATCACGCTTATTGTCAATTACCTCCCTTATATTGCGAGCTAACCATCACAGAAGATACCGAGAAGGTATAACGGTGACAAGTGGGACGTGCTATATTGTATTCCCTCGTCTAGTCCCGGACACACTTGTATTCCATTCCGTATATACATTTCATCGTCTCTCCTCTTCGTTCTGTTAAACAACGCGTCGCGAACAAGGCGAAAAGGACACCCAAAGAGAGAAAGCATCCCAGGGTCAAACTCCCACCGATGGGATTTTCATTTCGCTGTTGAAGCGGGCGAAACAAGAGAGCGAACAAGAGGGAAGAGCTATCGTGGTTCCGAGTGATATAGCGCTCTCTCCTTTATCCATCTCCGTCTTTGTTGCTCTTCGGCGTGGAACCGAACTCGTTCTATTGGCTGGACGCGTTGAAATACGCTCGTGAGCAAGCGCGTCTGAGTTATCTTCGCTAACCTCAAGGATCGTTTGCGCGCATGTGCGTGTGCTTATGCACATTCGCACGAGCGCGTATGAGTACGAGTCCTTTTCCGTACCTCGACCGCATAATCCCCTCGAGCATGTCCCGTTCGACGCGATATACAAACGATAGAGGACACGAGTTTTCGCCCGGTGGCCAAAGCTGATCCATTCGCTCTAATCCTCGACTATAGCCGGAACGATAATAATTTAATAGGAAGAGAGGATTCGTCCTTTGAATCCCCGCTGCCTGGCTCGGTACTGTTTCCACACGATCTTGGAACGAACGGGAGGATTGGAAAACAAGAGAACCGCTGCAACCCTCGCAACAATCCCTCCCTCTCTCCATTCACTTCGGGGCATGTGGTGCGAGGGTCTTGGCGAGAGACAGAGAGAGAAAGAGGGAGAGAGAGAGGGAGGTTGGGAGAGCAGAAAGTGAAGAGGACAAACCAACGAACCCCGCGCCGTTATGCCATCTCGTAGAACATATTAATACCTCGAGTTTTGACATCTACGAGTAGAATCCTCGTCCCTACCTCGCTCTCTCGCCGCTGTGCCAGGAAGAAGAACCGGCGAGACGACGTCCGCCATCCTCCCCTAGCCGTGGCGGAGGAGTAATCAGAGGGCTAGATTAATTGTTTCCACGGATAGAAGGACTCTTGGGTACGCTCCGATCCCTTTCTATTTCCTCGTTCGCTTTCCTTCCACCGTATAGCCACTCCTTGGTTCCTTTCTCCTCTGTTTGTCTCTCACCCTTTGTTTTCCATCTCTCGCGTTTCCACTTTTCACGTTGTAAGCGACACGGAGAAAGATGTTGACCGAGCGCGGCTTACACGGCTGGCAAAGAAGAATCGGGAAGCCAGAAACTAGAGCTAACGCTTTCCACCTCGTCCACATATTGCCTCTTTATCTCGTTCTCACCTTTATCGTACAATCCAGACGTACTTACGCGAATAAAAGGCATTTTGGACGATGACGCACCAACGACCGTTTTGATACCGCGATATCGAGCGAAATCGCGACGATGACATCCACTAGCTCGTTCGGATCATCTCAAAAATTTATCGCTCTCTTTAAAAATTATTGTCTTTCGCCAACGCCATTGAAAAACTTGCGTATTTTTCTATCGAAGCGTGGAACCTCGAAACGAGACGCCAAGAAATTATTCCATGACAGTTGTTCCAAGAACGGTCGATGGTGGAGGGAGACGAATATCGGAACCGTGGATAATTCTTCATGGCGGTTCACTGTTTCCAATCATTTTTGGTCTTTCCGTTCACCCAGGGGACACCGAGCTCTCCGTTCACCCTCTACCCTTTCGTGGAATGTGTGTATGTGACTCCGTCTCCCTCTCTCTCTCTCTCTCTCTCTCTCTCTACGTCTCTCTCTTTCTTCCTCTCCCTCGTTCCCCGGGCAATCGCAAAGATCTCATCCTCGTAAACATCATCCACGACTCTCTGGTCCGAACGGTTATATTCTTATTTCCGGCGTCGACGGATGCGTAGCTTTTCGTTCTACCGTACGCCCGTTCCCAAACGACGACGATGACGACGTCGAAGCGTCTCGCTCTGCTTTCCGCGGAGGAGTTCCGAGAAAATTCTTCTATGCGTTACGTTTATATAGGAGAAGGTAAGAGTGAAAGAGACGAGGATACTGGATGTGGGAGGGAGTGGGAAGCGTTACGAGCTTTATGCCCGTGGGAGGGAGAGAAGATAAAAGATAAAAGCGAAAAACGAAACTCCCTTTCTCTCGTCTGCCTCGGCTCTTCTCGTCTTTCCCTTCAAATTCAACGAAGTGTAAGGGTTTCCTCTATACCAGAAGAAGCGACAACGCGAGGACTCGATGCATTACAAAGAGTTTCCGATTTCTTACCTTTTCTCGTCTCAGTTTTACAGCTCAAATGCTTGTAACAACGAAAAAAAATTGATCATAAGGATTAAAAAAGAATCTCTCCTTCTTTTTATTGTAAAGCACAAAACTTTTATCCGCCTCGAAGATCGAACGCCCTCGATTAATCAGTCTCAATTTTTAACGAACAATTTATGTCTCGAATGAAAATGAACGAAAATCTTTGGAACTAACCTTCGTGGCATTTGCATACGCGATTCATCGATAAAGGCAATTTTTCCTACGCCGATGTGAAAGAAGAAAGTCGCGATAAGAATTCAACGTTGTATATTTGTAAATCTGTTCGTCCAACACAAAGAGAAAATCTTTCATACATCCACCATCTTCAAACGTATATCAAATATTCCATTTTTTAAATAAACATTCGTAAGTGGCCATTTACGTCTCGAAAATACAGTCCATTCTTTACAATTAATTTCTTCTTTCCTCCATCGTTATCGCAATAATACCACGTTTCCCTTTCTACGCCAACTACAAACGTCACGAAAATGAAATATACATAAGAAGAAAATATGAGACGAATTGAATTTGATATTTCTCGAAGCTTGTTCCATGTACCTTTCACCCCCGTTTATTCTCTCCTTACGTCTCATCCTTCATTCGGTCTCTCGTCCATATGCACATAATAAGAAGAAAACGAAAAAAGTCCAACTTTCCGCAGGCAGGAGAGTAGAGGGAGGGATCTCGAAGTCTCGATACAATTTTCCACGTCGTGTATCCTTCCATGCTTTCTTCCTGCTTTTTCCTTTCTTTTCTTTCCTCGCACACGAGAATGGTCTCACACCGCTGGCCACGCGTCATCTAGACTCGATACATAGCTTTTCTCTTCTCTCCTCGCTTTTTACACACACATTCACACATATCTATATATATATAGATATATTTTGTAGTCTCTTGCATACAAGCCTTTGCTATGCCCAATACAATACCCCGAAGCGAACGCTCACAGCCGCAGCCATTCCAACCTTTCGGCTTGTATATCCGAGTTTAAGGCGAGTTAACGCAACCCACAACTGAGCACAACATGTGGCGTCGTCCGGTCTGAATAATGCATCGGCGGTTCGTGCTTGGTCGTGTACGACATACGTATATTCGTATGTAGGACGGTTTACTTGTGTTGCTTTGTGAGTCGTGCGTGTGCGAAGATGTTGCTGTCTCGGCTGTACCCTTCTCTGTATGGGAGTGCTGTTCAATCGGCGCTTGCTTAACAATTCGGTAACAAGCCGTATTAAGCTTTAACATTGGATCGATATATATATATATATATGGAGCAGGGGCAAATTGACGTCGATCATTCGTAGGATTGATTGACGAAACGGGAGTGCAATCAACACGTAGCAACACACATCTGCAGCAGTGAAATCTTACGTGACTAATTCGCTCGTTCGGATTGTTATTCTGTAGGACACGTTGCCTTACATAATTTTTTAATCTTCCAGAACCATAGAGTCTTCGTCTACATTTTTAAATTAACCAATTTAGAAGTAAGTTCGGGAAATATAATTTTTATTAGAAAACGAGGATTGAATGAGTCTGGAATGAAGTGGTAAATAAATGAATCTATATATTTATATCTCTCGTAAATTCTGTATCCTGGAATTATAGAATTACGAAAAGGCGAACATGTATTATGTTTAATATTGGAGAGAATCGATAATGGCTATTAAAAAGGTTTCGTGAATCATGTATAACGAAATTGAGTAATGATAATGGAATTATTTTCTATAAACAGACACAAGGCTCAAATATAGATCCGATCCCTATAAAGGGCTGCGATAATGATCGAATATGCAAAGAGAGGAAGAGGGAGAAAGTGGGTTTCGTAATTTATGAAAATTGTAAAAAAGATAAAGCTTTTACAATTAGTCTCTCGCGTCCATATTTATAGCATTACTTATGGAAGAATAATATTTAACGAAGAATCCGACCGGAAATAGAGTTAAGTAGGTATATAAAAAACGTCAGGGTTCTGCTTTTTCGTCTCTTAAAAAATTCTTACCCCTTAGAATGAATTATCAATATTTACTGTAATTAATTAAATTTTTATTTCCCAAATTAAACTAACCGTAACTTTGAATATATCTTCGTCTCTATATTTAGTTAATCCTCGTTACATCGTGAGATTTCGCCAGAAAACTCACCTCTTCGTAAAATCGGAAATAGTTTCATTTTAAAGCACGACGATATTTCGTTTTGTACGATAACAATACGAAAAATAGATTTTTTTCTACCCTCGAAAAACATAATTGGAAGACAAAAGTCTCCCATTTGTCTTCCGCTTTAATTACCGATAATAACATCCATACAAAAATTCCTTCGACACCGACTTTTCGATCTGTTAACTCCCAGAGTTATCGTTACTTATTGTTCGTACCAACGAATATATAAAATAAAAACGATAAAAAGTTCGACTTTGGTTCGTCGTTTCCACCGTGTCTTATCATCCGAGATTACCAATTTTCACCGGACGGGAGAGGGTTTCCGACGGCATCTTATCTGCACGAATGCCTCGACGAGGCGCGCCTTATAGTAATGCTCTCGCGAACGACTTCCCGACGTTTCCTCCGAAACTGTACCCGAATCTCATACCTCTACCCCGAGACTTTTCTTTTTTGCTTTGGTGCTTCTCACCCGCGTCCCTCTTTTTGCACGCTCTATCTCTCTCTCTCTCTCTTTCTCTCTTTCTCTCTCTCCCTCTCTCTCTGTCTCATGCGCGCTTTCATTCTCCCCTCGCTTACGTCTCTCGGCGTAAATCTATCTTGTCCCTTCGTAGCTTTGCACGTGGTCGTAGTAGTAATACATCCGCAGGCACCGGTAGCAGCGGAAGCGAGAATCGATTTGCGTGTGAAAGAATGTCGGCAGCGTGCGCCTATCGAAACTCACTCTTCGCTTCTCAACGCTCCTCTTCCGATGCTGATCTTAATGCTCGACTGGCTGTCTTCGCTCGGTTATATACGTACGTAGAGAGTAACAAAGCCAAAACTTTGCAATGTTACAAAACGATAAGATATACAAATTTTGCATTTTCTTTCTTTTCTTTAAAATTGCATATCGTCTTTATATGTTTCAACTATATTTATCTTCTTGTCAAATATTTCCTATTTTTATATTCTCGAAATACACTTATATTCTCATTCCCGTTGGAAAATGGAAGTACACTTTTTTATCCCAAAACCAAAAATGTGCCTCTAATTTTCCTGTTAAAAAAGAATCCAAAAATATCCAAATTGTTTTGAGAAAAACATTGCGACATAAAAATGGTAATTTTTTTTAATTATGCCCAAGCTTATATCGGTAGATGCATTTTCTTTCATAGTCTCGAATTCACAAAACATATTTTTTTTTTTTTGAAGAATAATAATTTATTTTCTTGTCCATAAAAATTGATATTTTCGTTTTTTTTATTGCACACGAGCCTTTTGTAGACAAGTGTATTTTTCTCCCCTATGACAAATTAACCAACAATTTTTTTCCTTAAATCTAAACTTACATCAAACAACCCCTTAAACGTGTTTTTGCCTTAACTTCCTCATTTCACCCCTATTTCGCTTTCGCAACACACATCCCCTATTGCGTTTTCAGTGAACTACGCATCCAACTTTGAAACGGACTTTTTCTTCGCACCCTTTTCACTCTCGTGTTTACGTCCCTTACGCGTGATATATGGAATCGCCCGAGTGACATTCCGCGTACCAAAACGTCACACTCACATTGACGAAGCGAGAAAGTTGTAGAAAAAAAAAAGAAACTACTCTCAAATATTCGCGTATCTCTTTTGTTCCAGTACCGCCCGACATCGACGACTCTTTGAGCTCCTCGGATGCGATAGTGCGCGAGTCAGCAGACGTGACGCTAACGTGCATAGCGACAGGTAGTCCGAAACCGAGTATACGCTGGAAGAGGGACGACAACGAAAATATCGTCATCAACAAGACTCTCGAAGGTAAGAGATTTCGAAAGAATCGACAAACCCAATAGGAAAGAAAGAAAAATAAAGATATTTTACGTAACGAAAAACTACAAAGAAAACGGTTAAGGCAAGGCCCGACGAGAACGGAGAGAGAGAGAGAGAGAGAGAGAGAGAGAGAGGGAGGGAGGGAGAACGATGGGGTTGGCTAAAAAAGAAATCTTCACAAAGTCAGGTGTTAAAGTTTTACGACGAGTGAGAAAATGGAAGTGAAGAAAAAAACAGTGCGAGAGTCGAGAGAAATCGAATTTCTCGTCTTTCGCCCCCTTCACGACCAGAAAGAGGGGAAGAGAGCACTTTCTCCCGGCACACGAACGCGTGTTCGTCTCGTTTTCACTCACCAGCTCTTTTCACGAATACGCGCTTACCTTCTTTACGTGAAATTCGCTCTGTTATTCGAGAGGTATTGTATATAGATATATATACTGTTATGTAGCAAAGCTCCCCAAGTACAAGACGACTTTTGGAAAGTGTAGAGAGAAGGACTGGACGTGAAGGTTCGCGCGTGCGACTCTCGAGAATCGTTCGGCTAATTTTGGAGTGCAGTATCGCAGTAGCACACGCCAACTCGAAACAATCTACGAAGGCCAATTCCCAAGTTTAACCCGTATTTAATGATCCGTTACTATAAGGGGGTTGAGTAGGATCGAAGGAGCGCACCAAAGACTTCCTCTCGTCTTTGAGAATCGAGGGAAGATCTCTTGGCCGGTTCAAGGTAGAGAACGGTTTATATACTCGCGCGTTACTAAATCCTTGTCCGAGTCCAAGCGTTTGATTCGTGCACCATAATCGAACGAGATATTTATCGAGCGATGAATAATTACCTAATTATAAGGGTTCGATTCCCGTAGCCGACACCAATGGAAAAAAGAAATTTTTTCTAAGTGTTTTTCTGCAATCCTGGCGGTTCGGATCCCTCCAAAACAAATGTCCAACAAAAACCTCGCTGTGAGGAGTGGGGGGTCGATGCTCGGCTGGGGTGCTCCCGCAAGGCGGTTCTCATCGCGCGGATGGTGACGCCTTGGTCGGACATCGGGTGGCCCATCGTCACAGTTGAGGAGGTGCCGACCCTAGGCGACTCTGGTGGACGTGCTTGAGTTTACTCGCATTGACACTGGGGGAGACTAGGTAGGTACCGACCTGTATCGGCGGAGGTTTTCTGCAGTTTCCCTCCGTCCGTGGCAAATGCGATACAGGGAGATTAGGGGGAATGCGAAACGGCTGCAGCCGTGGTCGCGAATAAGAATGTCGGAGGATAGGTTGGATGAAAATGGTAGAATTGTCGAATACAGGTGTGTAAAAACCCGAAGAGGGTGTGCACGATAAATTCCCACATTACCTAATTATACAATTTTTATTCTTTTTATTCTTGTTACTATTGAATAAATTATTTACAACGTTGAACTTTTTCAGTTACGGAGTGGGAAGGCGAGACACTGGAAATGACGCGAATCTCGAGGCTCGGAATGGGCGTTTACTTGTGCATAGCGAGCAACGGTATTCCACCAACGGTGATGAAGCAGATCAAAGTATCGGTCGACTGTGAGTATATAGCTTAATTATCGAAGGGATTAATTTTGAATATTGTTTCATGAAGTTAGTTGAGTTAGTTATTCAATTAGGTAAGCCGGTGATTAAGTTGGTTGAATTAGTAAGTTAATTAATTAACGATAGAAATCAATTGATTATTAACGATACGATTTATCTACTCAGCCAATAAGTTCGATAAGTCAAGCGGTTAATTAAACTGCTTAACCCTGGATACTTATTAGTTGACCTTGAATTGAATATATCAACGAAAAGATTTGATTAGTCGACCGCGTAATTCAATTAATGCCCTAATGACCGTAGTTTTCGTCGGTATATCTATTAATTGTGGATGAAGTTAAATGTGACAGTCACTTCATTAGTTTCATTAAGTTATCCGATTTTTGTTGACTCATCGACGGAATCAATAAACCTCGTACATAAATTGGTTAACCACGCGAATCAATTAGTTAACTTTGAAGTCGATATATTAAAAAAACAATTTAATTAATTAACCATGCACGTTACATCATTAATCACTCGATGAATTTAATTGTCGTTTAACGTTAAAATTATGTCGAACTAATTATCATAGAGGTTAATTGTGAAGGTTATTTCGTCGACTTAATGGAGTACATTATCCAGTTGGGTGACCAATTGAATGAACTAATTAACCTTGTAAGTTAATTAATTCGCCAAATAAATTAGTTGGTTGAGAATATAATTTCAAGGCTGATTTATAACTTCAACGAGTTAACTAGTGTATCGAACCAATCAATCTCACGAACCAATTAGCCAACCTACAATTCAACGTGTCAATGAATGAATTTGATTAGTTAGTTACACATAAAATTCGTCAAATCACCCTATAAATTTGATAGTAATTTAATACGCCGATTAACGAGCTGGAAATACCATTAAAAAAAGGCTAAAATGACCTTGTCCCCGACGACTCCATCGTACATCGAGCTAGCTTAACGTCGTTAAGCGACGGCGGATTTCGCTACGATGCCGTATAACAATGAAAAAATATTCGTATTTGCTTGCACCGAACGCTCGTATATCAACATAGCTCGGAGTACTCGGAAAACGGAGCTAAACAGTCCTCAAACGTCGGCGCGCGCACGAGAGAGAGAGTGTGTTTGCTTGTTTGCGCGCCAATTTCACGTTCCGGTTTTGCAAAAGGAAGAGAGAGGGAGAGATTTGGCCGTACATACGCCCGTATAAACCACACTACACACGATCTCGACGCGATTTCCCGTGCGTTGCGCCGCGACGAAGAACCACCCCGAGAGAGCTTTTGTCTGACGGCATTGGTCCGTCGACGTTCCGACCATGCTCGCTTCGCATTACTACCCGGAATCGCTGTACGATCGTTCGCTTAATCTCAACGGCGTGTATTTCATTAGAAAATTTGCGGATCTAACCCTCGAGCTACCTCGATTAAGCGACAAAACAATAAAAAAAAGGATTGTGTGAGAGGGACGGGGAGAGGAAGGTGGGGGGTGGGGGTGGAAGAAGAATGCAAGGTAGACAATGGAGCATTCCATTCATAATGTAAACCGATTGAACAACCCCTTGTCATTGATAATCGAATATTAAATATTACATAACGATCCATTATTTCAATAAATATTGAAACGTAGATTAAAAGATAATGAAATACTTGTGTGTAATCGTCGAAATTAATTTGTTCGTTTCGTCGAGTATCGAGGGACTTTTCAATATCGATTTTCATTCAATCACAACGTTCCTCGGATCCTCTTTTTCGAGCGCACGGAAATGATCCCATTTTCCATCCGCGAATTATGAGATAACACGCAATTTTTACGATCGGATCGCCCATACGGGGTCTCGTTCGGAAAATTTGTAACGATCCGACCAGTCTGCTCAACATCCTCGCTTTCAGGGTGAAAGCGACATACAATCGCGCACATAGTCATACGGCTTTTATGGGCATCGAGGCTGGGGTAGTGGAAGCATAGCGGTGTGAGATCTACTACTGCGAGAGATGCGCACATGGTCGACGATAAAGTACAGATTAACAAATTGCAGCGGATTATTTCGTGCGAGCTTCGTGCCGACGTGGAGAGAGAGGGAGAGAGAGAGAGAGAACGAGACGTGTACAACCGGTATTCGCCACGGGTTCTATCTTTTATGAGATTGCCGAGGATACCCGCAAGATTAATTAAACGCTTGGACAGACTACAAACCCCTACCCTACTCGAAACCCTCAATGGTTGATGGTGTACTTGCGTATGCTGCAAAAGCTCTGACGGTCTGATGACATTACGAAGTTTACGACCCGAACAAAAAAACAAAAAAAACGTCACCAATGCGTCTCGTTGTCGCTCGCGAGGCAACCGAAACAACGCTTTATATATACATCTATCTATAAACCTATTATTGTATCTCCTCCTCCCACTTCTTCTTGTTCGCCCACACTCTCTCTCTCCCTGTATCGCTTTCTCGCTCTCTCATCGTACTCGATCTTCACGCTCATCGAATTTACGCCCGAGTCTCGACAGTTGCGTCGTAAAGCACGAGCTTCCCGCATTACAGCGACAATTTTTCGGCAAAATAATAAAAATTGGCCGATAATAAAAATACTATGAAACGTTGCTCGTTGCGTTCGAGAATATTGAGATACAAGATTGAGTTACTCTCTTCTCTTTTTTCATTTTTTCCTTGGATCTTTCTACTTCGTCGATTGGAATACAATATATTGCTACGTACTCGTGGCCGAATTTAGAGATTTTTTTATTCGGTAGCGAATTCTCTTCGTTGGCCCCGGTTTTATTTTTGTCAAAATTACCCGGTAGGACGAAGATTTTCTAGAAATTTTAGCTTCGCGAAAAATATCCTCGAACGCACTAATTTTCTTTATTTATTGCCTTCTCGATCTAAAACTTTTTGTATAAATAAACTGAGAATTAATTGCGTTGGATATTTGGATCGTCAAAAATCGATGAAAGGATTGGAATTTTGAACGCTTTCAAATTTTCAATTTTATTGGGTAAAAAATTGAATTTTTATTGAAATTATCATTCATTAAAAACAAAAAAGTGACCTGAACCCAAAGTTACATACACATATTTTCTATATTAATTTAAACAATCCTTATATCGAAACAATTCCGTGCAAGTCCGCGACCCACGTCGACTTTTTTGACCCATATGAAAACTTTTTCCAACCAGCAATTTTTAAAGTTTTAACATACGTGAAATCAGTGAAAAGGGGTGAAAGGTCGTCAGTTGAAATTCACAAATACTTGACACGTGAATTTCAAAATAGTTTCTTTTTGGACAACATCAAATTTCAAATCTTACTTACCCTTCGTGAATGGTAAAATTTACGAGGAAGCAATTTGTAGATTTCCACATTTTTTTACGTCTTTGCTGTCATCCCAACATATCCTCGAGGGTCTCGCGCTCCTCTATCCATCTGTCTGCTTCCTCACCCCTCTTCTTTGCCCACGACCCACTCCTTCTTTCTGTACATGCATCAAGGTTTTCGTGCTTCTTCTCGATACTTTGAGAGCTTTTCTCGCAGGCGTAATAAAGATTTATCTCGCCTATCACTCAATTCATCTCTCCATAGCTCGTTCACTCTAAACTCTACGTCGAACCGAGAGAGAGAAAGAGAGAGAAAGAGTTCCATATACATCAACTGGATTATATACACACGCGTATGGGTCGTTCCATGCCAAGTGAGATTACTTTTTCGTTTACGAAAAATATCGTTTGATCTTACGAAGGGTGGCTCGGGGTACTGCAAATCCAACGCGGGCTTGTTTACAACAAAGATATACAAAATCCACTGTCACTTTTTGTTATTCTCCCGTTTTTGGTAGACTTCATTTTTTAATTTACCCCATGCGTGTGAGTAACGCACATGGGGTGGCGCGTGATCCCCTACAGTTAAACGATGAGATTCATTCGATTCCTCGTCTGCTTTGAAAAAAGTGTCGACAATTTTTGTAATTTCTCCAACTGTTTATAAATAAAAAATGTGGAAAATCTTATTTTTCACCCTCGTTAGAATTTCTTCGCGTCGAACAAAAATTTACCCTCGACCCACGTCATTGTTATCAATGAAAGAAAAACGAAAATTATTTATTACGCGCATAAAACTCGACATAACGAAAGAGTTCAAGGGCTCGAAATAATTCGGTGTTTCGAAAATCATCCCTTCGCGTTGAATACCCCATGTATATGCATAATACAGTAGCATACTTTACTCTCCTGCCCTCCGCAGTCGCCGTTTTGCCAAAGTATGAAGAGTGGCAGGGATACAAGAGTTTCTTCTCGCGAGATTGGAGAGGATGGGCGAGCGTACTAGAGGAGAGAGAGAGAGAGAGAAAGACCGAGAGAGAGAAAGAGAGGTAGAGAAAGACAGGGATGAAGATCTAATTTATTCGAACGAGGAGAGTCTGCCGGTAAAGTCGCTGAGGGTTGGCGGGAGAGGAGGGTGGGGGGGGGGGGGGCGTGGGTGTCTGCGATATCGGTAGTGCGAGAAGAAAGAAACAGGTCTGCACGAACGTGGTCCAGCAGGAACATCGTATATACACACACCCACACACACATATATATATATACCAGCGAGTGTATAGCGTGGAAAACCCAAAAGGAAAGGTACGAGCGTACTGTACGTACGCTCAAGGCAACCCCGAGTCACGTATAGGCGGTGATTCAACCCTCCCTCTCCCCCACCAACCCTTCAAGCCACACGGGCTGGCCGAAAGTGCCCCCTCTCCTCTTGTCCCGGAGAGCCTTCTCGCCCGGTGTGGAGCAATCTGTTATTAAAATCAGCAACGAGAAAAATCCGTGCCGTATCTGCTCGTGCCCGGCCCCTGCACCCCTCTAACTCTCATCCCCCTCGCGATACCCCTCTGGCTTCGTCGAACTGCCTGCTTGCCTACGTACTCTCTCTCTCTCTCTCTCGCTCTCTCCATCTACAATGTTTTCTACAGGGTGCGGGACTACCCCCACAAGCGCAAGCTCGACAGACGTGTTACGGCAAAAATTAAGCCACCTGCAAACTCGAAACGAAATTACCGAGCACCACACAGCAAGTGCCGAAGGGTCAGAGGGAAGCGAGGCGGCGAAGGTTGCCGCAACTGCTCTTCAGCGCACCGCGGGTGACGCTTTTTTGCTAATCTTTGCTCTCCAATGCCGACGAACGTTCACCCGCTGTGTGGCCTTCGCAATCTTTACTTCCCCGTGTTACCAGAGGCCGCGCAATCTTCCTCCTCTCCTTCTCTCATCTAACCGCGCTTTTCCCTTTTACGTTTTTTCTTCGTCGAACACACTTAAGAGCGCCTTTTTTATGGCCTTTCGAAGGAAAATCGCGATAACGCTTGTATTGTATATCTATCCATCTTGTATTCGTGTAGCAGAGGGAAGTTTGCATCTATTTATTCGAGCGAGCCTTTTTTTTTAAAGGTCCCTGGAGTAGCTTTAAGAAAACGAGATTTTGTTTACACTTCCTTACAAAAATAAATCTCTTTTTTTTGCTCGCTTCATAAATTATTAATATTCGTTTAGTTCATGATAATTTCTACCGAATGACGTTGATCGACGGATTATTTACGAACAAGCGATCGACTACATAATTGAAATGTTGGAACGAAACTTTAGTCACGAGATACTTAGAAAAGATGAAAAATTTCAAATTCCTTTCGAGTACAAAACCTTCTGCTATGAAACATAGTTCTTAATTCTTCTTGCTCGGGCGCTAAGGAAGGCTCGTAAAAGAGATCCTTTATAAACGGAGAAAAAGTAATTGGGCACAGTCCTATCGAGTTTAAGAATTTAATGTCAGAGTCTCGAGTACTTTTGTAAAAACTCCCGACAACTTTCGTTACTGAAAATTGTTCGCGCGATATGCCGCTCATCCGCACATTTTTATCTCGATTAGACCAAAATTTCTGACGTCTAACGAACGATGTACGATGATTGTTTTTCTTTTCAAAGAATTTTCGAAAAACCAATAAAAAGAAACGTATCATCACGACGGAAAACCAAATCTCCAGCATGGCCAATAATCGAAGACGAATTAATCGACGATTGATCGCCCTTCGATTTATTTTGCCGATATGGAAAAATTTCTCTATTGGCAGACACGTATACCCCCGGGGAAAAACATTTCAGCGGATCTGCACAGCGTGCAGTTTACGGTTTTTTTTAATCCCACAAAATACGCAAAAGCTCGGCATTCTCATTTAGCCGGTTCTGCGCGCCAGTGAGAGAGGTAGAAGGAGAGAGAGAGAAAGCAAGAGAGAGAGAGAGAGAGAGAGAGAGAGAGAGAGCGATTATTTAAATCGTTGAATCGCGCGAGCTGCCTCTGTTCGAGGCCCCCACCTCTCCCTCACCCTCTTGACGCCCACCCCCTCCACTGCTCGCTCTGGCGCGCAGTAACGACTTTCCAGATGAACGCACGTGTCGACGATACCCTCCCCGATCGGAGCGCGAGAGAGGATGGGAGGGCTGCAGATTGTAATTTAATTGATAAATTCGAAGGAAATTGAAGTTCGAACCGCAAACTATATGTACGTGCGCTATGAAAGCGTCAATGAAATTGATATTACAACCGAATTTCGTATTGTGCGATATCTATATATATACTTATTTATATCGTACAATACGAATTGATGAGAGTATAAACCGATTAGTACAAATATTTGGATGAATCGTTTTATACTCTCGTCATCTTTCGTTACAGTTTCGGGCAACGTCGACGAGGACAACGATGGCCTCGGATCGAATCTCGATAAATAATTCAAGAACGACTCGGTGAATTTTCATTAACTCGCTTAGTCTGTCACAGGATCCGTTAAACATTAACGCGCCCACGGATGAGAAAATAATCGTAATTGTACAACAAGTGCGATTGTCGTATCTCCCATCGATTTATTTTGAAAATATTTGCAAATGTAGGTACGAGAAGGAAACGTTACAAAATTAACGTCGTTATTCAAAAAAATACAAATTATGATAGAAATTGTTCGAGGAACGTCAATATTATTGTAGATTGATAAGGTTTTCAGAGGTCTTGTAATAGAAATATTGTTATAGCAGAAAATCTTATTGCTCGCCGACAGAAATGAAAATGAAGGAAAATGGCAGAAATTGCAATCGAGAACGCCCCTCTCTCTTTCTCCCTCTCTCTCTCTCTCTCTCTCTCTCTCTCTCTCTCATTTTATACTGACTGTACTAGATAACGCAGGCGTTTATTTAAATTAAAAACTGTAGATGGATCTTTCCATTCGCCTTCCATCGTTCTCATTACTCTTCATCCTCGTCTTCTCGTTCCACACCAGCGCACACATATGCTCACTGTAGTTCTCTCCACATTTCCTCCATCGTTCTCTATTTTCTTTTCTCACACGCAATCGTGACTATACGTATCATAGCTGTCTGATCAGTTAGCCTCGATTTCTCGCTCGCTTTTACGCTTTTCACCATTTCACCCTCGGCCAACCGTGTATAGTTCAAGTCATGAGGAAGAGGAAAGCGTATATGTGCTCTTATACTTCCCTAAACCTCTCTCCCCCTTACTCACTCTCGCTCTCTCTCTCTCTCTCTCTCTCTCTTTCTCGTTCGCTCTCTCTCCTTCTTTCTCTGCTCTCTAATTCCAGGCTCTTGTCGAACGTCCTCCTTGGCACGTCCCCCGAAAAACTCATTAACGTGTCGCCCGGGTTCTCCGACGTACCTCACCTCGTCCTCATCCCCTAACTCCGTCCCTCTCATTCAGTCTCTTTCTTTCTCTCTCTCTCTCTCTCTCTCTCTCTCTCTCTCTCTCTCTCTTTCTCTCTCTCTCTTTCTCTCTCTCGCTAAGTATTTTTCCCGTCGTGGCCTCTTGCGAAAATCGCGGGTGGGGATTCAACGTTCCTGTTCCCCTCTGTCCGTATGAGAGAAGCCCTTTCTGCAGGGCACTCTCCTGAAGAAGCGTACCGAGAGCTATACGAAACAGCTAGAAAAGATCTTCGTCTCCAGAGAGATAGGGGGGAAAGCGAGAGAGAGATAGACTCAAGGAGTTTGGAAGGTTGCAGGGAAAAAGAGATATATAACACGTACTTCGCTATACATATAATGTTAGAGGACGAAGACGCGGGTTATAGCGTCTCCTTGATGCTTTCCTTTCGTCTTCCCTCTACTCTAGAGATACAGCAGGGTGTGAGAGAGAGGGAGAGAGAGAGAGCAAAAGAGATAGCACGCGCGTCCGTGACTCGCCAAGAAGTCCTTTGGTAAAATGAAACGCCCGCCCGGTGTATGCTTTTCCTTTCTCTTTCTATCTCTCGCTTCCTCTCCCTCTCTCGCTCTTTCTCACTCTCTCTCTCTCTCTCTCCTCCATCTCTGTCTCCGTCTCGCTCTCTCTCTCTCTCCCTCTTTCCCTCTGTATTCCACGCGCATACCGAGCAAAGTTCGCGACCTCGCAATTAAACTCACGGTGATACAGACGGTTTCCTTGCTTTCGAAGTTAACTTTCAACACCGAAAACTATTCGGTGTAAGGATCGTATATCTATGTATAACACACACTGTCTTGTTCCTTATGTCGTCGAAACTCATACTTTGTTTATTAGAATTAATAATATCGTTCTATTTGCTTACGCGTAGAACCTCGTGCGTGGCTGTTTGTTTTATAATAATAATTTTGTGACTCATTAGAAGAGCTTTTGAAAAACAACATTAGTGTTGCGTAAATATTAGCGTAAAATGGGGTTATATTGACATTACGGATAAGCTGGACAGTTTTTGGCACTCGGTTAAAGTAGTCCCCAAAAACTGTCAAATTTAACCATATAATGTCAATGTTTAAATTTTTTATGTGCTCTGCGAATACATTTAAAGCGTAATGATTTAGTCCGCAAAAAGGGACTAAAGAAGGGCAAGAAGGAGGACAAGAACCTCTGTTATATCTGTAGATGTGACTTCCATGCGGACTTCCATACGGAATAAGAATTTAATAATACGTTGAAATAAAAAAAACGTTGAATTACTGTAAGATGAATTCGACCCTCGTGAAAAAATTGTTGTTTTTATTAAAAAATCAACGAAAAATCACGGAAAGAAGGGGGGAGGAAGCTATACTATAAGGATGCGGGGGGTGAGCTTTTTTCCTGTTTGGCTCGTGCGCCCGGCCGGCGCGAAACTACACGCCATGAAACTTTCATAAACGGGTGTCGCGCGCCTTAAGGTAAAATATTGGCTCGCTCTACGTCCCCTTTTCCACTCTTGCACAACCCCGCTACCCGTTGTCGTCGCGAACACGGGGCATGTTTATAAACCTCGGTGAAAACCTCTACCCCCCTACAGTGCACCGTGAAAAGGGAAAAGAAAGGACGAGTGGCGCCTCGCGAGTAAATCCTCGATGCCCGCGACCGCAGCGTGTCTTACAGCGCTTTCAGACCATAAGTTAGAGGACTCCGCGGCGCCCTGTGTCTCAACCCTCTTCTCTTATACTCCTTTCGCGTCTCCGCATCTACGTTACCGCCCAGACAGTGTCGACAGTGCATACCGTATTGCGTATTTGTAAATATACAAAGTTATGTGTTTTATAGAATTTTTTTCTCGATACTTTTTTTTTTCTTTTAATGTCTTTATTTTGAGGGTTTGTTTTTCGAGATTTTGGTACTTTTTAAATGGACAGGTATTGTCAGAATATTCTTATTTTAAAAATTATACATTAAAATGTTTAAATGTAAGATTTTTCTAAGATTATCTTAAAAATCATTGTACAGGGAATATGGCGAGATAAAGTGCCCTTTGATGCCTCTGTATGATTTTTATTTTGAAATTTGTTGATATGTGTATTTTTTTCTTGAGGTCACTCAATTTTTGAGATTTTGTTCGCAACCTCCGATTAAAATTAATTTTGACAAAATCAAATTTCGACCTTTCCAGTAACCTCAAAGTCCAGATACAAATTCGAAGACCTGACAATTTAGAGCGGGTCAAGGAGTGGAATTTTCTTTTTTATCATATTATCTTTATTAAATGTTTGTGGAATCACAATCTTCTCGTATATTGAGAATATTAAAGCCGCGGTCCAATTTTTCAAATTTTATCAGCCAAAAGAAAAAAAAACCTGCTAATTTAGATTTTTCCATTTTTGATCGACAAAATCCAAAAATTTGGGACGGAGGCCACGATATTTTTAATGTACGAAAAGTTTCCAATTCCACCATCTCTTATCAAAATTAATTTGGACCAAAAAAGCAGTTTTTAATTAAAAAAAAAACAATATGTAAGAATTATTTCAAGATGACAAGCCACTTTAGTATCTCGACGTGATTTCGAAGTAAATTCAAATTTACCAGTCTCGAAAATACACCGTCTCCAAAATTTATATTTCACACAAACGAAGAGCAACGAAGCATGTAAGACGATTTCAAGAACGAGATTAACGTCTCGACGAAATATTTCAGTCCGCGTCCCGTAAAACGTCCTACACACCACGAGTAATGTACCCACTGTGAACGTGCGTCCACGTGGATCCATCCGCTCTCCATCTTCGTGAGATTCTTCGCCGCGAATAATTTACATACACGCCTGTACGAAGAAAAATATATTTCGCGAGAAAAGGAACAAAAAAACAAAGTGGGTGATTTTTTTTTCTTCACGCCATTCCCGCGGCCGAGTCATCCCAACGGCTCAAAGATATTCATCACTGGTGGCTGTTATATCGCTGTTAAATATATAGGAGGTGAGACGAGAGCATGAGCGAAAGAGGACGAGGCGGAAAAAAGCTGGAAGGCACGAGAGCCAAAGGATGCAACGGTGGTGGAAATATCTCTCGTGGCACGCGCGAACTTCACATTCCTGGCGTAGCTCTCCTGGCCTATACCGAGCGAACACAAGCGAGGATAGCGAAGTCAAAACAAACGCCGGTAGACGTCACGGTTAGCTTTTCCGTACATACACAGGATCATTCAAAATAAACAGAAGATCCTTCTTTTTTCTTGACTTATCGATCTATCACAAATCTCGATAATTTCCTAAACTCTACCACCTATCGAATATATATCCGTATATATTTATTACGCGTTGAACAAAAAAATAACATTTTTCTAAATTTTGATAAACATTTGTTTTTTTTTAAGAATTTATTATTTCCATCGACGAAGACTTATACGACAAACATAAAATCTAGCATGATATTTGTCAAATCAATATTCTCCGGTAAAAATACGTTTAGTTTACATAAATAAAACGGTAACGTAAAGTAAAGAAAGTTGCGAATGCATGCTAAATAAATTTAATTTGCTTAATTCAACACAATTTTAGTCGACAGAATAAAGTTATTTATGTTGAACAAGATTTCTCCTAATAAAATATGATTTATTACTATATTTATCAAATAAAAATGTTGTAATTGCAATTTTAAAAAAATGGTTCCTTCATATTAAATATAATTTTTTTCATAGGAAAAAGATTATTTATATTAAACAATATTAACGTAAACAAAATAAAACTTTCATCGTGATAACTACAAAATATTGTGCACATTTTGAATCACCCAGTGGATATAAAGTACAGGAGGGAGCACTGAGCACCTCGTGGCGCACCGCTCTGGCAAGTAGAATGGGCGTTTCACAAGGCAAGTAGTAACGGCGTACTGTAGTCAGACCGTTCTGGCCTGTTTCCTCGCACACTCTCCATTCATACACGCAGCCCTCTATCTATGCTCTCACTACGACTATTACGGGCTGCGTCTCTCTCTCCCTCCTCCCCGCCCCTCCCCCTCCTCACCCACTCGCTCGCTCACTCTTTCTCTGTCTCTCACTACGACAACGCTTTTGTTTTCCGTTTTTAAATGCGGACGCCCGACGGCGCGTATGAATTCCAAGAGGCGTTGAATTTTTATGAGCTCGCGTACCTCAAATTAGCCAGCGATTGTTCATGTACATACATATATTATATGGATATGGATATGGATACATAGATATACATATATCTCTGGATCTACATATAATGGATATATACATATATATATATATTATATAGAAAAAAGGTATATGTATACAATGCGATGGACGAGCTTGTATTTGCCTTTCTACGTAGCAAAAACGAATCCAAAAGCAGTATGTATATATGCAGATATAATTTACAATCACATAATCATACGAACGTAAAATTCAGAATTTCTAAATGAAAACAAATTTATAACGCGTCCTCGAAATAGGAGCCACATTCGCACGAACGCAACAAATTTCCAAAATTTTCATGCCAAAGTACTTAGGAGCGCCGCAAATTGAAGACTGCTCTTTCACGTACTTCTCGACCATTTATTAATTCTCTTTCACGACTCGGGAATTACGAGCTCTTTCAAGACTTTAGCTAAAGAAGAAAAATTGATGTTATCGTTCTTATATTCGTACCGCTGTAGCTACTCATCCGAAGTTCGTATCAGGTTAATACCATAATAAACGTAGATTAATTGAATATTAGGAAATACCGAATTTCTATTTCTAAAATATCTATCCGTGAACAAAATTCGTTACAAAATATTACTTTACAATTGTACTTGTCTCTTTTTTCCATTCGTTCGTCATAAAGTCAGATCAGGCTGTAAAAAACGCTGGAACGACTTTCGAAAAATTGACTTCTCTTAAATCGTATACACTGCGTTGAACACGTATGACATTATCCATCTGTGTTTTCAGCGGCCCATTCGAGGCTCGTAAAAAAAAAATTCATACACAAGCGCAGCTATATACCGGGTGTTTCAAACCACTCGTACACCCTATTTCAAATAAGAGGAAAATAGTTATTTTGACAAATGTATCGATCGAAAGTTATTGAGGAACAAAAATAATGCATTCTTTTGAAGATCGCATGTTGAAGATCATGTCAAGGTCAACTGGATTTTTTTAAACGCGAACCAATATTTGTCATTGCATATTCTCATAGCTGACGTTAAGGCGTTTTCCAAACACTGGCTACAAATCCTTTTTAGTTGAGATCCTTCTGAGTTATGAGACTTCAAAATCTCAGTAGCGACGCCATTTGCATCTCCCAAGATGTACGACTTGAAGGTCGCACAGTCAGATTCACACCACGTGAACTGTCTTTATTGGTTGGCGAGTTAATCCTCGCTGGTTGAGATAAATGGATCACCAGCATATTTGGAAGGACCATATATCCTCCACGCAATACATCTTGGGCAATCCCACCCCCGTCGGCACTGAAATTTTGAAGTCTCGTAACTCAGAAAGATCTTGTCAAAAAAGTATTTGTAGCCGGTGTTTCGAAAACGCCTTGACGTCAGCTATAACAATATGCAATGAAAAATATGTCTTCTCATTGAAGAAATTAGCGTCGACCTTGATTTGACCTTTACAACCCCATCTACGATCAATTGCATATGCTCGTGCGATGTATTATTTTTATATCGACACAACAATTTTTGTTTCGAGCATGTTAAAAAAAACATTTCCCTCGTATTTAAACAGGGTGTACGGTTGGTCTGAAACACCCGGTATATGTATATGCCGGAATTTTATATATATTATATACATATATATGTGTATTTATTCGCATTTGCACAACGTATAGTCAGGATAAAGTAGAAAGGTTGTACGTGGCTAGCACCTCGCCGTAACGCATCGCAACGCCAGCGACACTGATCCGCTCGCCTATCTTCACCAAACACGCGCGTTCCTCAGTGGGTGAAAATGCTCTCGCAGTTTTTACCCGCTCTTACCGAACAGATTTTACGAAAGAGAATTCAACCGCGCGCGGAAAAAGAATTTCATGGCGTCGGCTAGGGCGAAAAAGAATTGCGTGTCTCGTATCAAGAGGACTCAACAGGGGATGTCATCAAACCTTACAAAGGAACAAAAAAAAATGAAAAATTTCCATACCAAACGTGATTCTCAATTTGACTCGCTTTTTTAGTTGAAGCACCAGGCAAGATAGAAATTCAAACGATAACGAGCCAAGAAATCTTTCGTTGTCCGGCATTGAAATATTATTTTCACGATTCGTAAAAGTCGTTATCTCGTTACGACATATGGATTTTCGAGATTTTCTGGAAAGTAATATCGTTCTAAAAAATATCGAAGACGTCGTGTGAGAACATAAAATCGTAAGAGTCGGCGAGTCGTGTCTGCAACGCGAATGTTACACCGTTGGGAATTACGAGAGTGCCAGGATGGGAACTTGCAAGGGGAATGAAAAGTGAGAAATAGATAGGACGATAGTAAAGCAATATATACGTAAAAAGAGGGGAAGACAGACATGCTAGCCCGCAGGCCTGTCATACACCCGGTATACGCTTCATTCCTTTCAAATGGAGCATCCTGTATACTTCTCCCCCTCGATAATTCTAGACGCCGACGAAATCTTCTTTTCTAAAGACCCACCCACCCACACCCCCCCCCCCCCCACACACACACATATATACATATATAAATATATATACGTACATATTAATATTATATATATATAATATTAATATGTACTATTTGTATTCATTTATATTTCAATTTCAATATTTTCTCCACAGTGTTATATAAAATATTTAACTTAATTCTGCGACATATGGCATATATACAAATAACATATTTAAAAGAACACTCGTGCCCGAGTGTTTCATTTCACCCTGCTATATCTTAAATGACCGTAGAAGGCCGAGGCGTAGCAATCTCAAGTATATATACATATATAATATATACAGGGTATTAGATAACTATAGAGACATAAAAAATACCCAGGAAGATGAAAATTGGTCGAATCATTAATTTGCAAAGTTAGAAAGTTTGAACAATGCCAGTGAGATGCCTGCGGTTGAGCGATAAAAAAAATTGTTTTCTGTTACCGCGTCCAATCATCGTTCGTTTATTAACAGTTTTTGTATCGAGATCTACCAAAAAAGAGCACCAATCTGTCAGAAAAAGCCCTGAGGACTCGAACTCGCGATCCCGACATTTATCGATAGAGCGTGCGATTGCATTGTTAGCTTATAACTCCAATGTTTTAACTTTGAGAATTAATATCTCGGCCAATTTTTATCGAACGACAATTTTTAAAAAATCCGTTGTGCTCGTACCGGCACCAGCTTCCTATGTATTTTCTGTATCTTCGAGCGAATGAAAATGTGCGTGTGAATCTGTTTATACAAAATAACACGAATATTGACGTATACGTGCGAACGATAAAACTGAGAACGAAAGGGAACGAAATAAAAACAGTGGGAAACAGAATGTGAATGAGTGTGATTGTGGCTGGTAATCGAACGGGTTACGATGGATCGAGAGGATGTCGTTGATCGAAAATCACGGAAAGAAGAATAAATCAATTGATTGATAACGGAAGACCACTTACTAAGTACATTTTACATTTTGCGTGTCTGCGAGCAATAAACTTTTGTCTGATCGCGCAACCATTATTTATTTACAGTATAATTTGTAAATGTATTTATTTCAATAAAAAAATATATTTATATATATTATAAATAAAAAAATATGCTTTTTATGAGCCCTAGTAAATGAGTTATATACATATATATGAATAAATGTGCATCTCGTATATATATAGTATATGTGTGTGACTCGCGTACTTGGATAAAAAATATGTTGTCACTCATGTATATATGTGCCTCGTATTTATACACAGAAACACCATATTCAAAAGAACCTGCGCAATTTCACTTCTTCGCCACGTTACAGCTCTCCTCAAACAATTTTACGGAGACATATTTAGCAAACGCAGGATTTTCGTAGGGTATGCACAAACTACCCCGGAGGTATATTTCTATTTCACGCTGACTTTGGATATTCATCTCCAATTCCACTCCGTCAATCTATTCGCCCTTGCATACCGTATATACAAAGTCCATTCGTACAGATGTACGGTTCGCTGGATGTATCGTACATCTATTCAGAATTCGCTATAACACCATACACGGAGGTTTACGTATTTGACCATGCCACTTCTCGTGTTCGGACATTGTCCGGCTCATTTATAGCACCACATAACGCGCGAGGTCGGGTACCTACCCTCGGTCGGGCTCGTACTACCCTATGCGACACTTGGCTATCTTGTCCCACGGTACCTACTACCCGTGTATATATGCGCGTTATACCATCGCCGAATCCCGCGTTGACTCTCATTCCCCCGATGCGTTCTCACCTGCACAAAGCGCGAGCTTTGCAATGG
Organism: Netelia inedita; assembly: GCA_964017225.1. NCBI lineage: Eukaryota > Metazoa > Arthropoda > Insecta > Hymenoptera > Ichneumonidae > Netelia > Netelia inedita. The sequence goes on from OZ024922.1 coordinate 13,119,214, forward strand.
CTCGCAAAGCGAGGTAGAACTGTGTGGTCTAGACACACGTTGCTCTCTCGCATGATGCATGGCCTCATACTCGAGTGTATTGTAACATCGTATACCAGTTTACAACGTGACCATGTCTAAAGCCCTTTCCCTCTCTCTCTTTCTCACTCGCCACCTCTCTCTCTCTCTCTCTCGCTCTCTCTCTCTCTCTCTCTCTCGCTCTCTCTCTCTCTCTCTCTCTCTCTCTCTCTCTCTCTCTTGCTAGTTGCGCACTGTACCGTGGTGTAATAATCATGTCAGTACACGATACATCGCGGACGTCATGATATCCCAATGTGTGTTTTAGCAACCCATTTGTATAGCTCTCTCCCTCTCACTGTTTCGCCCTACGCGCCCTATCAACGAACCATGGCCCACTTTCGAGCTTCAGCGAACATATCCCGAAGCCGGGATTATATTTACGCTAGCATGTATCCGAAAGGTTGTATCCGGCGTACTCAAACTCGTCAACGTCACTGTTATTATGATTTGAAGAGAGGAGACCTTTATAGCACTTGTGGACAATGTTGAGTTTCGCCTTGAGACTTTCCTCAATCTCACTCTCTCCTCACTCTTTCTCTCTTGCTACATCTTCTTTCCTTGTCCGACAGGCTTGCTACTCTTCAACTAACCGTTTTCTGTCCTTACTCTCCCCACATCCACTCTCTCTCTCTCTCTCTCTCTCTCTCTCTCTCTCTTGCTCCTGCTCGGTCTCCGCCTCAAGCGATCCGCAGCACAACCCGCAGTGCAATAGCATCGCCATAGAGGGCGCTCGGCTCGAGCTCGGGCGCGCGAAGCCAAAAGCCAGCCCTATCCTCGCTGCTAATTCCTCGTTAATCTCGAAGCGACTCTGCGTGTACTACCACGAGTATTACTCGGCAGTACTTGCATCGTCGACATCGTGAACGTAAATGTGTGTGCGCGCGCCCGCGACAGTACCACACGAGACAAGACGCGAGATTCTCATCTCTCCGACGTGTTACCGTGCGGATGAGAACAGCGGGTAACAGCGCCACCTATGTATATAGGAGAGCGGCACTACGGCGAACTGTAGCGGGGCTTCTCTCAGCAAAGACCATCACCATTAACCTTATTGTTCTTATTGCGAGGTTGGCGAAAATCTTCCCTCTGCTTCTCTCTCACACACACATGCATATACGCACACATATAACATCTCTCCTTTTGCTGGGGCGGCGAATACAAGGGAATTGCGTGATGCAGCGACGATTTTTTTCTACAACGTTGTAATCGCGTGCCGCGGCTATGTTCCTTATATTATTTCATGCGAAAATGAGATTGTATCATTTTTTAATTAATTGGATGTGGAAGTGAAGCAAATTTAGTTACGCAAGATAACATTGTTACGGTAAGTGGAATGAAATTATAGTTTCGAAGGTTTTTAATCGGTTCGAGGTATTTGCAGGGACAATTGTGATATCGCTGCATAAACGGGAGATAAAATTTCAATTAAAAAAAGATAAACGATATTATATCGAGACAGATTTATAACTCGATTTTGTATTGATTTTTCTAACAATCTCAAAATAATTCTAATTTGGCTAAACGAGAGAAAACTCCGAATCACGTGTAAACCATCTAGTGGGATTTTGCCTCGACGGAGACAAATAGTAAAATAATTCGATCGTTTATTAATGTCTTTCGAAAGTTTCGTAAAAGTCATAAATTTTTGACCTCGTAGTCAATTTTAAGATTTTATATGTCGTACGCGTATATGAGACCATCGTCATCCACGTGTTATAAAATTTGAGAGGTAACCCCCTCGTGTGTCTCGCTGATAAATTATTACGAGCACGTAATCGCGAATGTCTCGAGTCTTTATCATCTCTTTTTCTTTCGCCCCCCCCCCCCCACCAACGACCCTCTTACTCAGCATCTTCGCCCCGCGCATTTTTTTTGCTCAACGGAGTCGGATCACCCTCTGGATCACCCAGTTATGCGTCATGCATATACATACTTTATTTTCTCGGTGCTCTTCTAACGCTGCCGTATACATACATATATATCCGCGTCTCCGGAGAGAAAGGAAAGCGAGCGAGGGAGAGCGAGAGAGTAAAAGAGAAAGATTGGCTTCTCGGGCTTACCAGCATGTTAACCGTTGAAACGTTCCGGTGGATGATGCCCTGGCTTCCTCGGCCTGGTTGCCCTGGAGCGATCCTCACTTTTCCCTTCTTCCCACCCTCTCTCGATTCCGTGTATTTTTCCGACCATTTCTACTTTCCTCTTTAGCCATTTTTGTCCCTCTCTCTCTCTCTCTCTCTCTTTCTCTCTCTCGCACTCATTCACTTCGTGGCCCTTTCGCTAGCCCCTGGATAGGAAGGAACATCGGTTAACCCGCTGAAAAAGAGATCCCCGAGCATACAGCGCGGAAAATTACCATGTTCCGTGGGCTCGAAGTAAACACAGAGTACACGCAGTACCCTCGAGCGCCGCTAGATGGCGATGGTGGATGAAGGGCGCCAGGATCACGAGCTCAACCGTACGCAGAGGCTGCGAAAAAGTCTTTCGCAAACTGTTCTACTTTTTACAATATACACTCAAACACACCACACACACACACACACACACGAGTGAATCATGGAAAACTCGCGTTCTTCTATTTTTCCGCATTTATTACATATATTTCCGTACGCCGCGTTCTCGCACATTTTTTTTTATTTTCGCGTTGTAATTCTTTTTTGGCGCACGTTACCTCCTCTCTCATTTCTTTCCTCATTGTTTTGTTCTTTATCATCTTTACGTTCCTACCCCCTTGCATCTCTCTCTCTCTCTCTCTCTCTCTCTCTCTCTCTCTCGCTCCCGCTCCCTCTCTCTCTTTGCGCTCCTTTTTCTATCTTCTTTTTTTCGTTGCTGTTAATTTCAAGCTGACTGACAGACTAATCTGCGACGAGAACGGGAAAGCGAGAAGAAGAAATATAATTCAACACCGCGCGGATGAGTGAGAACGGAATTTTTCCGGCGTGGTGTTATATGTAGCGTACGCGTTATAAATATAAAATGCACTGTAAGCGGGGCAGAGCGCAAGCCCTTTCTTTATCTGCCCTCGGGGCAACCCGATATCGTGTTCTCTATTCTATCCATTCTCTCCATGTACATGATGATATGTGTATGTATTTGTATGCATGGGGGTGTGTGTGTGTGTGTTTGTGTGTTTGCCGTATGAGCCGCTACTATTTACCAATGCCTAGCCACAAACCCTTTGTACCGCCGAACCGAACGCTTCTATAGTCACCTCCGCTGAATGACAATAAAGAATACACTTTCGATTTCCACCCCTATTATTTCCCCAATCTGTCAATCCACCAGTTCGTGATTGCGCGAAAGATTTTTTTCGTGACTCCGCCCTAAACGAACGTCAATCATTCCGCGATTCTTTTCTATCGTAGACGTTTTATTTAATTCAATTTTTTTTTTCGATCTACCAAGTTTTTTTTGTTTTCGTTCAAGATTTTTGTTTTCTTGTTTATCATGCCGATAGTGATAGGATTCGTTAGGAACGCATTTGGAAAATGATATTATAATATAAATAGGATGATTGTTGAAAAATCAACCCTCGAACGTTATGATAGACAATTTTCACGATAAAATCTTGCCGACTAGACTTTTGAGATTTTGTAGCTTGAATGGAGATCCCTTCGTAGATAACAAGCATACTCGTACCCACCGCAGCTTGCTCCACGAACCCAACGCCCTCCCCACCAACCCCCCTGGTCCGGAATAACGTGCGTACGTTTCGAGAATCCGTGTATAGAATTGGCCCGGAAATAGATATACAAGTCCTCCTTGGCTCGATATCTAGAGTAGGCGAACAAGAGGGAAGTCTCAACTTTCTGATAAAAGCGAAAAAAGGAACGAGAATAGAGAGGGAAGAAAAAAAAAACATATTGCGAGAGGGTACCCAAAGAGGACGTCCAATTTGCATTTTCGGTTGCCTTGGATATGTCCCTCCCTTATTTTTTTCTCTCTCTCTCTCTTTGTCGTTCCATACCGCACTGCTGCTCGGAACACATACGAGAACGTGCTACGCTCGCCAAATTTCAAACAACCAAAAGCAAAGTTGAGAAAAAAAAATTGTAAACCAACCTTCGACATTTAGCGCCAAAATTCAAATCACAAAAATTCTTCTTTCTTCTGCTGACCAATTTTCCGTATATAACAAGTACCTACGATCCCATTGAACCAATAAATTAAAGATCGACGGGACGAATGGTAAGTTCAATCTTGAGATAAATAAATATGGATATCTGTGTTTCTTTTTTTCGTTCCAGGTGAGAGTTGTATCCAAGAGAGTATGAGTCACTGGTGTAATTGCGTTGTCTGAATTCTCTCGTTACAAAAGACAATTCTCGCACGTCGTACGTGCACGACATTGCGAATTGTACGAACCTGCTATATATATATTGTATGTACATATTATATATATATATACAAGTATGTGTACACAATAAATGGGTGACTATGTATGCTGTATATGTGTATATATATAAACATATGAAGAGGTATGTGTACACAATAAATGGGTGACTACGTATGCTGTATATGTGTATATATAAACATATGAAGAGACTATATTCACGGTTTATACATAAAGTCGCATGTATAGGCGCTATACTTAACGGACGGGTAGTTTTGTGGAATTTGGTCGCAACATCGAGTGTAAAGAGGGTGGCTTGTGTGAAAAGAGGAAGAGGGGGGGGGGGCGAGTTGCGCGGTACCAAGCGGCTTCTGTCCTCTCTCTCTCTCTCTCTCTCTTCTTCCTCTCTCAACCCCCTTCCCTGTTCTTGAGTGACCTCGCGAGTCAGTGAAAAATGTCTGTCATATCACGGCAGAAAGAGAGAGGGAGAGAGAAAAAGAGAGCGGGAGGCACAGGTACGGAAAATGAATAGAGCGAAGGACTGAGAGAGAGAGAGAGAGAGAGAGAGAGAGAGAGCGAGAGAGAGAGAGAGAGAGAAGCAAGGAGGCAAGGGGATCTTGACGTGGAACCTGCGATAATTTAATGCTCGAATTTGTCTTCGCGTTACTCTGTCCTATCGCTCTCTCCATCTCTCACTCATTCTCTCTCTGTCTCTCCCCCCCCCTCACCCTCTCTCCCACCCACTTCCTCTTCCCCTCCATCGCATGTTCTGCCGCGTTCTGTATTCCGGACGCATAAAATGCCTGTACGTTTTACCGGTGAGAGCCACACCGAGTCTCTCTGTGAGTAAAACGAATATATAGCTTGTAACATGTATATATATCTGTATATGCGTGTATGTGTGTACGATCTAGGAGTGCTGGAACGAAAGCGAAGTGGATTACCGGAGTGTGGAAGCTCCGTCGAGACCCGACGCTTTCCGGAAAGAGCCCTGTCTCTTCTTTCTTTTCGCCCGCTAGAAGGATCGCGGATTCCTCTCTGGCTGGTGCCAACCCCAAACCCAAACCCCCTCCGTTCTGCCCACGGACCCACCCCATTCGCAAAAGTCGCCTCGCGACAGCCCGGCGTGTCTTTCGGTTCTTCGTGCATGCAGCAACAACATCGAAGAGACGTGAAAAACACGTGTATCTCGAATATAGTCTTTAAAAATGTCGGAATTCTTCTTCCTCTTCTTTTTTTTTACATCGAGAACGAGAGTTCATATTTTGTTTTAATGGACTACGAAACATTCCGCATTTCCGAATTTGGAGGAATAAGCAATCGTCGATCGATGAAATGGCAGCTTCGGACGAAACGTTAGGCAGGGTAGTCGGAAAACACAGATTGTGTACTTTCATTCGATAAATATATTAATGTTAATTCTTCGTTGTTATTTGGCTCATCATATACTAAAGTCTTATATGTCAATCCCACAATACAATATATATATATATATATATATATATATATATATATATATATATATATATATATATATATATATATATATATATATATATATATATATCATAATGTAATGGACCTTTCATCTACATACAAATATATATATATATATATATATATATATATATATATATAGTGGGCAAGTGGGAAACGACGACAATCTCGATCTCTCAATTTCCTGCGTTCAACTTACAGAGCCCTCTCCTCGGGCGTTCGGCCTTTCTACCAAAATGTGTGAAATACGTTCTCTCGTATCGACGCTGACGGGCATCATCGCGATATCTCTCATTCTCTCCTTCTTTCTCTCACTTCCTGTCTCTGTCTCTGTCTCCCTCTTTCAACCCGGCACTAAAATTCTCCACCCTGGGCTTATAACGACCGAAACGTACTTCTCGATACCCGAACAATCCGGTCTACAAACATTGTTCACAAATATTCGACGCTCGAATGTTGCTGGGGAACTGTGCGATTCTTATGGCGAAATTGTATTATATTACATGGTAGAAACTTCGAAGACGTTTAATTAAAGAGTTTGTCTGATAATTAAAAAAAAAAAAATTACGGTACAAAGTTTGTTCCTGGTATAAAAAAGATTGTATCGACAACATTTTTCTCAATGGGCAGGTAAAAAAGAATTACTCGATATTATTAGGTAAGTTTGAGCAATTAGTTGACATGATATTATCAAAAAATGAATTCCGTTGCAATTGTCATTAAGCGTCCAATGACCATTTTTTCTAAAGCTAAAGTTTTAAAAAAAGTCTCGATCGATTACCATAATATTCGAACAAATTTCGATAAATCGATGTGAAGTAAAAATTTACGATCCACCGGATTCGCTTCGCACCGAATACACCTTCGCTTCAATCTGTTTCTCATGGGGGCTGACAAACCCGAAGGCTTTCGACGCCCTGAAGCCAAGAGTCGACAAGGGCACGTAGCACATCCCTTGAATAAATACGTATACAGAAATACAAAAAAAGAAACACCAACGCCACAACAATTCGTAACCGTAACGAATGGATTTTCCAATGAAAGACCAAGCGGGAGGGAAAAAATGGAGCTTTCTTTTCCTCCCGTCCGAAGCCAATAGCCACGAAAGAATAAAAGTGTATAAAAAAATGAGGGAAAAAATGCAAAAAAAAATAACGCGTTGTACGAAAGATAAGGCTAGTTCGGCATTGGTCCAGGGGATCGAAGAATAACGAAGAGCCGGGCGTCTCGGTATGGACTGCGGTCGTTGGAACATCGTTAATATTCACAACGCGAAATGGCTCGAGGCCGGACCGTACGTCGAAGGACATTCCGAAACTTTTCCATCCCGGAAGTTCTTTTTCTCTCCCTCGTTCTCTCACCTTCTTTTTTTCCATTTTGTTCAGATCGAACTTATTTTCTTGGCCATATACGTACACGAGTATATCTGGTGAAAAACACTCTGTCTCTCTCTCTCTCTCTCTCTCTCTCTCTCTCTTCTCTTTCTCTCCCTCGCTCGCTTGCTCTATCGAACTCTTCGCGGTGTCTCGCGGCAAGTATATGTTTTTTCACAAAGGGATGGAAAGGGATAAAAAGTATTTCTGGACATTGAAACTCGCCAGATCGAAAAGACGTAAAACAATATATATTTGTTATTCATTGGCAATTCGGAATTAGTTTTCCAAAATTTACGTGAATTTTATATTAGTTCTAAAAATAATGTAATCATTATAATTTTATTCAAATAACTCATCATTTATTACAGAATCCAATTGGTGAAGAATTTGTCATCGGAGCCGCGCGGAAATCCAGATTTTCTGTTGAGTAACGAAGTGTCCTGAAAATAAATCCATTAAGTGGGTAGAAATTTTCGTGGCTTCGGGCACAATGCATATTGAATGACGAGGTCGCGCGACATAAACGGTCATCGGGAATCGATGTTAAAAACGACCTCATTAATTTATCGCGAACATCGTTAAACTTGCAAATTTTCCCCAATAAAATTACAGACAGCTTTCCGTAAATATTTAATTCAAAAACTCACTGAACTATTTTCGATCGATAATTAACCAACGTTTCTCTAAACATCAATCGAGGCTCGAAAATGTCACGAGAATTCATACAAAAATTATCATTCATTTAACAACAAAAAGTCGTTATAAATATCCAACGATTTTGCCATTCTCATATTTGAACGTATCGACAAACGAAGAAAAAAAATTGTATTTTGATTTACAAACGGAACCATGTCAAAAATTATTGATTTGATTTTGAATTCGCGCATCATTGATTCAATTTCTAAATTCTGACGATAGTCAATTTGGCATTGAAGTACCCTTACACACATATATATTGATCCATATATCTCTTAAAGATCACCCCCAAAGGGAAAAGCTCGAAGCTATCCGAGTTAAAGGGAGAGAGTGAAATCCGCCTCTACACTTGTCCTAACATTGCCGGGGTGTGTGGATAACCCTAACCAACCCTCTATACAGGAGTGGAACGCCCGTACGAGAGAGGGGAACCCTCTATAATCAAATCCCACCGTAACCGCTCCACCATGCCCGCTCTGCACCCTCTTCACACGAAAGGAATGTTAATGCGACAATGCCTCTGTTCTGACTCACCTCTGGTGGAATCCTCCCCCGACTCTCCACCACCCCCACTCTCCGGAACCCTCGCAACCCCCTTGCAGCCGCCCCCATTCACCACTCCGCACCATCCCCTGGGTCGACAAGTGGCTTCTACTCAGTTCGGAGCGTCTCTGAAGCTGTGGCGCGAGCTTTTCTGACGTCCCACTACCGGTTCCTGGGCTTTGGTGCTGGCTCTCGCGAGAGCGATGAGAGCCCGGTGGTAAATCGTCTCGATCTCGATGTATATGTATATACATGTATGTATTACACCATCTATGTATATAAACTGTGCGATAAGCTGTTCGATCGAATGGTACTCTACAAGGGAACAGACCGTACGAATCCTTTGAGAGGGTTCCACCCCCTGCTCTCCCTTCGTCCTAGCAATCATTACGATAACTCTCATTTGTATATTCCACGATATCTTTGGATCGATTATGTCTTTTGATCTATGATTAATTCAAAAGCTACCCTTTGATTGACATAATTTATGATCAAATGATAAGTGGAAATCGGATTAATCGAAGCGAGCAGAATATATAATTGGATTAAATACAAATGTCAAAGTACAAGGATTCAGGTTTCCTTAAAATAAATTGTATTCTCGGTAATATGGAAAAATGTGATAGAATATGCGATAAGATGATTGATAATAAGATACGATCGATTTTCTCAACAATTTTGTTCAGTCTTCAATCATGAGAATAATTATTTCAGCGCATTTCATTTATACATGTTTGCCTTAATAATAAATATCTTGTTAATGACTGAAAAGTGCAAATACATGAGATCAATCGTATGAAAATTAATAACAAAAATTGAGGGAATAAAATCCGAAAAATCAGAGATTAAGATTTTTCATTAAATATTTAACGACGTATGAAGAAATTAACGCTTTATTTTTCAAACCGTTTTTTTAATCAATTAATTTCAACGCTAATGATTATTCCGGTACTTTTATTTAATGGAATTCGACGAAACACGAAACGTGATTTATATTGCGGAGACACATTCGTATTATTTTTCTATCTCTATAACGTCCAACGAAATTTTCTCGACGTCGACTGTGTACGATATTACGAAAATGGAAAAGTGGCACGAAACGAGACAGAGAGAGAAATGTCCATCGGTACTTTCGAAATACTTTCAGAATCCCGTGGTGTATCTTGTCCAATCTCTCTCATTCCTCTTTATCTCTATATCTCATCCATCGGTGACTGCGTTCCCTTTCTTGTTCTTACTTCTTTAACCTCTCTCCTCCGTTCTTCATTTTTTGTCTTTTTCTTCTTCTTCTTCTTCTCCGCGCTTCTTTTTCCACGTATTTTTTTGCTCCGTTCCTTTTTTTTCGTTAGTTCCTTCGCGTCGTTCTACCGTTTTTCTCAGACGAAAGATTCTGTAGCCTAAGGCAATGCGCGGGCTCGGTCTCGAGGGCAAAAGTTTGTTCTTCAACGAATCAAAGCACGAAGTTACGGTACGGCGAAACGCCGCCCCACGTTCGACTCGCGGTACCGCAACCCCCTAACTGAGAGAAAATCTTCCCTTTCCCTCCCTTTCCCACTTCCTATTTCTCTCTCTCGTTCTTCCTCTCTCTCTCTCTCTCTCTCTCTCTCTCTCTCTCTCTCTCTCTCTCTCTCTCTCTCTCTTTCGCCCTCTCTCTCTTCCCCTCCCTCTCTCTCTTTCTTTCACAGACTGGACCAACCTCCTTTCCTATAATATTATGCGGGAAGAGTAACGTCCGCCGGTTCGACCCGAGTCGATCGCTAGCCCACAAAAGGTGGTCGAATGATTTTTGCTGACCCTGGAGCATGTCTTTTTCTTTCCCTCGTACAGCTTGGACCGCACATTATAGTCCAGCATATAGCGAGAGCTTTCAGGGTTTCCCGCTAGCGCTACGTGATGTGCTTGCCGGGGCATCGTCCATGCAGCCCACGAAGAGCTGCAACGCCTGGACGACCGCGGGGGTGAATAAGGAGCAGGACCCTTGTACCGAGACTCCGGACCTTTTTCCTCCTTGCTTGTTTTCTCTCGCGGTCTCGTTTGTCCATCTGCTATCTCTCTCTCTCTCTCGCTCGCTCTCTCTCTCTCCATTTTTACTTCGATATTGGGTTCTTCGGTACGATCGATTAGTCGCTAGGTCGCCTCGGGTAACGATCGACACTCGTAACTAGTTACATTTTTTGCAGTATCTTCGAATCACTGCTAGATGAAACTATCTAACTATAATTGCCGAAAACAACCATTGTTCTTTATGAAACTTTCTCTACCATTTCCAGTTTATCAAGTCATTATCGTGTCCTTATTGAGGAAAGATAGATGTTTAGATCGAATGCAAAAATATCTTGTAGATGAATTATCTACATATTTTCTAAATAGAAAATACTACCCCTATTAATAGTTACCTGGTTACTTTCGTCTGACAAATTTATTTATATGTGTTCGGGGTGGAAAAAATTGTAATTGATTGTATGCAAACGTGTACATTAAAAAAGTGGAAACATCTAGCACCTCTAAAAAAAACAAATTTATAAATTAGAAATAAATAATGGGAATTTCGTCAAAATAATGATTAATTTCGATAGTAAATAAATATTTTCTAATGAAATCTTGATTGAGCATATACCCATTGAGAGTCTGGGATCGCTGAGGCGACCGTGTGTCACGATTTTCTACCTATACGACATTCTCGATATTATTAAAACGACCCAATAATCGGACCAAATCAATTACCACTTGCAATTAGACGAGCTTTTGAACGCAACAAAGCCAGCATATTGTTGTACATCTGACCTTGAGATTTCAGAACTATTTTCTCGTATATTGTTATACCATCTAGAATAAAGGAAGCTCGAACAATGTTCGAGAGACGTCCATGAATCTCGGATAAATTTTCAATTGCATCTGGTGTCCCGTTACTCCCTTTCTCGTACACATTCGGCCAGGTAGGGGAAACCAGGTGAGAAACCCGATGATGCGTGTGGCATAACGGGTTCGAGTATACGGGAGAAGATAGACAAGAATTTCGTGTGATAAACGTAGCTTCGCGTATATGGAACGCATATACGACAGGGAGCGTGAACTCTAGACGGTTATAGGTTCGTACAATGTTCTTGCGTACAAGCTACAGACACGTTCGTGACCGCAAGCTCAAAGGAAGCGTGAAATTTAACACGGCATCGTTTTACTCGAGTTAGCGAGAAGAGCCTACAGATATATATATATATATATAGATAGCGAGAGAGACAGACAGACAGACAGAGAGTAAGCGAGAGCGAGAAAGATGAAGAAATAAAGAGGAACAATCGAAATTGACAATAAAAGTTATAATTTCTTACCCCATGCCGAAACTTTTATTGGAATAATATCAATTATTATTATAGTGGTATGCTAATGATGATTATTATTACAATAGTTATTACCTATTATTTATTATCACCATCATTATAATTATGCAGATCCAAAACAGATGTTGCCAATTAATATGATATTTATGTAGGGTTTGATATATTGATAGTAATTATAACTATTAATATTATTTAAATAATTAATCAGAGCTATTATTGATAATGTCAATTACGGTAATATTTACATTATAGAACGTAGCACCTAGGATAATTATCTATAGAATAAATGGTAACAGGGTGGAGAAGAACAACCTTCATTGCTTGCACTCCATGTAACATGGAAGGTATAACGCTTCGCACACAGCGCTGACGACATGTCTTAACTTTCCACGTCACATAAACGACAAGCAAGCAAGAGTCTCTCAGGAAGAGCTTTCTCGGAACGGTATATATACAAGGGACCTGGTGATGTACGTACGGGAGAAGCAGCAAACTGGGAATGCCTTAAGCTTCTGCTTCAGGGTGTAGAGAACGAGAGAGACAGAAGAGACAGCGAGAGGGAGAGAGATAGAGAGAGAGAGAGAGAGCGATAGGGGGTTGGCAAAGAGAAGGGGATGGGAGACAGCACAAGACCGTGAAAAGACGCACGCGAGCAGCTCATATAACGGGCCTCGATGAGAGCATCTCAAGCCCAGGGGTAACCCTCGTTACCTCGCCCTCTTCGCTTCTCTCGTTCTCGTTGCGCCAGACGGCCCCGTTTATATACATATATAGATAACGAACGATCGAAGCTTCCTTAGGAGAACCGCGAACAGAGTGATGCGAGTTCGAGAGGTTCTTCGAGGCAAGCCACCAACGACCAAAGGAGTCATTATACTCGGGTTACGGCTCACTTGAAAGTGAACACACCAATCTTTAACCCCCCCCCCCCCCTTATCTCAACCTAATTCACGAGCAACGAAGACATATAAGGTCATTAGGAAAACCGTCTTCGAAGCTTCTCTCCTCCGGAATATTCCGAATGGAAGGTGGATAAGAGGAAGGGAGGTAGGTCGTTGTATAAAAGTGGATAAATCATGCTCCGGCTAGAGGAAGACGGATCGCGAAGCAATATGGAAAACAGGGATGAAGGCTAGCTATCGTGAGGATAGAATATATTCCGCGGTTGTTCCACCGCTTCTATTTGTGTTGAACACTGTGCTTGAAGAGGAAACGATGATAATACTCGAATATTGCCCCGAAAATCAGAGTGTAACGGGGACTCGTTCCGGATTCTGCAATGAGGGAGTTGCCTTTCAACGCGGTTACAATGCAGCCAGAATCGGGAAAACGGGGGTTGAGGGAGAGAGGGAGAGAGAAAGCCCAGTACCGAGAAGGTATTATCCCTTGGTGGAAGCAGAGTATGGGATGTTATTCAACCGGTAGCACTATTGGTCTCTGCCTCAAAATTACTTGAGCATGTTTGCACGGTGGATTGCTGGAAGCGCTTGACCGTAACGCCCTGCGGGGATGTTGCGTCAACGCCGGCAACGCCGGCTTTGGACTTTCAGCCTAGTGTACAGCCAACCTCCGAACAAAGGTCCGAGTCGAGTAACAGCTCGGCGAGTCAATCCCTTGGGCATGTTGCCCCTAGCCCCTAACCCCTATCGCACCACTGGGGTGATCCGGTGTAGATCCCATCCCAAGCTATTACAAAGGGGAACGAAGGGCAAGGTCAAACTTGACGGATGTCTAATCACGAATCGGTACGCCTTGATGACGATCGAAAGATATGAATTGGGATGAAGCCACTTGGGTCTGGCCCCAACTTTCCCAACGTCAAGTGGGCACTTTCCAGTTTTCAGAAGTTCATGACGGGTCAGAGAGAGGTCTAAGGAACGAGTAACGAGACAAGAAAAGGCTGTCGGTTCGGAGCACGAAAAAACACTATAGTCTGGATCCCCGGACCCTCCTCCTCTTTCTCTTTTGCCCTAAATTGGCCCGATGTTGTTTAACTTCCACCTGAATCAGTTTCCATTCGGTGGGGCCAGCCTCTGAATACCTCGACATTGTTCCTTCGCACAATCCGGCGGTCGTTGGGTTATTCCATCCTCCACTTTCAGCTTCGCGCAGTTACTGCCATCGCCTGCTGCTGGCTCTCCTGGCGGAGGTTGCGCGCAACGTTTACATTCTACCGGTTCCTTCCATGCTAATATTTAAGCCCTTCGCCGCCGGCGAGAGCGAGAGAGAATGTCCCACAAGTGGGGAAACTCGGCGGGAACGTGATGTCGTTCACCGCAAAATATAGGTAAACTCCAGCGGTGGCTATACTACACCCCCTTCCCCTTTCCGCCTCTAGTAAACCCCTACTTCGGTACGACAGCGGTGGTACATGGTGCATGCGTCTAATATATGTTTCAGGTATGGATATGGACCAAGGGTAGGGTGGCCCCATAGTCTGAATTTTTCGTACGATCCAACCCCTACCAAGAATATGAAAACTTTGTCGTCAACGACGAGTTTCTCCCTGTCGATTACGAGACTTTCTCAACCGGGGACGTCCCCTGCATGCGCTCGGATATTTTTTTCTATAATCGAAATTGGCATAACTTGTTTCCTTTACTACGGATGGAAAATGTTTGAATCTTCGATTCCCTGGAACGATCATTTTAATCAGTACCTAATTCCTATTTTTTCATTATGAACGATTTTACGCAATATCCATCGAAACTTATCGAAGATGAATGGGAACGAAAGATCCGACCGACGCGCACTCGGGATTTTAAACAGCCAGATTCCAAAACGCGCCCCTTTAATTGCCCTCCGGCAAAGCAATTGAGAAAGCAGGTGGGTTCTCTTTTCCTCTCTTATTCTTTTGCGGTACTGTCTACCACAAAAGAAATTTAAGGAGAATAAATGTGGGGAGCGAACTGGGTAGGTACGACTGCGAACGAAACGCCGAAAGAAAATTACGAACGAAAGAAATAAAAGAAGAGAAGGAGAGAAGAGAAAGGAGAGGGCAAAGCTTCACGGAAAATCCACTCGAACACGTAATAGGGATGCTATAGATTCGAAGCGTTCGATTCCCGGTGTTAGGCCGCTTCTTCCCTTTAGCCCGGAATTAATGACGATCTATCTATCGTACGGAGAGTGGGCGGAGGTGTATTAGAGCGTTCCCGTGATAGTTTGTCCCGTACCATCCTCCTCGTGGCTCCAAGCCCCTTCTTTCTTACACACCCAGCAAACGACTTTAAAGGCCGATTCGGTTCACACGTTCTCTCGGCTATGTTGCCAGAGGGGATAAGATAGGCGCATGAGGTAAAAAAACGATAAGCGAAGAGGATCGCGACGACTCTCCCTCTCGAAACGGGCTAGCTCGTTTTCTCGCAATAGGGCCCAACTACAGGACACTGGTTGGGGGATGATTTCCGTGCTTCCTCCATCCGTCCCTACTCACGCCACATCCTTGACAAATAACACTCCTCCACCAGTCTCGGACGGAATGTTTTGCATTTTAAGAAGCTACTGGTGAATTCATCCCTCTATTATTCAAACCCCACGAATTCTTCTCCATCCAGGAAAGTTTTTTCGAACAATGACTCGATGTCGTTCCTGTTTATTTGTTCACTTTCTCATCTAAAGTTGATCTGTCTCCTCCGTTTCACATTGTCGAGGAATATTTCCATTAGTTTTTTTTTCCAAATTCGAATGTTTTCTGCACTTTGACATAACATCGTTTGTTTTTGGAGATTCGATTAAATCTGCCGATACAGGGGTTCTAACTTTTGACAGACAAAAATCGCAATAATTCTATTGTAAATATTGTAGCGTATCAATCATATTTTACCGAATTAAAAAAAATATATTTTTCAAATATATGATATTTCATAAATCTACAGCGATATCATTTTACCAGCAGTATACACGCTCCTCGTTATTTTATCGATAAATAAATCATTTTCTACGAAAAGGTATAGGAACGTATTTTTTTAAACCTCTTATTTTCTCTAATATATTTTTGCCAATAGCAACTTCTACAGAAATGGACACGTTTATAAGAATCCAATCTACGATTTGCTGTTACAGTCTCCCCGATGCTCTCGATACCTCATCAATTAGTCGGCGTGCCATTGGGGTACTCGGTGACCCTCGAGTGTCATACAGAGGCGCATCCAACGTCACTAAACTTTTGGACGAGAGGCGACAAGGAACCGATGATCAACGACAGTAAAAAGTACAAAACTACACTGACACCGGAAAAACCATCGTACAAGACTCACATGACTTTAACGATATACGACGTACAGGTGAGTGTTTTGCTTTTTTCGTCCAGCAACCCCCTTGCCCTTGCGAATTTCAAACGAGACGTGCGAGTATCACTTTTTCAATCGATCACTCCTTTTCCTCTCTTATTTCTCATTATAACGGGACGCTCTATACAATAAAAAAACGACGGCAATCGTTCGATAACTCTCGAAAAAGGATCCGAGGCGATCGTTATGAATGAGAACAACCCATTGACGCGTTCGAAAAAAAAACGTTTCGAAGTGACATCCATTTCCTGAAATTTTCATCGCGATATCATCGGCCATCCGTTCTCTCCCCTTTTATTCATTACCCAACAATTTTTAACGAGCCGGCCCCCAGCCACTTGTCATTCATCCGTATCCAGGCTATGTGCATATATATTTCATATGTAGATGTGTATGTGTGTGTGTACATATGCCCATTCTATTTTAGATACGAATAAACACGAGTGAAATTGAAGAGTTCATCGGCGACCATCTCGGATTTTGTTCAAATTCGAGTATGTTGTACAATTCGAGATAACTAATTTAATCAGTCATTTTGATACCCTCTTAGTTTTTTTTTAGAATAACGCACGTGTTCGAACGGTTGAACGAAGACATTTTCGAATCGATATATCGATGCGACTATCGTAAAGTCCGAAAAAAAGAGCGATGGTATTTTTAATTAAGAATAAAACAAAAGTACTAATTCGAAAAAACGACTTGCATTTTAATCAAAATCAACAATACAATTAAACAATAAAAAACTAAAGCTATGAGTCTTAAAAGTTCTTGAAAAAATGAATTTTTGTTTCTTTAACTCTTCGCGATGTTTCTAAATTTATTCATTTCCTTCACTCTTACCGTAGTCGAGAAAATAAACATTGTAAGAAGGGAGAAAGTTGGACGCACCGACCTGCCCGGGCCACCACCTGCACGTTCTCAAAAGTCGAATTGGAAATGGAAAATAGTGAAGATTTTTTTTTTTTCGTCCGAGATATTGCGGGAAACAGAATTATAATGTGATAACCGTGTTGCAAATTTACGAAGTAAACAAAATGTCGTACCCTCGACCATACGCGATAAAAACTCTCCGATTTCACTCGTTTTTACTCATATATATATATATATACAAAGAGTCTATATACAACGAGAAAACAAAATTTTACGATAATACATTTCATTCGTTTGTTACAGGAGTCGGATTTGGGTAATTACAAGTGCGTCGCGAAAAATCCACGCGGCGAAACCGATGGCACGATTCGTCTATACAGTGAGTATATATTCAACGATCTATTCCTACGTTAAAGAACGACGTTTAAAGCTCGGAAGCTCGTCTCTTTGGAGCTTTCGCCGAACGAAGAAACTAAAATAGCGAATAAAAAACCAACGAATATAAAAAAATGAACAAAAGTAAAGAGCTAGAAAGAGAGAAAGAAGACCGATCATAAAAGTAATTACAAATTCGCAGCGATACGCGACGATTCTTTTTTTTATTCGCGAAATCCATGGGTTTCGTCGTCGCGCATGTGAATAACGGAGGATGGTCGAATCGTCGAAAACAAACGAGCGAGAGTGCGAGGGTGGAAGAGACGAGTGGTTAATACCAACGCTCGTAACGTATGCATATGACATGAAGGGTTACAGAGAAATAGCTGGCTCTTGCTCGAAATATACATATACCTATGAAAAAAAATATATATATATATATATATCTATATATGCGTGTAGGTAGGTATGCGTGCGTGGCTGAAAAGGAGACGCGGAGTCGCCAACGGCCGTTCCTCCATTAGCATGCATCGGTTTTTCGCATTAGCGACATTCAAATGAACCAAGCGTTTAGCATAAAAGTTTCACGTTCGTATTCCCGTACGTAAGGATGGAAAAGTGGGAGAAAAGAGCGAATGAGGATAGGGGTTGGTGGGTGGGAGGATGGGAGGGAGGGAGAGGGTGGTTAGAGGGGTAAAGGAGAGGCTCAGCGTTATTCTCGACGCCGGAGGGCACGCAAAATATATAGCAAAGAGGAAAAGCGGAAAGAGCCCGAAACGAGAGCGAGAGACTGACGAGGATCGTTTCCTCCATATCCCGGTACGAGAAGGCGGCAAAGAGGGCGGTCCCTGTGCGACTGTGTTCGCTTACCTTGTATACGTGTGTACCGTCTCGCACACACCGAGAGACGACAAGTGTCGTAAATTCACGGTGCGATCATCCCCCGATTGGAATTTGAATATAACTCGGTGTGTGGCTCGCCTACCAGATTTTACGGTTGAAAATTCCGGGAAACTGGATCGCGCATGCCGCACGTAGTCGTTACGAATGCGAAGAAAAGAGAAAATATACTTTTAACGTTTTTCCTTCTCTCTCTAGCTACCCTCTCTAGCTAACCGCTAAGTTTCCAAAGTCGATGCAACGTTTTTGCGACTAAAATGTTTCGGATATTTTTATTTTTTTTTTCAAACTCAATTTTCACGATACGATCGAGTTATTTATTTCTTTTCTTTTTATTGTTTTATTTTATTTGATTTGTATGTTAATTTGATAATGAACATTTTTCGATCTTGAGAACGATTGGTAAGTGGGTCGATCATGTAAAAACACTTCTCCCAAATTTACGAATAAAAATTTTTTTTTTTTTCCACTGACCGGACCGTTTTTTCATTTTGATTAATCACCTAGATAAAATTGTAAGTTATCAAAAGTGGCTCATAACATATTCCTCAAATATGCGTGTATACATTTTTTTTAATTTGAAACTGGCACGTGCGCGGTCAACATAGTGTCGAGATTAATTTTTTTGTTCGCCCTGAAAATAGGGAATCATCCCCTTAAAAACGAAAGATGTTTCGTAACGAGAACCCCGTGGTCAAAGAGCTTCGATAGATCATCATTCGTTTTTCCTTTTTTTCATCTCGGCATTTACGTTTCATCGCTGTCAGGATTGTACCTTTCGAATTTATTTCATTCCCGCGAGATTAGTCCAAAATGAATAGACGAAAGTAGGTACGCCCATACATCGTCATTAAATAATCATTACGTAGGCCTAAGGTTTGTAAAACGTGTGAAATTGAACGAATGCTAAAATCCAATAGGGTCCCGCTTTCCATCCTTTTTTTTCTTTTTCCCTTCTAACATTCCACGTGGCATTCGTATCAGTATGTCTCCCTTTGGGACACTCGACGTGACTGTAAACCCTCTTCTATCTCTGCTCCCACGTTCGTACCTCCGTGCCGTTTGCTTTTTTTCTTCTCATTTCTTTTATTTTCTCCTTTCACGAGGATCAGTTCTCCTTCTCGTAGTGATCTTTTCTGCCACGTGACTTGCATTCGTGGCGGGAAAAACGCGGACCGCGATGCTATGACAGAAGAGTGAGCGAGGGAGCAAGCGAGCGACAGAAAGAGAAAGAGAGAGAGAGAGAGAGAGAGAGAGAGAGAGAGAAGGCAAGAGTGAGAGCGAGCGAGAGGAATAGAGAGACAAGGTAAACGGACTTTTCAGTTCCCAGTAGAGGACTCTGGCGGTGTGTCCCGAGAGCGAAAAGTGGCAGACGCGAGAAGGACGCGTAGAAAAAGTTTAAAAAAACGAGAGGAAATCCCCTCGACCTCGCGTTTTTCGTTTTCCTTCGTCTCCCTTTGCCATCGGTCGTCTCATCTTCTCTATCCTATTCACCAAGCAGCGTCGGTTACGTCCAGCATCACGATCGCTACGTCTCTGTCGAGGTTCCTCGTCGTTCCGTCGAGCCCTCTGGCGGACGGTCCCCCGAGCGCGACCTCGTGCGGTCACAAAGGGAAATAAGCCGGGTGAGAGAGTGGGGGGAACACGGATGCGTTGCTGCGGAGCTAAGAGACTAGTAGAGGGGGGAAAAGCGAGGGAGTATGACTGTAGCACACGGAAATCGCGTAAGATTGAGCGAGACAAAGACGTTCAACTCGACCCTACGGAATTTTCACCACTACCTCCCCACTTTCTCGTTCTCTCTCTCTCTCTCTCTCTCTCTCTCTCTCGCTTTCTCCCGCCCTCCCTACTCTTGGCTTTTTCTTTGTCCCACCGAAATTAAGTGGTAGCAGTCAGAGATATGTCAGACGAGTTTTATTAAGCGGCATAAAAAAGAGATTTGTAGTCGGGAACCGAGACCAGTCTGCGAACAGAAGGAAAAAGAGGGCCGAGAATGGAAGAGCGGAGAAGAAAGGACGAGAGGCAACAGCGAGGGTTAAAGGTTGAGGTAGGATGCGAGACTGGCAGGGAAGAGCGAGCGACAGCGATGGGGAAGGACGCGAGGACGAAGAGTAGAGAGAAAGTTCAGAGAGAGAGAGAGAGAGTGCGGGCGGAAGATTGGTAAGAGGACGAGTAACTACGGCAGCGGGGGGGTGGACAAGAAGAAGGGGGAGGGGTGAAAGGTAGGGGGATCGTCGAGATATGAATTTATTATTAAGGACCGCCTAAAGGCCAAAGTACCTCTGTTTCTTGATATCCGCTGGCGTGGTGGGTTCACCAAGCGGATTTTCGAGGCCGGCGAGTAGAGGGATGGTGAGTAGGGGGGTTGAATCTCTCACGAAGCAGAAAAACTGGGCTTGTGAAACATTATATACAGTTATATAGACCCGGCTTAGCAATAAGGACGGCCGAAGACGCAGAGAGAGAGAGAGCGCCTTTGCCACTGTTGGGGAGCATCTGCCATTATTACTTTATTACATGATACCTTTTCGGGACGCTCGCGAGGACGAGGCGCACCGCCGCGCTACCCAGCTACCAGTTAATTTATTTCTTCTTTGCGAAGAGACAAAAATTCAGTGTTACTGTCTGTACCGGAAAAGCGTTATGAATCTGTCCTGCTCTATGCGACGTTTACTATATACTGTAAAACGGATTTACATTGACATTACGAGTAACTGACAGTTCTTGGGGCTACTTTAACAGAGTGCCAAAATACGGTTTAAATATGTAATAAATAAATTGCAATATAAAGATTATCATTGTGATATTCGTGTTGTCGCGAGAAAATTCCGATTCCGTAACCTCCAATTGAAGGGTTTGTGGAAAAAAGAAATTTACCCTCGGCAGGTGCCGATAGTCGACATTCCTATTTTACTTTGGAGACATTGGGGATGGGGCTTGATTTTCTTATAGATTTGATAGCTAAAGAACACATTTTGTTCTATTGGAGCAAAAAACGTTGGAATTTAGGACATTAAAAAAAAGTTATTTACAAAAAAACTTCCAAAACCTGTTGAAACTAATCCCATTTGACGATACTCTCTGGGAAATATTTGGGCGAAGCGATTGCTCGTGTTAATTCAATTTCCAAAATTCAATATAAATCGTCTAATTTAGGTATATTCTATTTTTGAGATATTGGTACCTGATAAAATAAGCAAATAAACAATAATAAAATAAAATTCATCTGCAAAACATAGATATAAACAGAGGAAGGATTCTTTCAAAACTTCATCCAAACTCGAGGCAAACAAGTAAAATATATATTTCGCGAATAAACTAAACATTCCGAGATTTACAGGAGTGAAACTATCGACAAAAAGTAAAGACTTCCATACGTGATAGTTTTCAAGCGAAAACCAATACTCTTAATCATATTTTGAGACAATCGCCGAAAAATTCCGATAAAAGTGACGATGGAACGCATAAATAATATCGTTCCGCGGGATAACTCGTCGAGAGGTACTCGCCAGTTTTCAGTCCGTTTGTGATGGCCTTCGTCGCGAATCGTGGGTGAACGAACCAAATGAAAAAACTGAGAGAAACGATGGCAATAATCCAATTTAATTGTCTGTCGTACGTGGCGAGACAGTTCTTTAACCCCGTCCGCGACAGAACTTCTCTTTATATCATCCCTACATATGCCCTTCTGTTACTATTTCGATCTTCTCTCCGCACATTGTTTTTATCCTTCCCCTACGCTTCTTTTTGTTCGATTTTTTTTTGCGTCCATCGCATGCCCAAATGAGAAAATGTCGCGCATACGCGCGAAAGAAATCGATCCTGGAGCGTATATGTGTGTGTCTTTATACGTATATAGGGCACATCAGTAATAGAAGCTATACGATAGGGAGGGGAAAGAGAGAGAGAGAGAGACTTCTTCGAGCATTAGTTCCTCGACGTCCTTTTGCTCTCGTCTTTCCGTGAATGTCAGACGTGTTCTTTCAATCAGACCCATGGCGCAGGATTTACTGCCTCGTACAAGCCGATCACTCAATTTTTTCACATATACCTATATTGTACCGTCCGGGAGTATCGTCGCAAAATCGAAGAAGCAAAAAAAAGCAATCGTTTTTACTTTTCCTTAAATTAAAAAAGAAAGAAAAAAATAACTATTCTTCATGATTGTTATCGCAATTTTGATAACAACCTGTAATAACGTCAAATATAATTAATACGTCATTTTACTTAATTCGTAAGAACTGGGGAGGGGAGAGAAAATTCTGTCGGGTATCCGTTCGAATAAAATGTTCGCGGAACTCGTCTCGAACGAGGGATGAAAAATTGATAGATTGAACTTTTAATGCAGACCTCGGCATTTGACAACGTTGCAAGCTTCAATTGGAACTTCCACGAGCTTTCATTCGTAACCGGAACTATGTCTTTTTCTTGCTGTCTTGACTCTCCTTGCTGTCGGGGATCGTGGTGAGCGGATTCTTCTTTTACAGCCAAGTTTCAAGATCTCGTTCTCGAGAAAGCTTGTAACCTGTGCTACGAAGAATTATATACATATTTCTATATATATATATCGATGGAAATATAATAACGTCAATGGAATTAGATATCCAGGCTCGCCGACTTTTCCCACGAATGATTTAGCGACGTCCGGGCGTACGGAGTTATCGAAAGAACGCGACGAAAAAAGTCGATTTCCCGAAAAGAAATTCTTAGCGGTCATAATTAGGGTTCAAAAATCTGAATGGGTCAAGTCCGATAAACGTGGTAAATTCTTTGTAAGAATTTCTTCATGGAGAGGGGCTGGTAGGGAGGTGGGTAAGGGTGAAAAGTCGGGGGTAGGTGAGAAAAAGCTTCGCAGCGACTCCGAACGATCGAACTTTTCAACCATCGCCACTCCAACTATCGTTCGCTCTCGCCGTCTCAACCCTTTCAACCCCTTTGAACCGCCCCGACTTCCTCTAATCCCTCGAACTATCCTCCTCAACTTTCACCCACTTCAATTGTAAATTTATCAGAGTTACGGAACTTGCCAGACATAATGAGCGGGACGCTCGACCACCGAAGCGACCTCTGTCCCGCGTACGCGAAGATGTAACCACCTCCTCCCCCACGTGATACCGACGCTAACGCCATCTTCCGAGAATTTCCATGTCGACCCTCGGTCCAAGAGCAAATTTTTTCTAGGCAAAAATTTCATCGCTTCGGACTACATTTTCTTGGCGGAGTTTTTAATAGAGAAACAAATCCGGCTGAAGCCACCCCGAAAGGACGTTCGTTCTTTCTAACGAGGGATATACCGGGGGGATGCGAGAGCGGGAAAATAGCCTCGGAGAACGAATTTCTCCGCCAGGGGTTGTTTTTTTCTGTTTGTTTTTGTATCCTAATGGAACGATTCTTTTTTTTAACGATAAAAGAAGAAGTAACGTCGACGCAAGTTTCGGGCGATCGTCACAAATGCCGAGACGCGAGTGGGGGTGAAGTGCAGAAATTTTTTTTTTTTTTTGTTCTCTCCCATTTTTTTCTTTTTTTTGCGAAACATCTTGCGGGCAAAGACACGTGCCGTATGTATATAGGGCAAAAGTTTGTCGTAACGCGGAATATGTGTGCTATGTAGTAAGCGGTTATACGTAGAGGTTAGGTATAACGTGAAAGTATATATACGCCATGGGACCGAGAGCTGTTTAACTTTCACAGCGTGCAACGATCTTCGCCGGTCGGACTACCAATGACAGTCGCGTTGAAGAAAAAGCTTCCTATACACCGGAGATCTCCCGTGGTCTTTGCGTAACGAGAGAGATCGCCTCCGGAACTTGGCAGATTGGATTTCTCTACTATTTTAAAAATCGTTGAAACACAGCTTTTACTATTTTTTTTGTTATTCATATCGTATTGCTTTCCAAAAATATTTTGGCAGTGAAACAAAATATTGTAAAGTTTTCATATCAATTCTCGTATACATACGAAACAAAAAATCAATCCACCGACGATCATCCATTTTCATATTCTGTGTTTTTATTAACTTCGACCAATTATAAAGATTCTTTTACTCGACAAAACCAAACGATCGAAAATCCAAAAATACGATTCAAACGGTAGATGTGCATCGACATATATTGTTCAGGCATTTTATACACGATTTGCGAATTGGGACTCTCTACTCTCATCAATAATCGCAATGTGATTTTAAAAAATGATTTTCTCAATTGTCGCTTTTATCGCTGAAAATGTTTGCCGGAGAAACAAATATTTTGATTTTTCGTAACAATTCTCTATTTGAGAAAATAAACATTCAACATTCATTTCCCCTTCTCTGTTTCGCTCTCTCTCTCTCTCTCTCTCTCTCTCTACACGTGTGTTAAATAAATAAACAACAGAATCCATGAATTTCGTGAAAATAACGATACGTCAAAAAATAGCAATCTAAAAACGATAGATTAAAAAAAAGTGCGAAGCGCTTTGCCTCTCTTTCTCCCTCATTCTCACCTTTTTCTTTATACATCCATATCTACATGTATAAAAAATTTGCTTTGGTATATTTAATACTAATGGACGCAAGTATTACGGACTTTACGATTAATAGTTACGTATAACTATATAGGTGGCGTACTAAAGGTCTCGCGCCGGAGGGTGACACGATGCTGTAGCGCACACCGCCTTGTCTGGCGTGACAGGGATCCGTACCCGCGACGTTGCTATTACTTCGCTCTTTTCTATCCGCCTCACTCCCCAGTTTCAGTAGCGTTATTCATTAACTCGCTTCCTTCGGCCTCTTATATATATATTTATATATAAGTTAAAGGGTCGTTACGGCTTAAACCCTTCCTTCGTGGCTCGCATCTTATAACGTTTCGCCGGTTCGAGGGGATGGTATCCTTTTAATGAGCATATAAATGTGGCTTTTAGAACGCGGCACTCTCCGATCGGGGACGGTCGTAATTGGATTGTGAAAAAGGGAGAAGTATTTATAAAAAAAAAATAACACCACGACGGAATCTCGTAATTGCAAGGGAAAATATAAAATATCGCTTGGTTCTCGAAAAATTATAAGAACAATGATTTCTCCAACTATAAGTCCGAATACCTTTCGTAAAAATGAATGGAAAACAAATATAAAATAGCGCTTATCGAACGCAAATAATTATGGAGGAAGAATAAACGTTGCAACTTGTTTGTTCGATCAAAAATAGTTTAAAAAACAGAAGTTTAAAATAGTAAGAAAAAAAAATATTGAAATCCAATCGAACGATAAAAATAGCTTAATAATTATTCCCCACTTAAGCATTTTCTTCTTGTCTCTAAAAATAATTTTTAAGTGGGAAAAAAATGTTTTTTTCATTTTTTGCACGCGTTTCGAAGGCGACCGCGATACGAGGATCGGTAGGAAGGTGTCCTGCGATGAGAAAAAAAAATTGCGAAGGAGCGGGGAAGGTCGACAGTACGCCGCATTAATTTAAAAGAGACAGTTCGCAAACGTGGTCGTTCAAGATCCACGTAGAATCTTATCGAGCCGTCCGAAGGCTCTCCTACGTTTTCTTCCTTTTTCCCCTTTTGGTTCACCCTTTCGCCGCGGTAAAGCACGCCATGGCTCGCACACGCTTGAGGAACGACTTTTAGAATCGACTTTGCTGGCGCGGTTCGAAGAAGTTTGGCAATTTCCTGGGGGCTAATCTGGCGGTCGGTCAGCATTGAGATGCTCCCGGGGTTCGCCAAGCGGGAAGCCCGTCGAAACGTGGCAGAGTGGAAAAGGGCAACGTCGAGAGGAGATGGACCCTCTCTATGTCTTGCACACCCCTTTTGCTCTCTCTCTCTCTCTCTCTCTCTCTCGCTCTTCCTCTCTTTTTGTCTCTCTTTCTATCTCTCACTCGCTCCCTCGACAAGGAACCTCGGACGGTCCTATGAATTATACAAGCGGGACTACTCCCAGGCTTGGGAAAAGTAAAAGAGAAGATGAACAAAAAAAGACTATAATGAAGAATGTGACACTCGGACGGAATAGGGAGGAAAAAAGTAAGAAGAGGGAGGGGAGGAAAATCTTTCTCCGTTTCATTCAATATTTGTATAGTCGCATTTTACCTCATACCCACCAAAGAAATGCGAATAATCTTCGTTTTGAAAAAGAACAATCTCCGATCGTTCGCGACGATAGATCGATTTAATTCGATTAATTTCATGGACTTTGTCAAAGTATCACGGAAACTTAATAATCGTTACCCAATTAATGTCAAATTCATGCGATAACGTTATAAAATTCTTTGAACAACTCTTCACCGATAATATCTTCGAAAATCGAATTTCATAGCAAAAATTGTTTCCCCAGTTATCGAGTTATATGTAAAAAAAAAGTAGAATCGTTGATCAATAAAAAAAAAGAATAATTTAGTCGCGAGTTGATGCAACGTTCGATTTAAAAGGTGAACGATGGAAGAAAAAAATAATGCCTCGAACGAAAGTACGACGACGCGTAAAATGGCACAGTGGTGCTTTTCGTAGAATTTGCGAAAGCTCGCTCGAATAACCGCGTAAACAGACACTTTTAGTGCGTTTGAGAAGCTTTCGCGGCAAAGCAAACGTATATATACGTATCTATGTATACGAGTTTCGAGACCTCTAATGAATACCTTGCAAGCATCCGCGCGAATATCGCTCTCATCGAGGAAGTAAAAGAGAGGGTGAGAGAGAGAGAGAGAGAGAGAGAGTCGTTTTCAGAAACCGCGAGGGTTAACAGAAGAGACCGTGAGCTCCTTGACATGCCGCTAAACGCATCCTCGGTGTGTTGATATTCCGTTCCAAGCTATCTCTTCACTCATGACTTACCTGATATGAAGTATCTATGCGTCATATATATGATGAATTTTGATCCAACGATGCTGCGACGAATTTTGCGTATAAGAATTCTCAGGAATCGAAATATTTCGAGCCCCACGTGCAATCGTTCGTATCGTTCGATTTCATTCACAATCACACGCGTATTAAAGTTTTGTGTCACAACAATCCGGACAGAAGAACAAAAATAACAGAAAATTACACGGGGGATGTTTCTAAGCGTCCCCTCAAACGTCTCGAATTAATCGCGAAATAAAAGTATTTTATATCGAGATATTGTTATTATCGATGACAAATGGAACATCGATATTTAAAAGCGTGAGGCGCGTGGTGGTCACACGGGCGCATGCGCGCTCGAGCGCCCACTCGCGCGCGCATGCGTTCTTGCACACCGTCGCGTCTACGGACCCACGCGCGCATGCGCCTCAGCTTGTCTAGGTGCACTGGCGCAGGCAATCGCAAGCGCATGCGCACACCCTCGCGCATACAAAATAACATTGGGAAAGTACGTAAATCCCTTTTTTATACCAAAGTCACCGGAAGCTCTTTCGCAAAAACAAAGTTAGCTCTTGCGTGGAATCAAAATTCGAGAAACTCGATCTCGTAAAGTACGCAAAAACACGAAAATAGACGAGACGTCGTGGAAGATGATGGGAACACATGAAATCCAACAGGCGGTAGACGGTGGATACCCGTAAAAGTTTTATAGCTAACCCCGTGCAACTCTGCAAAAGCAACTTGTACGCGTATATGTGTCCACGCCCGTATACCCGTGCGAGATACGAGAGAAAGAGGTTACGTGTGCGTGCGTTGCCCGTGTCGCTAGCTGGAACGAGCCCGGCTACGAGGTAGAACCAAGAGAGCTATTATTAGAGGAATGATTGACATGTCACTGCAATATTCTCAGAATTCCGATTAGCCTTCCGGCTGCTGCTGTTCCTGGCGTTCTACAGTGCAAGCACGCCATGCGCATACGTATATCCTCATCGAGAGAAAGAAGGACCGCGAGAAAGAGACAGAGAGAAAGAGTGAGAGGGTGACAGGATTCGATCGACGTACATTAGCTTTCGATTTTTCATTAAACTTCCAGAGGTTGCCAACTCACGAGCGCACGCGCTCGGTTTACCACCGCCAACCTCTTCTCTTCCCCTGGCTGGTGTTCTCGTTTTTCTTTCTCGCGTTTGTTCGATGAAAAGGTAAAAAAAAACGGAGAGCCAGACACTCAGCCAGCAAACGACGTTTGCTCCGAGATCGTTTCGATTTTGTGCTATCTCTCTCTCTCTCTCTCTGTCTCTCTCTATCTCGCTCCCTCCCTCTCTCTTCTGCAACAGATTTTCTATCGTTGCTACTACGTGACGTAGCATCAGACGTCGGACCTGCCACGTGTTCGAACGGGACAAATCTTTGATCTTTTTTACAACGACCGTTTTTCCACCACCATATTATCTTCTTACAGTATTTTTTATTTAAATTCATTAAAGAATTAAAGTTTTCTAATCAACTACGCTTTCAATATTATTTTCTTTATCAAACAATAAATAATCACGTAACAATAACGATCGACAATAACGATTAACGATTATAACAATTCGCAAAGTCGATTACCTACGAATAATTCGTATTCCACGTACACAATGTAAATTATTGTACGAAACTTTCGTAAACGTTGCTTGTACAGGGTCGATCGAATTTGCCTCGAACAATTTCCTACAAGGGGAACGACGCGGGTATATACTGACGTTACAGGTCGAACATCTCGAAAAGCCGGTAGTAAACGCATCTCAGCGACGAAGAGCGCGCGTCAAGCTCCGGCAACTGTAACGAAACACTTGGATGAGGGCCCGAAGCTGCTGTCTGAAACAGCAACGGTGCTAGCTTTTCGCTCTCTTCCCTCTCTATCTATCTATCTATCTATCTATCTATCTATTTATTTCTATCTCTCTCTATCTCCCCCAACCCTCCATTTTCGTTTCTCTTTGATACACGATGCGTACATATCAGACACGTAAACGTCCGTCTACCTTGTAATACGCGCAAGCGCGTATTATACAAACGTAGAAATCCGTCCGTGTTACACGATGGTAAACGTCTTTTGGATATTTCGTGGATGAACGAACCAGCTACCAGCGACAAGCTTCGGATCGTTAATCACCCGAGACGCACGAGGTAAAGTACGCGCGACGAGAATTTCATGGTCGAGCTAAACGGCAAGGTGTTGTGCGACATTTCGTAAGGAACGAAACACCCCGAATCGGAAAAGTGTACGCTTTATAATTCACTGTTCGTATGTGATTCGCGCCCACGACGATTTATCCTCGCGACTTTTTCGCTACCGAACGACAGATACAAAAAAAAATCGTAAAAATAATAATCACGATAAATTTATATCTTTGAGAAATTTGACGATCGATTAGTTATAATTACGCGGTTGCTATGAAAATATTTATATTGAAATAAATGAAACGACGAATGAAAAAAAAAACAATTTTTCTCAGCAACTAATCGAGCTATTTTTGTTTCGTATTTTTTTGGGGGTGTTTTTTTTCTTCACCACTTCTATCTCTTTATATTACTCCTTGGGTCTATTTCATTCGATCGGGGCGACGAGAAGAATCGTTTAAATGGCTCGTCGATGCAACTGCTTCGTCTTGGTGACGTATCGGGAGACGACGAAGACACGGCAAAGACGATGAACAAAAAAAAACAAAATGAATGAAAAAACGTACGATATATGTAATTATATATATCTATAGCTTGGTATAATATATAGGGAGATTTCTTTCTCGTCTTGGGGGGGGGGGGGGGGGGGAGGGAGGCGGGAGGGGGTACAGAGCAGAATCAAGAGCGTGAGAGAAGGTGAAACGTGGCATAGTGGCTAGAGGGTCGGTGAAGATGAAGGGGGAAGGGGAGGGGTCTACTGACGGGCCTGCAAGATTGATTGGAGTCACGAGATGGAAAATTAACGGTCTAGCTCGGCTGTTCGGTGTGTTCTGCGAGAATAAGAGAGAGAAAGAGTGGAGATGGAAAACCCTGGCAAAGAAGATGAAGGTGGGCGGGCGGGTGAGGGTTGAAGGAAGAAACGGGGGTGAGAATGGCAAGGAGATTGAACACGGGGTGGGAAAGAGGTGAAACGGGCGAAGGGAGAAAGTGTGACAACCACCGCATACTAATCCTCTTTTCCTTTTTCCGCGTCCGGAGTTTAGCGAAGAAGGAAAGAACACGGGAAAGCCAAATGGGAGGGGGGGGGGGGTTAAACAAAATGAGTATAGGAGAAGAATAAGATGAAGTAAAAGTACGTCCTCTCGTTGTAACGACGATAAAAATAATTCACGTTTGATCAAATATGGTTTTGGAGAATTAATGAAAAAAATGTTTTTATTCGAGTAAAAGCGAGTAAAGTAAGAGGGTGAAAGGACGAATAAATATTATTTTTCATTGAAAAGAATACTCGATTCGTAAAACGTTTCGTTCCGTTGTAAAAAAAGAAAAAGAATTTCTCGGATAAAAAAGTAATGAAGAAAAAGAAGAATGTGTTTGAACGAATCGAATAATTATTTGATTCGAGTAAAACCCGTTAAGGGTTGTAACGATAAGACGAATAAATGTTCTTTCATCGCGAGGAATATTCGTTTGTTAAACCATTTCGTTTCATTATGAAAAATTTCTTACGTCACAAAAGAAGGAATGACAATGAGAAAAATAAATTCAAGGAAATCGAATAATTTTTTTTATCAAAGGAAAAAGTCTCCAGGGATAGTCACGATATTAGCGAAGAATCTTACTTCGATTCGAACGACCGTTCGTTTCACAAAACCTATCGTTCCATCGATCACAATTTTTTTTATCATCGAGATAAACGAAACAATAACAAAAAGAAAAAAGAATAAACCTTTATTCCAGTCTAAGTTTATTCTCATCCGTTCGGGGTAGTTAATTTCGGGGGAGAGCGGCTTCGGTATCATTTGACCGTGTCGAGGATAGTGCAGACGTATGAACGCCGGTTGTTTGCTCGAAAGCGTAAATAAACAAGAGAGGTAGGAAACCGATGAACGTATAGTATCTATATAGATATATTACCCGGGCAGATGAGAGCTCTGTCGTCTTACAACGTCTCGTCGTACCAATATTCTAATTAGCAAGCCTCGACGATGTTTAAATTGGCCGTCTCGCTCTTTCCACTACTATATCCACTTTCGCTAGAGCTTTCAAAGACTATATACATTTGCCGCGAGCGAAATGACTGGATATAGAAGAAACTTGCAAGCATATATATATATGTAGCCTATTTTCCATATTCCAAGTGAACAAAGCTAACGTTGAAACTGAAAGGGACAAAAGCGAGTGTCCCACGAGATCGGGTACAGTATTCGCAATGTACGCGGAAAGAGGAATAAGGAAATGGTCCTTACAACTCGGGTAAAACGTTGACGGATGTAGAAAGAGAGACAAAGATGCTGGTGGAGCATTAGAGTAATTATAAGGGGTGTTCGAGATTTTAACGAGTTTCTCCTTCGCCAAGAGCCAACGCCAAAGTCTTTCCATATATTAGCTCAATGACGTGGCAGGTTTCTCCTCGTTTCCGGAACACAGGGGGTACCGGGGAATGGAACACTCGTTCTCTTATCGCGACAAATTTCCTCTTTCGTATTATTTTTTTCGTACAGGAATTTAAATTTTGTAAACGAATGTGAATATAATTTTTTTCATATTTTCACTGTTTTTCTTTTTTTTTTTTGATAGTCATAAAAAAAATATTTGCACTGATGGATTTATGATGAAATATTTCGCGGTTTCATCATTCATCGTTTGAAAATAGTTACTTCGTGATAAAAATGAATATTTTTCGGCTCGATTATTCTCAATTTTTTGATAATTCGATTATGATGAATAATTACTGTTCTATTTTTGTCGTATAAATCTTTAAAAATCGTTCGAAAGGCGTCTTCGACGATGAAAATTGATATTCTCCTTACATCGATTATTTATAACGCAAAACGATTATTCGAAAATCATTTTTTTCATTTCTTTTGTTCCTGATAACGATGAATTTATTATTAAACAAAAGTGATCAATTATTATATATAAATGGGAAAATTTTTGAAAAAAGAGCAACTTTTTGGGCCTATAAATTTTTCCACCCCGTCGTTGGCCGATCGGTCTCTGCCAATCTCTCGCTCTATAAAACGTTGGTGTAAGTTCCGAAACGTTCATATATGTGTATGTGTGTGTGTGTGTGTGTGCGCGCATATGCGATAGTAAGGCCTCGAAAAACTAGTCCGATTTCACGATAATCTACCCACACACACACATACGTGCGCACTATACGAACGGACTCATATATATGTTCATATACTACACGTGCCTATATATATATATATATATATATATATATATATATATATATATATATATATATATATATATATATATATATCTACATATGTATAAAAGAGCCAATCATCAATCAGACGGACTGAAGTTAAATGCTCGGGACAACGGGTTTTAATATATCCCGAGAGAAATAAAAGTTGGCGCGATAAATCAAAAGTGAAAAGTCGCCTGCTAAACTCTCCGGGGCTGGCTGCCACTCAGCCGAGCTGAACAAAATGGCAACTTCTCTCTCTCCCTCCCTCTCTCTCTCTTTCCCTCTACGAGCCGACATCCCCCACTCTCGCGCCCTCATCGTTCTGTCGTTCTCTCGTTTCTCACACTCTTTTCGCCATTTTCTGTCTCTCGTCCTCCATTTTCTCTGTACTCTAGCTTCTTTCCTATCATGAGTCCAGGCGTCCTGCGTTTCGTCTCCCTCCCTTTTTCTCTTTCTCTCTCGTCCTCTTTCCTCGTACTCTACCGTTCTCTCTACCGTCCGTGACGCGCAAAAGTGATAAATGAATTTCCTTCACTCGCCTATTTATATCTGTGGCCATCCCGTCCACGAAACGTCGACGACGAAAGCCACGCGGGGGTGGACGAGGGTGCGGGCTGTCTTCGTTTTTTCCTCACTCTTTCTCTTTCGATCGTTTTCGTCTCTCTCTCTCTCTCTTTCCCTGCTGGAAAATCGAGAGGTAATCTTTCCTCATGGAATGAGCGCTTCAACGCGATTTTTTACTCGATTATGACATCTCGCCTTCCTACCTCATTTCTGTGATCGATTCGCGCCAAGTAGTCATGGGAATTCGTAATGTTTTTTTCTCACTTTCCTTCCATCGCAACTTTATGTAAAAAAAGAAAGCATTTTTCACCCGAAACAATACGCAATTTTTGCATTTGTTTATTCAATCGCGATAAATCAACTTTATAAAATTCTATAATTAACTATTTTTATTCGACGATTATTTGATAATGAAATTAATTTTTTTTGCAATATTTGTATCAAAATTTAATCGACAATTATCGAATAATTTCTTCGAGATGTTAACTGAACGTTCCTCTTTAATTAAGCGACTCTCTTGATGGAATAAATTATAACGATCGAGAAAGGAAAACAACTTTTATTCCGCCTGCTGGTTTTTTTAACGGAGAAAACTTCGAAACTTCAAATTGATATTTCATGGCTCGTTATGTTTTTGGTCAAACGTTTTCCTCGCACAACTTTGGAATAATTTTCTCTCTCTCTCTCTCTCTCTCTCTCTTTCCCATACACACGTACGCACCCACACGCATGGAACCAGACTAATCATCTCTTACCCCCCCCCCTCCCTCTGCCCTTCTCTGACTATAATCAGCACGATGTACCGTGCCATAAATCGTGGCAAGTTAAAGCGAGGGGTCTTAAGTCTGAAATCCTCCTCAAGACTGATTGGACTATTCAGACACGAGTCGAGTGACGATCAAGCTTTATCCTTCGTGAATCTCTAATTAAACACCCCGATGTACCCAATTTAATGTGGAACTATTACCGCGACGATAAGGATTGTAAAAAAAAATAGTCCAACATTCCGTGAAAATTTCACGATCGAGAATTTCCGTTCGAAATTTGTTTCGATCGAATTTCTGTTTTTTGTTTTATTTCGTACGTCGAACAAATCAAAATCGAAACTACGAATGGGATAAAAAATCGGACGAGATTCTTCCCGAGCAAAGGGGACGAAAAGACGGCAGGAAATTTCTCTTTTTTTTGTCCTTACGAATAATTTTTTTGTTTTCATTCGACTCCCCCTCTCCTTGCCGATTTCTCGCGCGTATCGATACGAGGGTTGAAATTGTTCGTAAAATCACAGAGGACGTGCGTATATACGCGTAACGAGGATCGATCCGAGTCGGGTGTTCAACCCCAGTACGGAGTGATTCGGAGGGCTCGTTAAACCCCCAACGAACCATGTTAGTGCGAACATTTCGCCACTCGCTCGTCACTACGTATACATATGCTCATATAAATATACATATTTTTATATACATACATATATGTATATGTATATGTAATAGCGAATTTCTCGTTGAAATTCAAAGTCGGAGAGATAAATGAGGGGGCTGTGGAACAACGTTTTGCACGAGGAAGAAAGGGACGAAGATCGTACGAAATCACATGGCGCCGGCCCTTTATATACAGAAGGCACCCAGCAGGGTGACCGGGACGAGGACGAATGATGGAATTAGGAATAATTATTCAAGTATATTCGTCGGGGTAGAGACAGAGAGAGAGAGGGAGACTGAGTGTGGTCGCGAGGCAGGACGATTTTGTGGTAGGGTGAGAGGGCAGCACTGTAGGCAGTGGTGTCGGAGAACGGTGAGGGAGTGAGGTTGAAGCAAGGGTAGATACGCGTGTACCCTGGGGTAAAATATGATCTGGGAGTTGAGTGTGTAGTCGGGCTGGTAGCGGCCGGTTCTCTACTCGCGATAGTGGTTCACTCTGGTTCACTCTCGACGGGTGCACCCTCCTCCCTCGCCATCTACACTCACTCCCTCTCTTCCTCCATCCCCCTACTCTTGCCCACGCCAGTGTGGTGGCTAATACGTTTGAGGGCAAAGTTAGTAACAGGTGGCGCGATCCATAACCGACCCTGCTTGCCTTTAAACTATAGGTATATATATATATATGTGTGTGTGTGTGTCCGTGTGTATATGTCGAGGGGAGGTGTCATAATTGGATCAGTTAACAAAAATGTTCAAAATGTTCAACAAAAAATATTCGACATGATGAAAATAATGCCACTATAGTTTGATTATTCTGCGATGCTTCTTTTTATTATTAATAATGTGGGTGTATCTGTATAGATTGAAGGGAGTGGTGTCATAGATGGAACACTTAATGTCAAAGTTTCAAGATCCTTGATGATCATCAATTCCTATCATGATAAAAGTCGTATCACTGAATTCAATTATTCTGCAATAATTATCAAATATCATTGATCACTTATTAAAGGAAGAGGTGCCACGATTGAATTTTTTAACAAAAGTGTTCGGAAGTTCGATTATCTTGTAATTATTTTTTTTATATTAATTATGTTTAATAAAGTAAATAAAAATTGAACTAGACGATCAACATGGTAAGCCGTAAAATTTAATTATTCTCAAATCATTTTTCTAACGGGATAGAGCGAGCTAGAAAAAATGTTTGAAAAGATAGAAACGAATATCTTACTATATGATAAAGTAACACCACATGCTTTTATTATTTTTCAATAATTTTTTTAATATCCAATTTTTCATACCTTTGGTAAATTTGTTCCAATTTGTTAAGTATAAAAAAAATTCTTTTTTCAGAGTCCATACTCCCGAGTACCAGTCCAAGTCCGGTCACAACCGACGTTGCGACAAAAGGTGAATTAATTTCGATTAAAATAAGTCCTACAAGAACCGTTCAGAAATTTTCGAAATTCGAGATTACTAGTGGTCGAAGTGTTTCATCTGACTTGTATTGGTTTTTTTTCCTATTAATTTTTTTGTAGCATGGGACGAACTGGCGGAGATGAACAACTCCGTCGATGGTAATCCTAGCTCGCTGACGTTTCACAATGGCAAGGGTTCGAAGCAAGGTAAGACAACCAAGATTGACATTTTTTTTTAAATAACAAATCAAAATTAAATAAAGACCCGATTATTCAAATGAGAAAATAAATGATAAATTCGTTTAGACTCGAAGGCATAAAGTAATGAACGAACGAAATTCAACCATTTCCAAAATGTCACTGTTATTAGGGAATAGAATTTACCGCTGTTCCATAGTACCTACTCTCTACATACAGTCCGAGCCATTTCAAGTGTTGAAACCTCGAAATGCTCGAACGATTGGCGACGTCACGAAAAGTTCCGCACGAAAGCTGTACAATATTACGGTAGTGCTACCGCAGTTCCCGAGCGATTGAATTCAAGGTCACTCAAGGTCGTGCAAATCGAAACGCACACGGCTTAAAAATAATCGAATTTCAAAAATAAAATCGAATCAAGATGACGATATTTTTATTAAACGACGGACCTTCGGGACGAACTCGACGTTGCTCGTGACAAATATAAAAACATTATTTTTCAATCCGGTCGAAGGGATAACCCGTCAGCTTGCACATATCACTCGAGAAAAAAACAATAAAAACAAACAAACATTTTCTCGTCCGAAGGACCCTACTTCGTGTCGTACAACTTTTATTCGAAACTTTTCCCAAGATCGCCACTAGCTTCGGTACGAGAAGACCGCGTCACTTTAGATGTCCCACCCTCTATATACGCTTATAACACCGTGGTGAGGAGGGCGGGTTAACCAAAAGACACAGCGACGTAAAGTTCGAGCTCGGGCGTCGCGAGTATGCTGCACTGCTGCAGAATTGCCGTAGAGAAGCAAAGAGAGAGAGAGAGAGAGAGAAGGGACTCCCTCTCCCTCCCAACCCTCTGTTTTCCTCTCTCTCACTCTCTCTCTCTCCCTCTCTCTCATATATATATCTTATAGGTTGGAATACGGTGAAGCTCCTGCTGCGGCATACTCGGTGACTCTCATCCTCTTTCACCCTCCCCGAGGTGACTCGGCGCGTCGAAAGATAGAACGTGGATGATGGCATGGAGTAGGGGTTGTTACATCAATATTTCATGTATGCTAACACGCCAGAACTAATAATGCTCGAGCGCGAGAGGAAGACCCAAGAATAATATCAGCCTCCGGGAGAAGCTACTGCTCTAACACGCGCTCCCGCACACGTCAACCCTTACTTGTATACCTTTACTTACTATTACTATATACACATAATATGTATGTACACGCGTTTCTCTTCACATTCTTCTTTACGTGAACTCTTCCACACGCACACTGACACTTTTCACTTTCGCTTCATATTCCTCCCTGTTGGATCGTATATATACATATATATACCTATATGTATATAGGTATGTACCTTTGAGCAGAGCATATTTGAAATTAATGGACGCCAAGATCGAAAACCGAAAATCTTCCAGACGTACGAAATACGCGTCGGTTTGAAGATTTATTTTATTTATCGTCCGTTCTACAATTTAACCCTTTGTACTTCTTACGTCGAGTGCAACATGTGGGGCTTTTTTGTTTACTAAACCGTTCGCCCTGTATACATTGAACGATAAT
This sequence comes from Netelia inedita, assembly GCA_964017225.1. Classification (NCBI taxonomy): domain Eukaryota; kingdom Metazoa; phylum Arthropoda; class Insecta; order Hymenoptera; family Ichneumonidae; genus Netelia; species Netelia inedita. Next base: position 13,156,833 of record OZ024922.1, read on the forward strand.
ATTAAAACTCGTAAAAAAATAATTTATTTAATTCGATACTCGATCGAGTTTACTAGGCAAACAAATTTTTGTAAATTGAAATTGTAACATTATCAGATTCACAGTCTCATTGATCTCGAGCTTTCGATAGAAGAATTTGATTAATTACCTATAATTTTGAAAAGAAAAAGATTTTTTCAAATTACCGCAGATATCGTATGTTTAAAATTAATCGTGACCTAAATTTTGGTCTTAAAACCGATGTTCAATCGATGTTGACTTTAATTTTATTAAATGATAATTTTATTATATTATTATTATATATTTATTATATATATATTATTATATATATTTTACCATATTATTTATTACAGATGCGTGTTCTACTAGACAAAATACGTAACGTTTGTAAGAAACATTTTTTTGTAACATTTCTATTCTGTTTAATAATACAATTAAATAGCAGAGAGTCGTTAATAACAAGATTGAAAAATGCTCGGAATGCACGGAATTAATGATGTATTTTAATGAACACGTTATAGACGGTTACATGATTCGGGATGAGAAATAAAATTGTCTACTTATAGGAGATCAGCGAAATACTTCGATATAAATATGAGAGATATTTATAGCCACACACACCCACACACACACACACTATATGTTCATTTATGCGCCCCACACAGAGCAGCAATTAGCGCTAAGTCGATTCTGAATTATAAAGTTTCCCATGGCCCGAGCTCTTCGTACACCGACCGGTCGTTTGTGGTCACGTAATTTCACTACCGATCCCCCAGTTGCCCATAATCAAGGCCAATGTATAGGTACACCGTGTACACACACTCTCGAAAATTATACGCGAAACCCCATATAGTTCGAATAATGATAGAAGAACAAATTTAGAACCTTTTTTCTCATTTCTCCCATACGCTTTCACTAAACATCCGGTTATCTATTCGATTCTAAGAATAATATTTTTTTTTACTTTAATAATCACGTCTAACACGACTCGATTTTATTTTCGATAATAGCAATATTAAATACTCAATCAAAAAATACGTATCGCTTTAATATTCGTTAACGTTAATTTCGCTTTAAACCGTAAATAAATAATAAATTAAAAGAAAAGATATCGGGTGTTAAACGAGTTCGCATGAAATATCCTGTAACACCGTATTATGTATATATATATAGATATATACACACAATGTATAGGAGTCACGTGAGGGAATGACTCTACGCCGAACAATGCGACGGTATATACAAGTCCGTATCCGGTGCGGTACCGGCGTGGAGAAATGGCTTGTGCTTGAGGCGCGGCGTGCGAGACCTTCCCCTCCTCCTCGCACACCCCTCGCTATCCTTCTCCTCCTCCTCCTCTTGCTTATCCTCCACGAAAGCACCTCGTGGAGGTAAAAGGGGATGAGGTTTGTAATTGGCGCAACATCTGCGGTCTGCGGGGTGGCATTAATGTTTGCTACCTCACCGTTATACCCACACGAGCTCACCCCTAGAGCGATGCTCCTCTTCGTGCTTCCGAGGTATAACTATAGCGAGTAGGTACACCAGAACGATAGTAACAATCCTCTCCTTCCTCCAAAACTCTCGTATTATACCCTTCCACCATCCACCCCGTCGTTACGATTACGTACGTGCGCGCGCGCACACACACAAACACACATAAGCACACACACGTGCGCGCACACGTATATAGGTACACACGTGCAAAAGCGAACGAGTTGGCGAGAAACGTCGTAGAGAAAGTGAACGAATGTGCAAGAGAGAGGTAGAAAGAGAGAAAGAGAGAGAGAGAGCTTAAAAGCACCGTACGAGCTCTAGATTTTACTTTAGAAGTAAAATACCTAAGAAAAAAAGGGCAATTACATACGATTTTTTTTTCATCGATCTACGGTGTAGAAAGTATTGTAGCTCGACGTAGCTGGGACACATGTAAAATCCGTTGATTTTCGATCGAGCGAGCAAAAAATTGAACGAAACTTTCGATGAAAAAAAATATATGTAATTTATCCGTGCAATGTTTCTTGGGAAATTTTTATAGTGTGTAATTGTAGGGATAATATCCGAAAATTACAAGACTTAATTTAGTATTTTGAATTTTTTTCGTGAATAACATAGCGATTTATTAAATAATATGATAATTTTAACGGTATCGATGTATATAAGTATAAATTTGATTAAAGATCAAATGGGATCGTGAGAATCTTGCATAGCGATGCGACGCGTGCGGATCAATTTTTTACAAAAAAATTGAAATGTTTCGAAAGAACATTTCTTTATAATTTTCAAAAACGGTATGATTCAATTTAATATTTTGAATTTTATAGAGGAAAATAATTGTACGTTGAATTAAATATACATTTTATGTCGGGGAATGCAAAATTGTAATTTTGAACATAGGGTTAGTGAAACGGAGAGAATCTTTCAACGATACGATACGTTAACGTTGATGAATCATTTATGAGAAATTCGCTGACAAGAAGTTTGACTCAATAGTGTAATTTCGTCACCGTTCAAATTTGCAATCTATTACCCTACATATTACATACTTCGAGTAACTTGGAGGAGAGAGCGAGAGAGCGAGGGAGAGAAACGTCTAATTAATTTAGACAGTGGTGCAGAGAAATTCCGGGGTAACGTTGCGACGCTACGGGAATATGTTCATTGGTCTCTCTGCATGGTTCTCAGTGGCAAGAGCACAACCAACGCCACACGTATTATATATAACATGTATACGTATACCGCGTAATATACCTAACCAATCGTTGGCCAATAATGCGGAATAGTGTAGCACACCATTTATTGACCAGAGTGCGTTCTCGAATGGCCGATACGAACCAATATAGCACCGCATATTAGATATATGAGAGAGTGAGAGGGAGAAAGAGCGAGCGAGAGAGAGAGAGAGAGAGAGAGAGAGAGGGGGAAAGGGTGATCCGAAAACGAGCTTGGTTATAACTGTTTAAGCCCAGTATTGCGGAGAATGCGATTTTAATTAGCGATAGCGAGTAATGCGGCTATATCGCCAGTGGTATAACACTGCTGCCGCAACATGTGCCCGAATTAAAAAGCTTTCGATAAAAAACGAACGGAAATACGATGGAGAGAGGTATTATATTGTTCTCTCTTTGTTCCGTACCGAAGTTACACTATATTTTTTTACCCCGATGGTGTTTGAAATATTTTTTTTTCATTCCATACGATTGGAGAGTATGATAGGTATCTCGTTCCATCAATTTATTGGCCGATTAATGTGTTTCGGTACATACGAGGATTTATTTCATGATTGGATGAACTTTGTGAAATGATCGAAGAGTACTGATATTTCATATAATAAAATTTCATAGAGAAATTACATTTTATAAGATCAAACATAATTGTAGTGAGTCGAGCCTGATTCATAACCTTAAAATGCAAAATTACACCTGAGTCGCCCGAACGAGTCACGAGATGGCGCCACGGCCGCCTCCTTATCCTTGCACACGTAGCGTCCGTCTCAATTTTTCATCGCTCTCGTCCTTAACCCAACCTTTTTGTTCCGTTCACTCTCCTCCTGTAATGTAATGTACGATATCCCGTTCGCATTATACACGTTTCTTCGCCGAAGCACACGCAAACGGCCACGGACAATGGACACAGACCAGAATAGGCGTTTGCATACTGTGTACCTATGTATTAGTATACGTACCGAGAACGTATATGTAGGTGATGTCGCGTGAGTCAAGCAGCCGAGAGGCCATGAGGAATATAAGCCAGCTCGATTGCGCCCAAGGCGAGATTGGTTGCCTATAACTTAGAGAGCACTGGCCAGATTGGATTAGCCTCCTGCATGCACATGGTTAGCACGAGACTCTCCTATCTATCGCACACGTGTCCATGCACATATACACAAACACATACACACAGGGACACATGAATTCTCGGTCATTCTGGGTACGGACTTTATGCCATCCTGCCATGGAGACAGTGAAGCTTGTTCGCTTTCGTAGCTTGCCAACAGTGGACGAGAAGGGGTAGAGTCCGAGCAAGTCTCTTCGAGTCCATCTCTTACTACTCTATATAGTCAGCCAGTATGCAGACACTGTCATGAAGCTATAGTGACCCCTGTAGGGCAATAGCCGCCTCGGTTATAGGTCTCAAGGCATCAGCGCCCTCTGTCGACTCACAAACGCATACATGAAAGCGAGCGTTGGGTGAGACGTGCTGCTCGAGCGAAGCCACGAAATGGACACACAGCCGACCACTTGGTGGATCATACATATACGTATAGTATATGACGTATATATAACGTATATATAACATATATTGGTGTTACGCCCTATAGGCCATTGTAGAACCTCGGCTGGCAGCCATACTACGACCAATGAGAAACTCAGTAGAGAATAGAGGGCTCTGGCATTGTTTCCTCGATACCACATGTTACATCTGTTCGTCTCTCTCTCTCTCTCTCTCTCTCTCTCTCTCTCTCTCTCTCTCTCTCTCTCTCCTCTCTCTCTCTCTCCCTCTCTGTCTCTCTGTGACTATCGGCACACAGAGGTCTAAGGTGTATGGTGTCAACGCTAATGTTTAGCCAAAATTTGCATACGTCTGTCTGTCGCGTCTCCTTGTATGCATTTCTGAGGTCGCAAACGGCGCCACTGTGACAATCGCTTGAACTACTGAGGTATTATAACCTGTTATAGGGAGATGCTAAGAGTTAGCGGTGCGTACAGCCCGTAGGTAGTATCAGAGACAGTTGATAGACTAAATGTTGTAACGAACGCTAGTACGTGCTGGTAACCAGTTACCGTGGCTACGATAGACAACTAACTAAGTACCTTAAGGTACTTAGAAACTTTGATCAATTTATTTGTCTATTCAACTTTTTATTCAATCTAAGCTACTTGGAATCACAAATTTACAGCATTTGATCAATCTTACGTCGAAACAGTTTATTGGAAGAAAAAGTTAAAAACTTTAATGAAAATTTCGACGATGAATGGATTATTAATAATTTTGAGCAAACTTCGACCTTTGTATTTCCATGGTAAAGGGAACGGAATCGAGGGTCTTTAGTATATTACGCAGCATTTCCATCCCTTATTCCGGGGACGAAAACGAATAGCGCATATTGGCACGAATATCGAGTACAAAGCTACATGTAAATGAGAAGGACTTATCGACGCTCGAATATCTATCGGTAAGATGCCTATGTAAGATATAACGTGTTGTTTCATGCACGAGGGCAGCATCTCTCTCTCTCTCTCTCTCTCTCGTGTGCATACACCGATACAGGCATGTGGTTTACATGGCCATCGGGGTTGCGATAACCTAGCAGGACCAGCTTGGAGCGGGGGTTGTTTGGTGCGATCACCACCAATAATTACCTCGCCAAAATGCTCTATTGTGTGTATTGTGCCGGAGGGACGTTGTCCAGTGTTACTGTATTACACCAGGAAAGATTATATTATCGTACGAACGAAATTTGTACTTTTAATACGTTTTTACTCGAGGCGATTGGAATTTTCCGATCTAATATTTTCGAACTCCTCGAGAGATGAAAACATATAATTTATTAGCTCGTTAAGCAATGGAGCTTGGCTCTAGCCTTCGGGCTATCGTTGCTATCGTGGTAACCACGATTAATGTAACTGAACGGAAATTATTATTATCTTTTTTTATATCTACGTGTTACATCCTCCAACTTCGAGCCAGGGAAATATCATCCAGAATCCTTCAAATGTTTGACAGATTTTTCATAAAAATTTCATATCGCCAGTCGTAATTATAGAAAAATAAATTATTCCCAAGTCGATAGGATTTTATTTTAAAAAACAACAAATATTTTGCTTTTTAAATTTTTGTTGCGGTTATATTGTTCTATCAAAAAACAGTGCAATTAAAATCTTTCACGTAACTTTCACTTTATTTGACCCCACTCACAATTCTCCACCCTCATTTTTAATTCCGTGCTCACGCATAAAGAAATATTTCCGTGGGAGATAAAATCTTATGTTAGCCAAAAGGCAATTGCGTTTTTTCATAATTAGAAATGTAATTACGTTCTAACCGTTCCGATGCTTATAAAAAAAAGGTCAAATTTATAATTCACAATGTGTTTGTTTTTTATATTCCAGATAAATAATTTCTCGACACTACAATTTTGAATACCACTTGATTTCAGAAAACTAACTTTTTAGAATTGTTTACTTAAATTCACATAGTAATTAATCTAATAATTTGTAGTTATAACCCGATATCTTAAAATTCGTTCCATTTTAATTATACGCAGACATTTAATATGTTGAAAATACGATTACTTTTCAGCCTAACGATTAAAAAAATGTACAAATTTTTAATTCACACTGTTTTTGTTTATAACTCGAGCTAAATAATTCCATAATACTACAGTTTTTTATTCCAATCGAATCTCGTGAATTCCAAATATTTTAACAATTCTTTAAAAATGTTGCGAGTACCAAGCAACTTCCAATGTTAACTAATTGAATAATTCACCGTTCATCGTTGAATAAAAAATTCATTATACATAATTAGACCGGGACTTTATTTTCATTAGTGACTTTGGCAAGCTAACACAGGTTCCTAGTTTATTTTAATAATTTACCAAGATTTAAGCGGCGATCGATTCGTCCGTTCCCGAAAAACGGAGGAATATACATTCGACCAGTAACTTATCGAACGAGAGACGCTCTCAGGAAGGATTCCATTATATGACCGAGACGGAGAAATAAAATTGCAGAATTTACGATAACCGCAGCAACCGGCTGAAATAAGTAAATTTATTTTCTACTTAAAATTCTGACAAAGTTTACGGTTGATAATTCGCCCTGGGTTCTTACGACAGACGCTTCAATGACATAAAGACGAACCCTGCACCCAACGCTCACGATCAGTACTATTCCAAAATGTGTCGAGTACCACGTTCCAAAGACGTCGATCATAGTTGTCTCTTAATCTAGTTTTGACTCTCAAGGTAGAAATTTTGACGATTTTGATGTCTACTAATTATAATCGTCCATCGTCTCATCCTTCCCAAATCCTACTCTCTACTCATCGCCTAGTACCTACTGTTCGTCTTCCTCTCGTCAAACCCGATTGCCGATCGATGGAACTGTTCGCTAGCTATCAACCCTTGCGTTTCTCGATCATTCCCAAGGCAAATCTAAGCCCAGCCAACAACTCGAATACAGCATTGACCTCAAGAAAATGTTTATGTCACGTATAAACGTATATTTGCAATTTTTGGTTGGTCGAAATCGCAGGAAGTCGGTCAATCTACCACCGTAAACTTCCTATCGAAGAAACTTTAACAACATAGTTAAGACAGGGTCGAAGTCAAGAAAAGGGTGGGTGGGAGCATGACAAGGGTGAAACGAAACGATAATCCAACTTAACCCTGCGAGGCCGTAGGTAAGGCAAGGTGTGGAAGGCGCGTGCGAAACCGGTGGTTTAACGTTGATGCTCCGCATCAAGGTGTCCCAAGTCGAGGGGTGGGTTATATCGCGGTGTATACCTTTCGCGTACTTCGCGTTTAGATCGTTCCATGGTCGTCTCGCATACGACACAACGACGACGTTCCCCTATCTCACCCCAGTCCCCCACGCCCACAATACCTTGTCCCACCCTTACCCTTGGGGATAAGGGAATTGTGTTTACCCAAAGTTTGCACACTAGTTGCTAACGCTGTCGCTCGCTTTACGCGCTAAAGGAGGCGTAAACATCTTCGGTCGAGGGCCATTTGCTTGTGCTTCCCTTCTCCCTCTCCACCCACCCCCCTTTATGTGGCGGCAAATCCTCTTCACCTCTATCTCTCTTGCTCCCTCGTTCTCTCTCACTCTCTCTCTCTCTCTCTCTCTCTCTCTCTCTCTCTCTCTCTCCAACGACTTATCCCTGTCCCCTTACCGTCTCGCCGGCTCTACGGACTTCCGTTCCGGCAACAACACGCGGTCGTTGAAAAGCTGCTCCGGAGAACTCGTAATTTGCCCTGTGCTACCCCCATCACCCACTCCTCTTTCCACCACTATAGCGCGAAAAATCTCCACCCGTCAAAAGTTCATAAAGTTCTTACCGATGCGACGTGGAAATACGCGAGATAAGTTTTATTTGTTTATAAACTAGTGGATCGATTTGATCGTGTCGCGAGATAACAGGTTTTTGTTATCGACAGTAAAAAAAATACAAAAAAGAACAAGCGAATTATTAGCTTGAGAAAAATTATTGTCAATTGTGCCATACTGTGTGAATTTCGACTTGATGGAGTCACCGAGTAATAAACAGATTGCTATCATTACGAATAAAAAGAGAAAACTGGTATTATGAATTTTAAGAAAATCGTACGACTTACTTTATTGCGGAAATTCCCACAAGACAATAAAATCGGGTCACAACGGGCCAATGAAATATTTATATCGAGACTTTGATATTTGTATCAACTTCCGCTCGTCTTGTGCTTTCAGGAAAATCCGGCTCGAATCTCAACGAGGTCGACAAATCGGAACAAAAGTCCGATCTCGACAGAAAGAGAAACTACAATTGGGCACCGACAATCGGTAAGAGGACGTATTTATCGTTAATTTTCATGAACCATCGCCATTGTCTAAACGAAAAATTTAACAAAAACAACAAAATAGCAAACGAAAAAATGAACTATCAACAATAATTATAATCGCGAGAGACGAGAATAAAAGGCTTCTTCAATCGGGAAAAATCATTATCATTAATCATCGTAATAACGTGGTTAAGGTGCTTATAAAAAAAAGTGCCTTTGTAACGGAAAGTAATGGGAAGAAGTTGGTCCCTTTCGAGATATCCGAAAGCTCGCTAAGAAGCGTAAGAGTCTCAGCGGAGAGAGAGAGACAGAGACAGAGATAGAGAGAGGGAAAGAGATGAGAGAGTAGGTAGAGGTGGTTGCCCGCGGCTCTCCTTGAGTTTGGAGGAGGAGGAGGAGGGAGGGGGAGAGCTTTCGCGACGCGCCACGCGAGCAAGTCTGGAGAAGGAACCGGCGAGAAAACGGATATACAGTGGCTTAATCGGGCTTCCTGACAAGTTCGCCAAAGTTATGGGAGCGATTCTCGACCTCGTGCGCCAAGGGGCGCTTTACCGAGTCTGTCGCTAGAATAGCATTTCTTCGCGCTTCGGACCGGATCGTGAAAGCTCTCACCCTCTCCCTAACCCCCTCCCCCCTCCCGCCAAACGTATTTTCCATCTGCATTTTTCTCTCGTACGACCAGAGAAATCTCGTCGACTAGCTCGATTCCGGTTAAAAATAAAAGCTCTTGTAGAACACGATTTGTGAAAAAAATACCGATCGTTTTTTATCCTATTGGTTCACCTTTTGTTGGTGTTTAGCATTTTTTTTATTACTCTGAGGATTAACAATTTTTGTTCTAGTAATTTTTAAACGTAGACAAATTACATCGTAATAAATCGCAACCTGAAATACATTAGATAAATTTCGTAACGCTATTTTCTATTTTCATTAATAAACGATAAACAAAAATATATTTAAAAGTTATCAAATATCATTCACCTTTTTACTCAATTTTCTGTATTCGAAATTCAACGTGTATAAAATTCGTTTTCAAGATCGAGGAAAAATAATTTTAAAAAACGACAACGCGTTTGAAATTTTTCAAGATCAAATGTTCGAGAACAATTTTCTTCAATTTTTTGGCCATGAGAATACAGAGAGTACAAGTGATAAAAAAGAACGCAGGATAAAGGTTAAATAAAGATACGCGGTTCGATCACAAATCATATCGTATAGTTTTCTCTTTAATCTCGAAACCTCGAAAACTTTCGTGCTTCATCCTTTCGCGAAAATTCATTAACTTCGATCGAGCCAGAGAGAAGAATCGTTGAAACGAGTGAGAGAGAGAAACGCAAACGCCGGGGAAGCGAGAGTTGAAATACAAAAAATGTATACACATCAAACCGCAATGGGGGATGAGATGGAAGGGTGGAGTGAAAGCTTGCCGGAAATAAACTTGCTGCACTCTCGGATTCGAATTCCACATATACGATTTTCATCACGATAACTCGCGTCCAAACGTTATCGAGCATTTTCTCATGACATAATTCGTTAACGCCTCTCTCCAACCCCCTTCCCTTCCCTTTCTCTCTCGGCGTCGTCATCGAACTGCGCTAATTCATCGGGAAACGTGAAAACGCTGTTAAATAATATTTCGGGGCTGCTGTGCGATCCCGAAGTCTACTAACTGTAAATATATATATAGAGTGAGAGAGAGGGAGGTAGAGAGAGAAAGAGAAAGAGAGAGAGAGAGAGAGAAAGATCGGGCTCACAGACAGGGTTTTGTTTTCTCTCGGCCTGCCGTACGGTTGGCTATTATTGTTTCGTTCTCGTACAGAGTACGAATACAGGAGCTTTGTGTTTCGTCTATAGAGATATATTCGAGGTGTATATGTATGTATATAGGCCGATATACACATCCAATGGAGCGTAGGGTGTGTTTGTCGGAGAAAACCGATAATTGCCGATAGTAGCGAAGCAGCTTATGCTTTATATCGATAACGCGATACGCAACAACAATCCTGGGATTTCTCTCGTTTTTTGTTTTATTATTATTCTTTTTTTGTTTTGTTTTGTTTTATTTAATTTACGTACGTACGCTCGGCTCACTTTGCGAACGAAAATTTCGTCAGCCACCGTGGCGAATTTCACGCGCATGTCGCATTTTGTTGCATTCCCGTTTACGCGTAGATATCCACGCGATAACGTGATAAAGCTTAACGTAGATAAAAACCTATCGATAAATCGAACGGTTTATTTAGGAATATGATTTAACCGAAAACGTCGTACGTTTTTTATTCTTTGTTCTTATCATATTTACCTTTTAAATTCCATCTATTTTCTCCCTTAACGCATTTGTATTCACGTCCATGTTTTTTTGTTTTGTTTACTTGATTTGTTTTTTTGTTTTTTGTTTGTTTGTTTTTCTTCTATTTATCGTTTATCGATGGCCTCGAGGGGGAATTGGGAGTACGAGGTTTGATACCGGAAACCTCGACGGGACCGAGAATAGAAAACTCGACACCCTCGAGGAACTAGCGACCAGGAAACGTAAATTCATATATATATATATATATATATACAGATGATAAGAAGCTATCTGGGGATATTGGATACTTCGTCGTCGTTGCCGTCGTCGTCGTCGTCTTCTTCGTTCTCTTTCTCTCCTCTTTCAAGCTTTTCCTCGGCAGTATCGTCGCATTTTCCCGCTCATATTTATCCCTCATCCCCCATCCCCCTCCCACCTCCACCACCTTCGCCACCCCCCACCCCCGTACCACGTCGACAACGCTTTCGCGTTCGGCATACCGTCGGGGGCGCGCGTGTCGAGTTACTCTCTCTCACCCTCTCACGCTCTCTTTCTGTCTCTGTCTCCGTCTCTCTTTCTTTCTGTCTCTGTCTTTGTCTCTCTCTCTCTCTCTCTCTCTCCGTGGGAATTTGCATAATTGGCAAATTGCGCGAATCCCGTATTACCCGGCGGCATTTCGTCGAGTCCCAGGTGCCTTCCAGGTAATTCGCTCATTGGCGTCGAAAAGATAGAGACGTGGGGTGAGAGAGAAGGCGGGTTGGAGCAGGGGGTTGAAGGGGCTGCAAGGTGAGAAGGAGAGCAGGGGAACATAAAGAAAGGAAAGAGAATGACAAGTGAAACGATGAGCTTTTTATATTTCGCCCTTTCGCCGTGTCACTTCGTCTTTTTAGCGGATCCTTTTTTTCCGTTTTGTTACCTTCTCCATTGTACACGCGATTTCATATTTTAGCTTTTTTTTATTCTTTGCCGTTTTTTTGTTTGTTTCATCTTTTGTTTTGTTGGTTCGTTCAACTTTCTGTCTCTTTTCGTTTTTTTTTTTTTTGTTTTTTCTTTTTTGCACCGTCAAAAGAGACCATTCGAGTCGTAAAATCCGTCGCTCGCTCGCTCGGTGACGAATGCGACGTGCTTTTTTTGTTTTTGTTTTGTTTTTTCTCCTCGTCGCCCCCTTAGCACTCGTGGCGCGATATGGTGAGAAAAGGTGGAGCGAAAAAAGAAAATAAGACTAAAATAAAGGGAACCACCAGCTATTCATTCATTTTTATTTTGTGTGTACGCACACACACACAAACACACACATATTCATTCCAAGGCAAAATATATATATATATGTGTGCAGACAATCGTTCGATGAGTATACGTTCTTTTATGACAGAGGGAGAGGAGACGAAAGGGGTCGGAGGATCGGCACTAATTAAAATCATTTGCGTGAGTAGCGAAATGAGTGCGCGGTCGATTTGAATGCGAGAGTGGGGCGAAACGAGCTCGAATAGAGCTCATCTCTTTCCGTGAATACCCTCGTCGTAACTGCTTCGGGTCTTCGTGCGTCGAAGAAAAAAAAAAGGCAAAAAAAAAAGAAAAAGACACATAAAAAATATACGATAAACGCACGTAAGGTTGAACGAAGCTGCGTGCGCGCGTTCATAAATCATTCATTTGATGGAAAAATAGCCGAGAAGGCTGCTCTGTCCCTGCTTCGGTACTGAGCTCTTGGAAATGGAGGGGGAAGGGTGGGGCGAGGGGGGAGGGCAGGGAGAGAGGTGGAAGAAGAGACGGAAACGAATGGTCGGATGAAGAGACGAGAAGAACGAGCTAGTGTTGGTAATAAAAAAAAAAAAAAACAACCCCCCACCCCGTATGTGAAAGGACCGAGCGATGAGCGAACGAGAGAACAAACGATAGCGAGCGACGAAGGCGACGAGCACGGGAATTTCGGGCGATGCGGGTCGTCTAAGTGAGAATTCGTATTAAATTTTTATGGGTCGTTACAGTGACGAAAGCAAATAAATATGCCCAATATTACTAGAAATGAAACAAAAAAAAACACAAAAACAGGAAAACCAAAAAAAAAATGTTTTTACCGCATATAGTTTCGAAAGAAAAACCGTCCGTTGGTCGTTCGTTGTTGTCTCGTTGGATTTGCGAAAAATATCGATCCTTAGTTTCTCACGATTTATTAAAGTTTTTTGGCAAACGAAAATTTAAAACATCATACCCGAGAAACTGTCGGACGATTTTTATCCGGAAATTTGAAACGTGGCGTGAAAAATTTCGACTCGAACCGAAATTACGAAAAAATATTCTGTAAAATTGACGGATTGTAAATAAAATAAAAGAAATGCAATATCGTGTTTATAGAAAAAAATAAAATAAAAACCACGATTATTCTTTAACCATAAGTAGTTTGAAATATTTTGAGAAAAAAAAAGAAAAAAGAAACCCCTAAACTATCTTGTCCGACGACCCGCGCAATCCTCGTCGTTATATTGGCGCGAGAGCGATGGATGCCGAGGGGTCCCGAGGGGGGAGCAGGGGGTAGAGGAAGAAAAAAGAACGAGACGGAAAACGAGGTGGCTCCGAGGAATGGTAAAAGCGACGGTGAACCGTGCACAGAGAGAAAAGTAGCGAAACCCTCTCGAGTGCTGGAAGAAATAACGGAGGGGCAAGGGGTTGTAATGCTCTCGCTCCAGTGACGGAGTGAAAGAGAAGCAGCTCTTCTTTGACGCAGTTGCAAAGGTAGACCGAGCGACGGAGAGAGAGAGAGAGAGAGAGAGCGAGCGAGAGAGAGAGGGAAAGAAAGAGAGAGAAAGAGAAAGAGTGAGTGAGCGGGGAGGACGGGGGGAGGATGAGAAAGAGAGAGGAGAGAGAGAGAGTGAAAAGCATAAGAGAAACTGCGGCCGACCTGGGTTGTTTCTGATTCGTAATTAGAGATGAACGAGGCCAGAACGAGCACGAAGAATACATTTCTCGTGAAGCGAGTAATGGACGAGAAGGGAGACCGCGCGGGAGAATAAACGAACTCGTCGACTATATCATTGTATATACATATCTATCTATATATATATATGTATATATAAAGATGAGTACTTTAGTAATACCGCTCATAATTATAGATATAGGGATATGCATACAAATTTCTATATATAGCTGATCCTCGGCGCCCTTTCCATTCCATCCTTATTCGCCCCGATGAATTTCGCGAGTACGCGAACCGCAAAATCGCGCTTTTTGTTCGGATAACTATTTTCACGGTACATATCGATGTGATGTACACTTCGTAGATTTACCGAGCTCTGGAGTATCCAAATATCATGGAAAATTATCTGTCTGATATGCAATAAAAAAAACAAGATACGGACCTAAATATATATATATATGTATATATATATATGTATTGTTCTGTCTATTGTTTCTTATTTATTGCAAAATTCCCCGGAATACGATATATCGCCGATATCAATAGGTATCGCGAAAGCTCGAAAAATCGACTTTTTGCGATTACTGTATCTCCGTTCTCGTTTGTCCGACAGAAAATTTCTCGAGTAACAAGAATGTGAGCATTATATTATCAATATATTTTTATATAAAATGTCGCTTAAAGATGACAATTTCATAGTAAAACAATCGATGTTTTCCATTTAATTCTACGTAAAATACATAAAATATTAAATTTGTTATCAAAATGATGTGAAAAATAACCATTACGCTTTGGATCTTCGATATAAATTGCATTTTAATACCTTTAAAAAAACACACACACACTCCTGGTTACTTTGACACTTTTTTAAAAATGAATACATAATAGTGGAGGGGAGGCTTGACTTTCTTGAACATTTGATAGCCAAAGAACACCCTGTTGTTTGGCTATCAAAGCATTGGAAGAAGAAAAATTGCAGTTTAGGATGTTAAAAAAAAGTTGCCTATAAAAACCTTCCAAATCCTACTCAAAGTAACCCCGTTTGACGTTATATATATATATATATAATGTATACATACAAATAAAACTAAATATATATATATATATATATATATTTAGTTCTATTTAGCGATGTGCAGGCAGATAGTTTTTCCTTATCTTCCAATATGCACGAAATAATGAAACAAATTGTTGATTCCGAGACAATCAAAAAATTGTTTAAACAGGCGTTACTTCGATTTTTATATTCAAGCTCAACAAGATTATGGTGGTTGATAATTTACAAAAAAGAAAGTTCGTACCGTCGATCGGAGAAATTGGACTGTCACTTTTATCGCTTATTCACTTTTTATACAAGTGGTACACTTGACCCCGATCTCCTTCGTACAAGTGCTTAACATGTATGAATTTCTGGGCAATATAGTACATGCACACACACACGCACACACACACCCACATTTGTGTGCAATATATATATATATATATATATATATTGCACACAAATCGAACAATGAAGATGCAATATCGAACTCACCACTGAATCCTCCACCTATAATAGACCATTTATAGAGTCCTTTGTGCGAATCCATATCTACAGTATCGATATCGGGAATCGAAGACGACTTTGTGCCAAGATCGACTCTTTCACATAGAATTTCCTTGTTATATTCCACGCCGCTAGTTACAACGTTACGTAATACGAACAGACACCACCACAAGAATAAGCCTCTCCGAGTTTGAAGCGGACCCGCGTCTTCCCTCATCTTTCCCAGTATCGATATTCTTTCATCACGATAATAACATTCTAGGAACTGTGCCATCGCTTTGAAAATAAAATCGAAGAAAAGAAATATTTTCCCTCGTATTTTCTAAAATAAAATAAAAAATCATAAATCGAAACAAAGAGCATTAAAGCAATATCAAAATAAAGATTAATTTCGATAAATCGAATATAAGTTGTGATCGAAAGGACGAAAAAAAAACAAAAAGGACAATTGCGAGAAACAAAAATCTCGCAAATAATTTATGTGACTCGAGGGAGACAATTGATCGTGGAATTTTGTTTCCTGATTTTTCAGACGCGTCGACGAGATCAACGACAACGGGGATTCTGCTCGTGCTCGGCGTCGTCGTAACGTGGATAATACGATAAAGGCCATTTTCTCAAGACGCGCACCGATGGGAAGGAGCCGTATAAAAAAAATGGACGACCGGAGAGAAAAATGAGAGCGGAAGGAGACGAGCGAAACGAAATATACAAAGACTGACCGCGTAGGTAGTGTCGTTTAAAAGAAAACACAAAAATATACACTTTGTTAGCACAAGCGTCGAAGCCAGAGGTATAAAACAAAACAAAAAAAACAAAAAACACAAAAAAAAATATGGCGCCTGAAAGATAGTAACGCAATTTGGGCTTTCTATATAGATATTAGGCGTGAATTCTCGATTGGAAGGTCAACAAAAAACTTAACGACGATACTGATAATAACGAGATGATTGAGTTCGATCGAGTCGCGCGAATATACGGAATTCAGACTTGACGTGTGAAGCTTCCAAATTTATAAAAAAAAACAAACAAACAAACAAAAAAAAACAAAAAAACGAAATAAATAAAAAACAAAAACACGACCGTTCACATATTTGTACGAGTTTCTCTGTAATGTAAAAAAAGAAAAGAAAAAAAAGGAACATTGTGTTTGGTCAAGGACTCCCAAAGAAGGACAGCCGGATCGAGATTGGTCGCGATCGAAGCGCCATTTTGGAATAGTAAATGAATTAAATCAATTGAAAAGGTCGAACGTGACAGAGAGAGAGAGAGAACGTGCGTAAAGAGCAAGTGAAAGAATAAAATGAAAAATCGGTCCTTGTGAGAAAAAATAAATAAAGCGCGTGAAATATAAATAAGTGACACCAAGTGCAACGAGACTATCGCTTTCGGTGTAACATTGTAATAATGTAAGAGCATATTATATAGAAAAGAAACGAAAAAAAGAAAATATCTCTCACAGCGAAACAATTTCCCCGTTGGTATATTTTTAGGTAGCACCCCCTCCCCCTTTTCTCCCTTCCACACTCGACCTTATTTCCGTCCCTGTTTGTATAGTGGCGAATCGAGGTATTTTCCCGCTGAACGTGCCAACGACGAATTATTTACGTAACAAAAATGAAATTAAAAACAAAAAAAAGTACCATTATTACCCGATTCGGTTGCAATCGAGCGAAGAGAACAGAGAAATTCGTTATTTAAAAGAGGAAGTGTATTTGTCGTGCCACGATCGTAAATTGAAACATTCAAAAGTCTCTCGGTCCTCTCGTGCCCTTTTTTTCTTTTTTTTCGTATTTTTTATGTGCTTTGTTCTATGAAGTTTCGTAATAAACAGTAGGGGAAAAACTGGACGGTTGTACATAAAAATATATATTATTATATTTTTAACGATTTTATCCTCCTAAAAAAAAGCACCTTGACGTCGGACTAGAAGGTTGGTAAAAAAACTTTTCGTGTACATATGGATATATCTCTCTTCGATCACCCCCCCCCCCCCACACCCCGCCCAGAAGCTTTATTTTTACACGCGTACATCGAATACCCGGGTACATTCATCTTTCCGCAAAACTCATCTGCAATTTCGAAGATTAAAACGTCAGAACCACTTCGTTCCGTTACATTCGACCGAGCTGCGCTAACTGACAGTGAAAAACCTCTGAGCTGCTTTCGGAACGAACCGGAGAAGCTTTGAACGCTGATTTGTTAAATTGCAATATTTTAAAACGTTTTTTTTCTCTAAGTGTTCGACTTTTGTTTTGTTCTCTCAATGTTTCATGATCCAAAAACTCGCGTATGGAACATTCTGCATAAAAAAATCATTGGTGGAACAGATTTTTGAAATACGTAGCATTAAAAAAACATGATTTTCAAAATGCTGAAAAACAAGCTACGAAGTTCGATACCTTTACCTTTTTTTAATATCGTTCCCGATCGATCGAACGTCGAATTTAGCATTCACGATGCAATTCAGACTGAATCCTAGTGACAGAATCGTATTTCTACCCCTATTTGTCGAATCGTCGATGCAATCCTTTCACATTTTTGTTTTTAATCACCGTAGTCCAAAAATCTAACGAAATTCGGCGTTAAATATAAACTTGCTCATTCACAATTTTTTCGTACTTTTAAAATGCATTCTAACGCTTGTGTAACGCATACATTTTTTCAATTTTTATCAAACAAATCTCGTTCGAACCTTTGAACTTCGCCCCAAGATTTTTAGGGCCATAAAGATCCCCGTCTTGAAATCATTTTGCAAATGATACAAGAGGGTTGCTCCGTGACGAGACTGTCGGACTGTACCGGAACGCCCTCTACGTATATCGGTACTTCCTGAATTTAGGAGCAATCCATTATTCAACGTGCCCCGAGTATAGTTTATAAAGCAACAGGTACAGGAGGAGATCGTCCATCGACGGGCCAGGGGACAAACAGACGAAGCGAAGTGTCCGGGATAGAAGAAGGGGGAGGGGGTGTTGATCGGATCGAGGATATAAAGGGCCACGAGATTTGCGATGAGTTTACCGCGTTCCCGTAAGCCGATGCCTCTGGTGAATTTGCGTCAAACACACAGAATGGCACGAACAGACGCACGTTCGCGCGCCCCTCGGTGCCATTGACCACCGGTCCAAAGGGAAGATCAGTACGGTCGGGCGTTCGAGAAACAGGTAGGCTATGATTAATCAGTGATCCCTTGAGATCCGATCGGACTTCTCGCCGACACGTCAGTGATCCTTTGACAAAATCGATTTGCCCCGATCACGTTCCGCGTATCGCCAGCACGCGCGAGCCATTCGACGACAACGACCATAATTATTCAACCCTCGATATGAAAGTGAAATGGTCGTGCGACTGTTCCATCCGAAACCCATGAATTCAATACGTTTCTTTTTTCCAAAATATGTTTTTAATAAAAGAAACGGAAAAAAGTGAGCGGGAGACGCGAAGCGAGATTATCTATTGTTCAAATACGTTTTTGGCGACTAACCCCTGAAGATGGGGTAGCAAGGGGTGCGGGAGGGGGATGTAGCGTAAAAGCTTGCATTTTTCATAACGATACCACGACGCCATTTAGCGATAGGTCCGAGAGAGAGGACGATTTTTCACAACGTGAAATTTCGATCTTCGCGAAAAACCACCCCTTAAAAATCCTCTGGGTGATACTTTTCTCGCGCGCTCTACGACCATTCGACGACATAGTTGGAATTGGGTGAAGAGAGGTATATGTATATATTGCGTAGGTTTGGAGAGCGGAAAGGAGTCGTCCCCTTTCCACTAGGGATCTCGTAAATTTGCGACCGTGGCACGAAGACTCGCTCGCTCGTTCGAGAGAGATAAAGGGAGAGGGATGAGAACAAAGGGATAAGATTCCAAAACAAGCGAGTAAAAAGAACTACTAGAATAAAAAATGGTGAAAAATTGACGAGAGTGAGAAAAAGAGAGAGGGCGAATCGTGGAAAGAAACACAGCAATCACGAGAGGGTATAAAGCTCCAAGTACGAAAAAGAATGACGAGAAACAAAAGATCCTGTAAATATACGAAAGCCGAGGGTACCGGGTACTTGTTCGAATGAAACAAAAAATCTTAACAACGATCTTTACGACGTAATTACATCCTAACGATTAATTCAAATAATTACGATCTAATTAAAAGTTACGTTTTTTCTTAACAAAAATAATCATCACTTTTTCGTCGAAAATATTCACGATTGTTTCACCGAACGTTTATCATTTCTTGTTGTTGTTTTTTTTCATTCGAACAGTGCCGTACTCCAGGCCACGAAGTAAATAAGTTATAAAATTACATCGTAGAATTAAAAAAAATTATAATAATATAAAATAAAAACACAAAAATACCAAAAAATTAGCTTGAGGATGCGAGCGGAGGGATGTTACGCGTTCGTTTTTACGATCGAAAATAAGAACGCTTGGACGGGCGATCAAAAAAAAAATATTTGCGAGACGAAGCCGCGCCTGTTTCATCCCCTGCACCCCCCCCCCACCCCTCCCGAATGAATGCTTCGCGGAGAAGCGGCGAAACAAGGGTAAACCTTAGCAAAGATATTTTGACTTTAGCTTACGATAACACATACACACACACACACACACACACATATATATATATAAATAAATAAACGAAGAGGGATGAAAAATCGTGAATCGGTTGATTAAAATAGACGAGAGAACAAGAGGCATAATTGGTGGTATTGTAGTCGTTGACGCGTATGGAAGTGATTTAATACGACTATTGTATCTATACACATAAAATACACACACATATATATATATATATGTATGTATGTATATATATGTATATATATATACGTATATATGTATATATAAACATTACGAAGTAACGATAAGTGGGAAAACAAAATCTATTGGAATAATGATATCATTATATTGTATGTTAAACATTATATATTAATATTATTATGCTTTGCGTCGTTGAGTTGAATGTTGTTATCTAGCGAGATACGTGACAAAGAGAGGGAGAAAGACAGATTCTTATAAGTACCATTCGACGTGTAATAAATATGGCCGGACGATTGCGAGTCTTAACATTCTGATGTTTTTTCTCACTTTTTATCATATTTGATTTACCTAATTTTTCGAATTTTATCTCACACCCCCTCGTTGATTATATTCCAGGTAAGTGTAATAGATTTGATCTCGTTTCTAGCGTATATTTTATTATATTTAAGCGGAAACGTATCGTTTTTGTACGAGTAATATATTTTTGTTGACGAGAGTCTTTAAAAAAAACAATTATTTTTCAATCGATCGTTATTTTTCGATCGTATTACGCAAACTGAGTCGACGCAATTTTCAATCGAATAATTCGATTCGTTCGATTTATTCGGGAGTAAAGAATCATCGTGAAATTTAAGCATAGTTTTTCGTTTGTATTTTAAACGCAAGTAAATATTTATCTTCCGATAAATTATCTTCTCATTGCAATTACCCACTGTGAATGAAATATTTCAAAAATCGATCGTTAATTTTCGTTATTATTTCACGAGTTAATAAATTCAAAATTTTATTAAAAATTATTTCTCATTCGAATTATTCATGAAAACAAAAAACAAAAATTAACTTTTTTTTCTTTCCTTCTGTAGTTCGTAAGTGAAGTAAAAAAAAATTTATTCCGATCGTTGTTGTCGCGGCTAACAATGAGAGGGTCCAAAACTGTCGGAGCTTAGAAACGAGCCGCGCTATCTTCAATCGCCGGATTAAGCGGAACTCCGATATTTGCTAGCTACCCCCCCGGGGTAAGTGTGTACATATATAGTTATCTACGTGATTCCACGACGTCGACAATTTCCTCGGTATAATAGCGCATCCCGCGCCAAGGATTAATCGTTACGCGAAGTATAATAACCTCGCGGCATATACGCGGCGTATAATGACTGGACGCATATCGTACGTGGATTAAGTTCATCCTTCCTCGTGGCACCGCGTAATTCACTCGATGTATGTTCATCGCCTTTCGCACCGACGAATCTCATGCATAGAGAAACGCGCACTCGGCGAAAGGGCTCCTTATTATGTTTATAGAGAGGGTCGAATTACAAATCCGATGTTACAAACTTTCCCGAAAACTTAGACGAAGTAGATATTTCGGTCGGACGGCACGTTTTCTAATACGACGAACCCTCGTTTTCCCTTGCTAATTCGACGATTTTTTGTTTGTTTTTCATCAATTAATTAATTAACCTTCCTTGTCTTGTCGTGGCTAAAATTTTAACTCGAGAGTTGAAAATTGACAAACGTAACGAGAAGAAATAAATAAAAATCGGAATATTATTAAAAAAATACATCAACGTTTCGTAAATTCGATTTTTCTGTGACATTAAATGACTTTTGGTAAACATAATTGGCAAAATTTTGTTAAAATATCTTCCAATCGACGATTTTAAATATTTCAAATACTTCAGTACGATATTGTACTCCCGAATTGTTTGTAAAAAAAGTTAAGTCTCCTCCATTTAATCGATTATAATTTATTTGTGCAAAAGATCATTTATCCAAATAAAATAAATCGATTTCCTCGCGGAAAAATGTATTTTTTCCAAGATCCTGGTTCACCATAAAATAAAAAAATAAACAAAAACACCCTGACAGTCGAAATATTCGTCATCATTTACGAGACGAACATAATTAACGCCCTCCCGATTAGTAAAGGGAAAAAGAAAATAAATTGAATATATCTCCCCCCCTCTCTCTCTCTCTCTCTATCTATCTTCCTTTCTCTCTTTCTCTCTTCCTCTCTCTGTGATAACTGGAATATATTTTACATTTTTCTGGCTGGCGTCCACTCGTCGTTTTTTCTTCTTCGACTACCACTGGCTGCCACAATATGACAATGGAGTCGGAAAAATGAGCGGCTCTACTCAGGGAAAAAGAATGATCCGTCGACCGAAAGGGAAAGGGAGCGAGAGAGACAGAGAAGGGGGGGGGGGGGAGGAGACCAGCGTGATTACCTGACTTTCGCATTTCGCCGGTTCATCGAACCTCTCTGGACAGCACCGACTCCGGTGCTTCGTGAAAGATCGACGAAGCGTTAAGCTTCGGCCATGCTCACAATACCAAGTCGTACGTCAGAGAGCTATAACGTATCCAAAAATAATTCAATTTTTCATTAGCCAGATACCGGGGAGACTCTATACCCGCCACGGTACGTTGGATTTAATCGAGAATATCGTACACGAGATTTCTTTAAATCCTCTATACAGGTCATACATTTCGTTCCGATATTTAATTTTCAGAGTAACATGTTAATTTAAAATTTTAATCCCCTCGTCTCGTTATTATTCAACGAAAAGGTTCTCTCGTTCAGCTCTATTTTTACGTATGTTTTTTTTTATATGTATTTACTTTACCGCTCGTTTGTTAATGAAACAGCTCGAGGGCATTTAAATAGGGAAGTGACGCGTAAAAACAACGCGAAAAATGAATTTTCTTTTTTTTTAAATACTTCTCTCGACACACGTATTTGGACGTATCGTTTGTTTGGATGAACGTAGTCCGAGGAGGAAAACACTAAATCAAGTCGATATGAAAACGAAAAATCAAGGTTAATCGTACCTTACGTTGTTTACGTTATTTTCGAAAAATACGATAAGAATGTTTGTTTTTTCTTTTTGTCGAGTCTCGATTTTTCTAAACGGTGTTACCTTCTTTTTTCATGAGATAAAGAAGAGACACGCTTCGCGAATCAAAATTCAGACGGCGCGGGAGTCGTATCGTCTTTACGCTAGAGCCACGTGTGTGTATATTATGTATATATATATGCATCGTCTCGAACCAAGCATGTTGATGGTTATAGATCCGTCGTTCGTGTGTAAAGCTCGAAAAGCTCTCGTCTTGTGTTGGCCGAGAGAAACGAACGGGCTGACTTGTCCGCACGTTCCATATTATTGCCACTTGCTCGTATATACCTGTACCGAAGGACGAGAGAGGCTTCCGTATTGGCGATCGAAGAAAAACGAGAAAGATAAAAAAAAGGAAGAAATATATACATATATAAATTTTTCCACGGTACATAGTATATTCAGGGAGCGAGGTCTGCGGCGTTTTTAAATTTTCAACGGGCCACCGGGCATACAGCCCCCGTGGTTACCGGTGCGATCCGTCGTGCCGCACGGATGTGAATTTTGCAACGGGCCTTACCTTACAGATCGAGAACACGTTTCCAGCGACTATGAAAATGCAACTTTCTTTTTTTTACGTACGAAACCTACGACCAGCGACAATTTACGTGGAATCGCGCCTTTCGTTGTATTAAAATTACGCGAGCCCGAACAAAAAAGTCTTAAGAGTCGAGTGGCTGGATCGAAGAAATTTTAGACTTCGATGAAAATGAAATTTCGTAAAAAAAGAAGATGGCGAGAATTTAAAAAACGCGCGAATTTTTAAATTCGCAGTGCATTATCGATGTTCAATTTTTCTAAACTTGAATTTTTTTACGTTTAGTCGAGGAAGTACTTGGCATTGAATTTTTCGCTTTCACTGAAAAATCGATAATGTAAAATTGGAGAGGTACTTCAAAATCGTCTCCAGGATCCCTTGGTTTTCGTGTATTTTTTGCCTTAGTAAAAAATTCCGATAATTGAAAAGATAACCGATATTTTATCCAAAAAAAACAAGCTTTTGTTAACCCTCCTAATATACATCGTACATATATTATTTACATTGCATAAAGGAGTTACCAAACCAAAATGTCGAACGGATATGTAGACGCATAAAACATGCAGCGTTTATCGAGCCACGAATACATTGTATCGCTGTATAGAAGATTCGTAAGAAAAACGTTCGGAAGCGTTTCCGTGAAAACTCTCTCGCGACCCCGTTGTTGTTACGTGAGTATCTTATCACTTTAGTACGGATCGACCGTGTGAAGAACGGTGGAATATATATATGTATATATATAGACGTAAATGGGATACTAGAACCATATCGTAAATCGTTACGACAGCTATCTCACGACTGGCGAAAATTGTTATGTCATGTCTCAATCGCATCGTATACATCATAAAATGAACAAGATACCTTGTTGCATGAAATATTTTACGCGCCTTGGTCTACATCCGGGAAACTCGCATAAATTTTCCGTTCACGATGTATCTAAAGTCGATTGAATGAAAAAGTACGAGGATATACAAAAATTGGTGCCAGAGGAAAAGTTCGTCTGACCAGTTACTGGTAGTATCTACTTCGGGCGGGGCATGTACAGTGCGTAAGTCGGCATGTCTGACTGATAACTGGCCATATCTACTTCGGGCGGAGAATTTTCACCACGTGAGTCGACTCGACTGACCGGTAACAGGCAGTATCGACCTCGGGCGTGGTATGATATCTGACCGGTAACGAGAATTATCGACCTCGGGCGCAGAATCTCCACTGCGTAACGATATATTGCCGTCTGACCGGTAAGTGGCAGTATCTACTTCGGGCGGAGAATTTTCATCACGTACGTCAGCTTGTCTGTCTGGTAACTGGCAGCATCTCCTTTGGACGAAGAATTTTCACTGCGTAAGTAGGCACGTTTGATCGCTAACGATCAGTATCTATTTTGGACGTGGCCTCGCTGCTGCCTAAGTAAGCGCGTCTGACCAATGACTGACACAATCTACTGCGTATAAATAATCTTTCCTACCTGAAAATCTTTTCGTCCTACGAAGCTGGATTTTTTAACTAATCAAATACACTTCATACGCGGTTTCACTTTGCGATATTAAAACAAACTGGTCATCAACATTTTTGCTACATAAGCTTTTTTGTTTCTTCGATTCGTACGTCTACCACAGAATATTTGGGGACATGGCCCCAAAATCGTATTGGCAACAATTTCTCGTTACTCGCCATTAGGTCATTCACTTCCTCGCTGTTATTCCGACCAGATTTACAAAGTAGGTCAGATTCAGTCACTGGAAGCTTCGAATTTATTTAAAGGGCATAAGGGGCCGAAATTATTTGCCACGTGCATGAATAATACCATCGCCGGATAATAAATGCATGTATAGCTGGAGCTGCTGACTTTCCCTCGCTTTGCTTCATAATTCGGTCGACGTCAGCCCCCGGGGTAAGTACCCGCCATTTCTCGGTTACTAAAACTAGCAGAATGAGAAAACGCCAACCGCTCTCCGGAGGGATCGAAACGACAAAGGGTGCTTTTTGTTGGGAAAGGGACTAGACGCCAAGAAGGGTTAAAGTGTACGAACATGCAAGACCCACTTTCTATCGGAAGCATTAATTTTTTTCAAATTCACTCCAGCTTATGTCACAATCTTTTATCCCTTTCAGTCCAACCTCAAACAACATCGTTAAAAACTGCACACAAAGCTCGTTATTATTTCGCCGTTTTTGTGGACCATAAAACCCTAACGAGCGTTACGTCATTATTCTTTCAACTATATATAACAGATCAAAATAATATTGTTGCATAACCAACATTAGAACAATGAATTTCGCGAGGAACAAAATTTGAAAGTAACACAATGACATCTATTATTCAACCCGGTGGAAAGATTGACGTTTTTTTTCGACGTATTTACAATAATGATTAATAAATGATTATCAAATTAATAAAAAAAAAAAGAAATCAAATTTTTAGGGGGTAGTCGCAAAGAATTGCCGATTGCTAAACAAATACGGCAGTGGAATATTAAGGTTCGAGGATAGAACGATGCAACCGCGAGCATTGAAGCTTGTAACAGACCCTGTATCCGATAGCGGAAGCTTATAAAGCTCATATCATTCTTCCATTCGCTGGCATTTGGTCGAGAGAATTCAATTATAGAGGCATCCGGTGGTTATTTTCACCAAACATTTGCGGCATCTAAAATGCATCATGAGTATATTCATACAGTAGGAGAATACGGGGTCATTTGCATCAGTGCTGTAAAATGCCCCACGACAACCCGAACACCCGTCACCTAAAAAAAATGCAATTATTCGTACGAACACCTTCCACCGACCATGTTACATCGTGCTACGTGTCAACGCTAATCAAGAAAAATACGCTCCATAAAATCTACGTTTTTGGCAAAAGTCAAAGCACCCTCTGAAATTCACAAAGTAAAAATTCTTCAAAGAATTTACCCAGTTTAAATACATGTTTTCGATGATAACATACTTCTACCTCGTTCGATCATTCGTAAAAATCATTATTCATCATTAACGAACGTTTATAAACGACTATAAAAATTCGTAAAACAATGTAATTATAGTGAAATAAAATCGATAAAAATCACATTGTTTCACCTGAAATCGACGGGAGGAAGGGAATGATCGCTTCTACCAAAAAAATTAACTTACACAATCCCGCCCTGGCGTTTACATCACAGAGTAAGGTAGGATACCTATGGTGGTAACGGCAAAGCCGTACACGCCTAATCGAGGAAATTAATTAAAACGGAATTTCGAGGAAGAAGGTGCTACGCTCCGTTCGTATGTCCGCGTATATACGGATCTACGGAGATGGCGAGTGTCGAAATGAAAGTGGGCACTTGCAAGGGCGTAGGCGGGACAGATAGATAGATAGATAGATAGATAGACAGATGGATATAAGAGAGAATAGCGTTACTACAGGCAGTAGACAGAGCGAGAAAGAGAAAGAGAAAGAGAGAGAGAAATCGTGGCGTGTGTACGCGCCCACCACGGGTAGAGAAGCGATTACAATTCCAGAATGCCAAATGGTCGAAGCTGCACGAGCGCTCGGAATCGGGCCCGTGGGTCAACTGCCGCAGTTCTCCTCTACCCTGACCTCCCTTGACTCTCTCTCTCTCTCTCATCCCTCTTTCGCCCTTGCCTCAAACCTCTGGCTCTCTCTCGCTCTCCAGCAAGCTTGGCTCGCTGTTACTCCCAGCCCTCTGGAATTCGAATCGTAATTTCTAACCGCGTGACTCTGTTCGTACGGGCCATTACCCCCACCCCTTTGGTTCTCTACCCCTCCCTTCATCCCTCCGCCTCGTCCATTGCCGCGTTCGTTGGAAATTCACGGGAGAGAACGTTCCCGCGTATTCTCGCGTTTCCGATCGTTCGGTGTGTGTATACCAGCAGGGCTCCGTTTCGCGATGCCCCGTTGTTGTCTACCGGTGAATCTCTAACGGATTCGCCGTCTACCGGCCCCACTCGCAATCTCCGCGAATTCCTCGTGAGCCATCCCTCCCTCCCCACCTCACCACCCTTGATTGCCCGCGAATGTTACGCGCTGTCCGTGGCTACGTACGTGTGCACGTTGATACCGATTCCTCGAGACTGGCACTCGGAAATCTATCTGACGAGTTCATCAACTCCACCCGACT
Organism: Netelia inedita; assembly: GCA_964017225.1. Lineage (NCBI taxonomy): Eukaryota > Metazoa > Arthropoda > Insecta > Hymenoptera > Ichneumonidae > Netelia > Netelia inedita. Next base: position 13,184,436 of record OZ024922.1, read on the forward strand.
GAATTATAACATCGCGATTGCAACGCGGTTATACCGTGATGAGAACGAGGAAAGCATTATTTTCGCGAATAAATACGACGCTCGACGATTATCTCGTGGTGAAGTTTTTATTTGAAAAATCACGAAACCTTTATTTTTTTTCTTCTTTTGGACAAGATCGAATCGCGAATGGAGATAAACAAAATTGTAGTTCGAGGAAAAATTGGCTCGAACAATTATCTCGAACGATGAAAGAAAAAAATGTTGCATGGGGTTATTTGCTCAAATACATCGTTTTCGAGTTTACTCAAGGATTTCGTTTGGTTTTGGGTGGGACAGGGATTTGCTTGTAATTATAAAGGATACACACCCCCGAGGCTCGCTCCCTGTTACTCTTTCTCTCTCTCTCTCTCTCTCTCTCTCTCTCTTCCTCCCTGTCTCTCTTTCCCTCTCCCCCTCACTGTCTCCCTCTCTGTCTCTCTGTCTCTCTGTCTCTCTCCCTTGCTCTCTGTGCCACGAATATAATTGCAACATCCTCAGAAAGTCGTTTCGGTGCTCGGATGAGAAATATGTTTACATGGAGAACGAGGGCTTGACGATGAAAAAAAAAACGATTATCTCAGACGCCCATAATGTCTTCTCCTACCTTTCGGGAAACAAAATTCCGAATCTTATAAAATTCATGCCATTCCTGTGACAGGCTCGAGTAACTGTTTCAACCCTCGACGTTCTCGTGCAATTTCACTCCGTGCACACTGGTCTCTTTATACGATAAACAAAATAAACCGGAATAATATTCGTTTTTCAATCGATAGCACGTGACCAAATTTACAAAAATACTGCACTTCGCTCATCGGTAATGCCATCGTCATCCGAAACCAAGAATTTATATTCCCGTATAAGTTGTAATAAATTAAAGCTCCTGCACATTTGTCAACGCGCCCTAAATATTTAACGTATCTACATTAACGGGCACACCGAATTGTTCGATCCCGAATATCAGCGATTGACGTTGAAATTTATACACGTTGAGTACAGGAGTAGGTTTGGTTAACTCGTCGGGAAATAACCGCGAGGTCTGGTAATTGAATATGCTTGGGATACTTCTCTCTCTCTCTCTCTCTCTCTCTCTCTCTCTCCCTCTCTCTCACCCTCTCGATCGCTCCCCTTGTTAAAAGCACAGCGCACAATTACGGCGGAACGTCTATCGATCAGAAGTGTGTATTGAAACCAACCTTGGATGTTGCGAAATTTTGATCCAAAACATATATAACTCGAGAGCTCGGTTCCGATAGCAGGGGAGGAGTAGGTACGGTTAGTTATTGTTAGCTTGGTGTAGTTAGTGCGAACAGGGAAATAACAATTCATAGTCGCCGGCATTTTCAATGCACGTTGATAATTAAAGTATGTACACAGCCCCATATATATGTGTGGGGGGGGGGGGGGCGGAGGGGTGTATGTGTTTATGCGTGTGTGTCAATGTCTTTATATTCGTATCAATGAAAATACTAGTATTTTCCATCCCGATTCTAAATGCGATGACACAATTACGATGAGTGACATCTAAACTCGCAAACTCTCATCTCGATCGAAACGTTCGTCGCTGGACCGACAATAGCTTTTGTCGGGCAAATGGATTGCACCAGTAATCCATTATAACGCCGCGAGCGTCGACACGTCAAGGCGATGAGTTCTAATTCAATTTGGACAATCATATCATTCTCCATATTTTTGAATACGATGAAAATTTCACATTAGCAAGTCTCAAAAAGGCGATAGGGATGATTACGTTACGATAACGATTCGGGGTCGTATACCTACCATTGATTGTTCACGAGACAGATCGATGTCTCGATTTTCGTGGGTAAGCTGGAAAGGATGCGCACTGTCGAGGATCGATTATTTGAAATTTTTTATAGTCACGGTTCGATTTTTCATACGTTCGGGATAAAATCTATGATTATTTGTTTACCTAGGGGTTATATCGTATCTAGGGAATATTTTCGATAGGTAGGATCATCTGGGGAATAATGAAAACGCATACGGGCTACGCAGGAAAAAAACTATCGTGTATAATCTTACCTAATCATACGTAGGGTCTATCTAGGGAATATTTGGCATGCCTAGGTACGGGCTGTCTAGGGAATAATTAGGATGAATGTGGACGGTGGTCTACGGAATAAAAGAAGCTTGTACATACTATCTAGTAAGAAATTAACTGTACATAATCATACCTAAACCCACACGTACCGTTCGTCTAGGGAATATTTGCGACAGGTAGGACTGTGTAGGGAATAATTAAAACGCATACGGACTATGCAGGAAAAAACTACCCTGCATAATCTTATCCAATCATACGTAGGGAATATTTGATATACCTAGGGACGGACTATCTAGGGAATAATTAGGATGAATGTGGACGGTAGTCTAGGGAATAATCGAAGCTCGTACATACTATCTAGTAAGAAATTAACTGTACATAATCATACCCAAACCCATACGTACCGATCATCTAGGGAATATTTGCGGCAAGTAGGACTGTCTAGGGAATAATTAAAACGCATACGGACTACGCAGGAAAAACTACCGTGCATAATCTTACCTAATCATACGTAGAGACTATCCAGGTAATATTTGCTATGCCTACGGACTATCTAGGGAATATTGACGATGACTACAGACCGTCTAGGGAACATTCATGATGCAGGAATGCACGTCTAGGAAATATTTACGTAACGTACGAACGACCTAGGGAATATTCACATTACGAAAAGAATTACCTAGGGAATATTTGCAATCATTCAACATTCACATAAAGATTTTGGTCGAATCCTCGATCCTCGAATATACGAACTTACCAGATCTCGCGATAAAAATTCTTTACGCAATCGTAAATTTTTCATCCCAGCAACTTTTTACTATTACCTACATATTCTATTTATCACACTGCTATATACGTATCTACAGACATGTGGGAACGTACCGAATCCACGATATTCGTGAGGGAACATATTCGCGGTCGTACCGCAACAAAGCTTTCGACACCCTCGCATATACCACACGTACCCAAGCCTTTAAAACTGTCTACGTATCTCTCCCTGTGTCTCTGTGTGTCTGTGTGTGGGTGTGTGTGTGCACACGTGTGCGAGTGTGTGTCAGCTCTGTCGCGTTTCCCAAAGTCAAGTCCGTTAAGTATGCCCCCACGCGCTCGGGCCGTGGCTTATCGGAGACACGGGGCTTCGATCCTCGGTCTCTCTTACCGTGCCCGGGCATAACAATTACCCTATTACATTCGCTAAACCTCCCTCAACAGCGCTCGAAAAGCATCCACGAGAGAGAGAGAGAGAGAGAGAGAGAGAGAAAGAGCGAGAGAGAGAGAGAGATACAGCCAGACGAAGGGAGAGGGAAAGAGAGAGAGTGAAAGACGAGCCCCAGGGTGACACGGTGAACGTTTTCTGGAGAGGGGTGTCGAAAGAGGAAACTCCAAGAGACCGGGCGAAGCAGCTTGAAATCTGACAGAGAACGAGAAAGTCAGGAAGCATGGAATATTCCGCACAATACGTTGAAAAAGCCTACGCGAGAATAAAGGCTGTAAGAGACGCGCATACACGCCCTTACTTCCTCCAGAGAGACCCGAAGGATTTTCAAGGAGGGATACTCGCGGGTTGTAAGCTCGCCCGTGCCCCATTATTGGTCGTCTCGTTTTCCTCATCTCTACGATAACACGATAATATCCTTATATACGTAATATAGCCCGAAGCTTGCCAACCCTCAACCCCGTCCGATCTTCGACGTAGATAACCTAACTATACATCCCCTCGGTACCTCGACTCGCTTCTCTCACTCCCTCATCGACCAAACCCTCTATATATCCCCTTAACGCCCGTTATACATTAAAATTTAATTCCGCATGATAGTCCGCAATGTCGAAGTACCGTACCACGGGAGTTCCTTTGACTACCGGAAGTTTATCGTTCAAAACAGAGTGGGAGGGGAGAGGGGTAACAATCGTAAAAGCGTAAAATATTACACGGTTAAATTTATACGAAATTTTTTTTTTTTTACTATGTACCTGTGCGCATGCGCAACCCTTGCGTTTCTATATTTTTGTTTTCTTGATTTTTATACAACCGTGTTTTTTTATACGACTCGTAGGTACGTTTGTGTTTATCTCGTGGCATAAATCGCTCCGTACACACGTTGTATATATATGTATGTATGTATAACGATATTACAACGATATTACGTTACTTTCAAATTTTTGTTCAAAAATTTTCATTCGCCTCATACGTACGTTTATCTCGTGATATAAATCGTTCTATACATATATATGTATATGCATAGATGGATGTATATAACGATATTGTACCGTTAGAACTTGTATATACCTGCACACACACACACACACACACACACACACACACACACACATACACACACGGTCGTGTCGAGATAATGTCGAAATTACCGTATACGTACGTAACGTGTTTCACAATCTACGTTTTTGTGCTGACCCGAGAAAACTTGGTCACGCGCCGCAACGCGTTAAATCTGGGTTAAGCGCGTAACCACCCCCCACCTCACCCTCTACCCACCCTCGTCAACCCCCTCCCATCTGGCGTAAACGCGTATCCGATGCGCCAAATTCGCAAATGAACGAGACGAAAAAATTCCAAATTTGACTCGATCGGTCGATATCGAGGTTGAAACGTTTGCCAGCAGCGAACAGCTAATAAAAGTAACTTAATAACAAAACGAAACAAACAAAAAAATGTTAAAAAAACAAGAAAAAAAAAGGGAAAAAAATAAACAACACGAACAAACACTGAGTCCGACGGGACGATCGCGAAAGTATAGGGACGTTAATAATGCCGGGCCAAAACCGAGAGGCTATACCCTCCTCTCCTCAGTAACATAATATATTGATGCAACGAGCGCTGCGTGAAAATTTACGTAACACGGTGAGACTCCCCCCGGACGTCGTGGAAGTAAGTTTAATTTAGCAATATTAAGAGTAAGTACGCGTGAGTTTTGGACGAAAGTGGAAACGGTACGTCGCTGGGAGGGGAGGGCGATGGCTAACAAAAGCCAACGAAGCGTATACCGGGGGTTGAGCGGCAGGGGAGGGGGTGGTGGCGGGGAAGGGGATACTTGTGCAGAGGCAAAGAGATCGGAAAACTCACGAGTAAATCTCAAGAGGCTTGAAGAAGAAGTCCGTCGGTACATAAGACGTGAGTGAGGGATGAGAAAACGCGTAAGGGGGTTAAATAGAAGAGGGAGGAAGGGGAGGAGAGGGCAATAACAGGGGTGCGGAAGTTGCAAAGAATCTGACCCCCTCTTCCTCGCTTCGCAACCCACGACTTGGCAAGCTTGTTCTCGTGCCTCGTGCTTGCTCCGAGAATATCGAGACCTCGAACGAAAGGGGGGGGGGGCGAGGTTTGGAGGAGATGGTCCATTGGGAATAGTACAGAGATCAAACGGGGTAAACTTATTCGACGTACTTATATGTATGGTGTATTGCCACAGGAGATGTAAAATCGAGAGTTTTTACGCACAGACTATACGCGCGTCTTGAGGGATGAGAGAGGAGAAGCGTAAGGGATGAAATAAAAAAATCGTCCTATTTCTATCGAGAAAAAAAGCGTGGGCTCTCGATCGTTGGCCGACGTCGCAATCATTGAAAAAGTTGCGAGTTGTTAATCGCTTTTTTTTGTAATCGTAATTTTGTGTAAGAGAAAATTTGGGGTTGTAGCGAGTTGGGATATTTTTTTTACTTTTTTTTTTTTTTAATTACGAATAATTATCGTACTACGAGTCGCTTTTCAGAACGATAAAGTTTGCGGCGGGAATATTAGGAAGGCGAAGGTGTGCGGTGACAATGTGAAATTGATTATAATTAGTCGTCTATTCACGCTACTTGGGGAAAGTTTTGGAGGAAGGCGCGCGAGGTGTATTTTCCAACCGACAATTAGCCTTGGATTCCGTCATTTGAATTCGCGGTTGACGGTGGCTTTCGTAGCCATTAACTCGACTTCGCAAGGAAATTTCAATGTACGCGTAAGCGACACACCGCGTTATATCGGTACGTACTCCGGGTAATAATACTTCAAACTTCCATTTTTGTTTTCAGTGTCGCGCTCGACAAGTTTGTTCCTTTACACGCGAGAATAAATATTGCGAAAAATAAAATTTTTAAATGAAAAAAAAGGCGACGTTCAGAAAGATAAACTTTTTTTTCTGTTTTTTTTTTTTAATTAGCTTTATGTTTTTTTTTGACTCGATTGAAGATACGGAATTCCACATACATTAAAATGGATTCAAGTAAATTTTTCTTCTTCCCAAATCATTGAGTAAAAATTTTGAAAATTCATTAAAAAAAATATTTTTCTGGCCATCGCAAGGGGGTTTTGCTTTAAATTCCTTGAGCGTCATGTAAACGTTGTTTGCCTTGTCGAGATCTTTCGCGATTTTCGCCCAAGTCCGTCGAAAAGACGAATTTTGGGACGAAATTAAAAAATTTGCCGGAATAAAAGTCGAAAAAATAGATTTTTCATATTTTCCACTCGTTCGACGAACGAAATTTACGAAGCAAATTGCTTTTTAACCAACTAGATAATATTGATAAAATAAAAAACATTAAAATATTTAAAAAAGCGATTTTTATCTCCATGAAAGAAAGAAAAATATTTATGTTTATCGAATATAATTTTTCTTTTGCGATTAATTTTGCGCGCTACTACGAAACGAACTGCGAAGAGACGAATTTTGGAACGTAATAAAAAAATTTTGCCCGAACAAAAGTCGAAAAATAGATTTTTCATTTTTTCCACTCGTTCGACGAAGGAAATTTAAAAAGCGAATTACTTTTTAACCAACTAGATAATATTGATAAAATAAAAAACATTAAAATACAAAAAAAAGCGATTTTTATCTCGACGAAACAAAAAAAATATTTAATCGATCGAAATATTTATATTTATCGAATATAATTTTTCTTTCGCGATTAATTTTGCGCGTGACTACGAAATAAAGTGCGAAAAAAATTCGACCTCGAGTCATTCGTCGCGATGCGACAAGAATGGACGTTACGTAAACGAATAAAGAAATATTTAAAGAAGAAAGAGTATTTTCAATAAATTGCAACAGGCCGCAATAATGATTATCAGAATTTCGAAGCGTCGACGACCGTGGAAAACAATTCGACGATACGGATTCGCGATGAATTAACTGTGAAGGCTTTCGCGAGGAACGCCGAGACCCCGTCGGAATTCGTGGGTCGCGAGTTATGCCGGCACTCGATGGTATGTAGTAATTAGCAACATCGTTGCACATCGCACCATCTCGTGATACAATGATAAAAACCATTCGATATAGAGGAAGGATCGTGGCTTTCGACTACTCGATGAAAAATGTTAAAAATTTTGGCGAAAACAAAAAATTATATCAATATACAAAAATATCACGTGATCGTTCACGATTTTTCACGATTTTAGCGATTAATGACGAAGTATGGACAATTTTGATATTTGTATTTGATTTTTATTTTCATTTATTGAACGGCTAATTTTCCATAAACAGAAACGAGAATATTATATTCACGTTCTAGGGAGAATTTTTAATTTAAAAATTATCTTATGTCTTCTATTTGAATGAAGGAATATTTGCCTCCTCCCTCTGGCGCCAAGTTCCGGAAGTTGCTTTTAGTTTGGTGAGATCGCCGCCATAACGCTTTATCCAGGATGTAGCGTTAAAAAATATTCAAGTCGATAATACTCGTATACTCGGTTGAATGATTAATATTTAGTAATTAACATGTGATACTTTAACGATATTTAATCTTACTACCACGTTGATTGTTAGTAAAGTTTATTCCCATCTGTTTCTGAATTATGACGAAAGTTTTGGTATCTCGCTCGACTCGGCAAAAAAGCTTCTTGTAAGATCCGTATGGTGTCGCTACGTGGATGTCTATATATGTATGTGTATAACCTTCGAAACTGTATATAAAATCTAAGAGGTCGACTCTCGACTTGCAAATGTATAACTCGAGTGAGCTAATGGATGCAGCGATGGTGCAAGAAAGTGTCTACGAAACAAGGAACGCTTGAAAATAATGCGTTTGAACGAAAAAAAACTTTCGAGAGTAGCGGTAGGGACGAATACAAACTGAGTTAACTTGGGTTATACGTGTGTGTTTATATTACACTTATCGGTATTGTTGCGAAGCTGTCGAGCGTTTTTTCAGATCGATTGCTCGTATCTCCACGATGTGCTCATATTTATGACCGCGCAATTACGAAGCAAAGTGGCATTAAAAGCTCCGACAGCATCACAGATTTTAGACGGCGTAAAATCTTCTTTCAATCTGTCACTATGTTGAATTCAATCCGTCACGAAGCGCATGCGCGGAACATTCGAAGTGTCAGTAGCGTAGTAACCGAGTCGATTCAAAGACACGGCCCCTTGCTACCGGAAAAATACCGGCATATTACAAGAGACCGCGAAATATCCTGAAATAAAAAATCATCCCCGAACTTATCACTAAGCTTGGAAATTGCAATTTTAATCTATCGCAATACTCGTTATTACGCCTCAATTTCAATCTGATCGCGCTAAATCATACGAAACCCGTTAATAACGCGTTACATCAAATGTAATATATTTTCAGTTTTAACAACGAGAATAAACCAAGCGCGAATTACGAATTAGCTTCCTACGTAAACCTAAAACATCACGTGATCGTCATGTGACAGTAACAGAACCAAAAGTGTCCGATAAGAAATTCAACTCGCCTCAATAACTCAATACCCTCAGTAGGTAGCGGCATAGTGAAGACAGACGACACGGCGAGCAACGGTGCATTTAAATATATCGTGAAAATGGCACATTTGGACGATACGATTGATATAAAAGGATTGCTCGATATCGAGCCACCCTTCGGTCAACATCTTTCCGGTCTTTACAAAAAGTATTATTCTCCTTTAACGCAACGTCTCGATCTAATTTTCATAGCCGTACTTAACCTCCAAACGTTCGTCAAATTTTCCATTTTTTTTTTTTTTTCCCCCAGAGGTTTCGCTTATGTCACGATAAAGGACAGACTACCCGTAATTTTGACGGGAGTCATCGACACGATAAGTCGAAACAAGGAGGAAATTATTCGTAAATTTGGAGGCGTAATAATCACTAAAAGCCGATTATGCGAAAACTTAAGCTTACAGATTTTCGCTACGATTGCTGGAACAATGAATTTAACTTTCAGAACACCTCGGAAGAATTGAAAAAAGTTATAGGGGACGTGAGCAAATTGAGAAACGAACTCATGACTAACAAGCGACTGACGCCACTGATTTTGGATAACAGCGAAGCGGACGCAGACGCGAATGTTTGGAACGATTATCTGAAAGAACGCGAAAGCATCGAGGGTCGTGCGTTCTCTTGGTTCAATACAGTATGGCTTTTGAGCGAATGCTATATGTATCGAAGAGTTAATCAAGCGTTAGTTTTAACGTAAGTTGACAAATTATTTCAATATTTAAGTATACGTCTTTATCGTAATTAATTAATCGTATATTATATTTTCCGTCGCTCGTCATTCTCATTCTCCTACTAATTTCCTTACCGTTAACCGATACTTGCTGTACAATCCCGCTTTCAAATTATTACCTTGTATTTAACGAACGAGTTAATCGGGGAGAAAAAATTTCATTAGCTGATAACAAAATTATTTATATCAGGGGTCAGACGTTATTTGAGAGATAAACTCACAAAATCGCGAGATATATATGATCAATTTCCTAATTGCAATATTTTCTTCTTTCACAGAAATTTACTAAAAACTTACGATCCTTTCGAAAAACAGAAGCAAAATGCTTTCATGAATTCGTTAGACAGTATAAAATTCTTGACACAAGCCCACGAGATCGCGAGATATATATGATCAATTTCCTAATTGCAATATTTTCTTCTTTCACAGAAATTTACTAAAAACTTACGATCCTTTCGAAAAACAGAAGCAAATTGCTTTCATGAATTCGTTAGACAGTATAAAATTCTTGACACAAGCCCACGAGATCGCGAGATATATATGATCAATTTCCTAATTGCAATATTTTCTTCTTTCACCGAAATTTACTAAAAACTTACGATCCTTTCGAAAAACAGAAGCAAAATGCTTTCATGAATTCGTTAGACAGTATAAAATTCTTGACACAAGCCCACGAGATCGCGAGATATATATAAACAATTTCCTAATTGCAATATTTTCTTCTTTCACAGAAATTTACTAAAAACTTACGATCCTTTCGAGAAACAGAAGCAAAATGCTTTCATGAATTCGTTAGACAGTATAAAATTCTTGGCCAAACACACAATGGCTCTTCTAAATCGAACCTCCGATGTATCGACGGCCGAGCGTAAGCGCGAATTCGTTAAATTATTAAAGCTCAATCTATGGGGAAATAGATCGGATTTGTCGCTGAGCGGAGGCGCCGAGAGCAACGTCCTTGGCAATCCTATCGAATTATTAGACTCTTTCGAGACCGATCTTCTCGCGGACGACACTAAGGTCATTTGGGACTTGTTGAATAAATCCGAGACATCAAACACCACGAAAATCGTCGATATAATTTTTGACAATGCGGGATACGAGCTTTTCGCCGATTTGTGTTTGGCGTCTTTTATCATTGCTCACGGACTCGCTCGGAAAGTACGACTGCACGTTAAACGAATACCTTGGTTCGTCAGTGACGTTAATCTCCACGATTTTCACTGGACGATCGACAATCTGAGGAATTCAACGAACGAGGACTTGAAAGCTTTTGGGGAAGTATGCGCGGAACATTTAAGGAAGAACGAATGGACAGTGGAGGTATACAATTTTTGTTCTCATTGGGACTAGGGCGAACTTGATTAAAAGTACACACGACTGTCTGTGCATTTCGGAGACGGTGTCTCGATCTTAACCCTTTCGTTACCCTGGACGAGAAATCTCGCGAGCCGATACTGACCGATTAACGCTTTTTCACGAGATATCTCGCGACCCGATACTGACCGATTAACGCTTTTGACGAAATATCTCGCGATACGATACTGACCGATTAACGCTGTTGACGAGATATCTCGCGACCCGATACTGACCGATTAACGCTTTTGACGAGATTTCTCGCTTGCTAGCACGAATATTTTGACATTCTAGACGAATATATTTTATAACTAACTCTATTCGTCCGACTATTAGAAATAAATAAATACAGTTTAATACAATTATTTTTATTTACGTTAGCCTTTAGATATCTCGTGAAAAAGCGTTAATCGGCCAGTATCGGGTCGCGAGATATCTCGTGCAGGGTAACGAAAGGGTTAATAGTACGTAATGAAAAAATAAAAACAATCTCTCGTTATTCTTTTACAGCTTGAATCGTTCTGGACAGAGCCTTACGACATTAGCCATATGAAGGACAAATCTCCCGCGCTCTACGGCAAACTGGCCGAAGCCGTTCTAGTTATATTCAAGGGTGATCTGAATTATCGTAAACTAATGTGCGATATAAAATGGGAATTTACAAAACCTTTCGGCGATGTTTTACTAGCAAATTCCTTTTTACCGACCGACGTCGCATCTCTTCGAACCGTCAAAGCGGACGTTTGCGTCGGTCTCGCGCCTGGCCAAGCCGAAAAATTGTTCGAAAAGGACGAGAATTGGATGACAACTGGAAAATACGGTGTGATACACGCGACTCACGATATCCCACGCATTTGTGCCAATAAGGACTGATTACCGTCTCAAAATCATCGTAATATTTCTCTCCGATAAAATAATCCGCTATCGCTCCGGTTTGTACATTTTTTATATCTCCTTACTCGTCTATCTCCTGTATCCAAAGGATTGTACGTACCACGAGCTGTTTTTTTGGAAGAGCGAAACAAAAAAAACAGAAACCGGAAGCTCGCTCATACCTAGTCATCCACGAAATAAAATCTAGGAGAGGATAAAAACATTGTCACAAAATCTCGAGCTGTTTGATCTCGAAAAATCTTTTTTTTCTCTTCCTTACATTATACTCTCTACTTATCTCAATAATCCCTCTGTACAAGCTTTTTTTTTCCTCCAACTGTAATTATCGTTCCGTTCTTATTAGCTCGTTGTACTCGTTCGTCAATATCAATCGCAGGATGTGAGACGGTACTATAAATATGTCCTTATCGATACCGAAGATTCCTAGAAAAATACCCTTTACCACCTACTCCGAATAATATTCATTTTTATTATACTTATTGTAATACATTACCTAATAATAATGATATTAAGTATTTACATGTATATATATATATATATATGCGTGTATGTATATATATATATATTGTAAATACATTGTAATATTCATCTGATCTGTAAACGTTTGTACAATTACCTATTATTATAATATATAATCAAATAATGCGAAATAATCGATGAAACGAAAGTCAATCTTATATCTCCCTTTCTCAGAAATTAAAAAAAAAAGATATATATATATATATAACACCTAAGTAGCCATCGGGTTAAATTTATAAACGTGAGTAAAGTACTCGGTTAGTTTACAACAAGATTTTACTCTTACCAATCGCAATTAACACTCGAGTGCCATTTTTACAATAATTCCTTCAATCTTTCGTACGTTTTGCATTGCCCTCGTTACACACTATACCGCTGTCCTACTTTGCAATGACTCGCAACAGGAAAATGCGAAGCTTTCACTGCACTCACGTATCAACACTTGCTAATGTATTTGGAATTTTAACGGGGGAGGGAGAGAGAGAGAGAGAGGATAGAAACATCACAGTTTATAAAACAATGACGATCATCGATAATTCGTTAGAATAATCGTATAATACCCGGGAGAAAAAAAAGAAAGATACATTCCTTTGGTCGTGGGAGAGGAGCTGCGTCATCGAAGAACTATAGACGATTTTCCACGACACGTAGATTATAACGGACAAAATGTTCTGTGTGACGTAACGTTTCTGCTCCATAGATCAGCTTTAAAAGAGAAAATAAACGAGGACAAAAAGCCAATAGACGAGTTAAATAAAAATCGATCGATAACAGCAGTCAAGTGCAATGGAATGATCTCAAAGTAAAAGTAATATAAAATTTTATCACGAGTTTCTGTACACGAATGTGAAGCGCAAAGTGAGAGTATCGAGGAGCAAACGCGAAGGATAAGCATTCTTATTGCCTGCATAAACGAGCCGAATGATAAAGGATCTTCGATACACGCGCGAAACGTGTGCGAAAGAATTTCGAAGATACGATATCATCGATCGACGTTTTCTCATTTTTCACTCATACACGTACGCGTATAAACAAGATACGTTCATACAAATCTCGATTATAAACAGATTTGGTTTACGGCCGAGGGGCTATAATTTTTCTTTTTCTCTTTTTTTTCTTTTTTCTTTCTTTCTTTCTTTTTCGTTACGTTTTTTCTTCGGTTTACTTTACTAACGCGCGGTATATTATACATTTGGCTGTGTTATTCGTACTAATGCGAGAATGAACGAAATAAAATCGTATTCTACAAATTTCCTATGCGACGAACGATCGGGGTGATTGATAAAAGTTCGGTTTTTTGCGAAATTTCTAGGCCACCTTGGGAGAACGAGATATTCGCGGTGTATGAAACAAAACGAGTGTTATCGATCCTGTTGAGACTATTCGGCATTATCGTTAAATGTCCCTCGAACGTTTTAACTATCGGCTCGAAGAGAAAAATGTATTTTTTTGTTCTTTTTCGTTTTTTTTTTGTTTTTTCTCAAAATCACGGATGAAATTTGTATAATTCGATCAAGACACGTGATTCGTGGACACGATTAATCTACGGACTAAGGTTTCGACGTTGCGAAATAATTCGAATCGTAATCCTCGCCACTCTACGCTTTCTTTCTTTTTTTTCACATACGCAATTTTTACTCATTCTCTATTAATCGTAAGACATAATAAAAATTTGACGTGACTTATCAACAGTGAATCTACGAATACCGGATGTTAACTAACGAATCGATTTACAAGAGGCTTGACCAGCAAGCTAACTCGGATCGAGCGGATTTTTTCATTAAACTTTTGCGCTACGATTACACCCGCGCGATTACAGACAAAATTCCAACTGTTCCAATTCTGATTGAGAATTCATCAGGAGGTAAGAGATAAGAATTGAAAAGTTCGTGAAATTCGACCGTATGAATTTAACTTTCGCGTGACAACAACGATAAATGATGACCACTCGAAACGCGGATAAATAATGTCAGTTCGTATCGCGTTTCGCGTAATGGAAAAATAACGAGCACGACCGAACGTCGTGCGATTAACACTCGACCGGGAAAATAATTTATCGGTATTTTTCATTTGTAACGCGCATGGAGCAAAAAGCGCCGAATGTTTTTTTTTGTTCTTCTCATTTTCACGAAAAATTTCACGAGACGATGTTACCTAACTCGAAAACCACCCTCGAAAATTCGAACGTATCTTCCAAGATTACGTAATTTCTTGCCGTTTAATATCGTTAAATATTTCGTTTTATAAATAATACTTTCAAGAACCGTATGTGCTTCATTGCCAAGTAGATGCCCGTGTCGATTCGAATGACTCGCTATTATAAAAAAGATCTAGACTTACTTTTTAACTTTGTAATGTTTCCTTTTTTTTTCTCGCGTCGACCGTAAAGGATATGGGGTGGTAACGGTTATCGAAAATGTTTGATTGGAGAGTATTGTGCAACCTGGATGTCGAGAAATGAACGCGGTTGACTATTTTACAAGATATCGTTTCTTTTTTTCTTTTGTTTTCTTTTTTCTTTCGTTTTTCCTCAACGCAATGACGAGATTTTGTAGAATTTGCCATGGCACGATCATACCGGAAGTACTCCCACGCCCGCTCGACTTTTTGATATTAAACGTGAAAGCGCGTGCCATTATCTTTTTCTCTATCTCTCTACCCTCAAACTTTCGACGAAGTAACTCGTTTCGTTGACAAACATTTCTAACGAGGAGCTTGATTCTCGCCAAGTATCAAATAGAGAGAGAGAGGAAAAGAGAGATCGTTTCATACGATGATTTTGGGGTCTTATTAACGATCCGTACGAATTCATCAAAACCAGTTATTACGGAAAAACGAGTGATCCCGTATTTGCTTTGTTTTTGTTTTTTTTTGTTTGTTTTGTTTCATGCTATGTTTAATATTAAACCAATACTTCTCGTACCTTGTGTTTCTTATTTTTTTGCCTTAACTTCTTCTACAGTCACTCCCGTGCGGACTATTTACTTCGTAAATGCGGCAAATACGGCCCATAATACGGGATTCGCATTGGGCTTCGCGGCTTCGGCCTCGAAATCGAGATCGAGTAACGTTCTCACGCGTCTCATCGCCACCTCGTAATCGTCGTCCGAAAGAGGGGCAAAGGCATTTTCTAAAACATCGGCTGCGTGCGCCAATATTACTAATGCTAGAGTACGACGATCCATACGACCGGCGTCATTCACCCAACGGCACAATACAGCTTCTTGAATCTGAAACGTGGATAAAACAAATGGAAATACGATTTACTCGAATGTTCGCAGAAATAGCGGCGACTATCGAGAGTCAAGAATTTATTTGTATTCGTAAAAACGAATGATAAATAGATAATTTTCTCTAATATTGTTTTACTACGATATATGGGTCAGCGTGTTATTAATTTCTGTCGTTACAAAGTATAAACGTTCTATGTACGACTATTATCATCGCTATTACGAATAAAACTGTGTATTACCGTGTCAGAGCGCTACGTCGAGTATCGCGTAACGTTATTAATATTTTTATATACTTTGTTATACGTGCGATAAACATATACAGGGCGATTTTCCTAAGTTATAGCACCATTTATTCTGGGGTAGATGGGACCATTACAAACAAAAATTGCGAATAAACATTAGGGATATTTTTAATAGTTTACGAGATATCAATTTTTTAAGTTGGTCCAATTAGAGCGCGCCGAGAAGCCTTGAAGCGACCCACTCCCTGCCTTATCCGTAGATATAGCACAGTGTAGGGCGTTATATTTGGGATCGCAAAATTCAGAGCAATCAATTATTATTATTTTATTAGGCAGTCATTTTTATTTGTCGGGCATTGACTGGCTAGGCTACGGCTAGGGCGGAGAGTGGACGGCTCCAACGCTTCTCGGCAAAATTCTGAGCAGTCGATGACCGACAAATAAAAATTACTGCGTAATAAAATAATAATAATTGACTGCTCTGAATTTTGCGATCCCAAATGTAACGCCCTACACTGTGCTAGATCTACGGATAGGGCGGGGAGTGAGTCGCTCCAAGGCTTCTCGGCGCGCTCTAATTGGACCAACTTAAAAAATTGATATCTCGTAAACTATTAAAAATATCCCGAAAGTTTATTTGCAACTTTTGTTTGTAATGGTCCCATCTACCCTAGAATAAATGGTGCTATACCTTAGGAAAATCGCCCTGTATATTATTTCGTGGAGTTGTACGAACGAATATATCGATGAAACTCCCGAGTGTTCTATATTTATGCAGGAGATAAGATAGCGTTTCCTGTGATTAAAATATTCAACGCTTCCATGAAATTATTGCGACGTTCTAGTGAAAAGCCTACGCGCAAATAGGGACGCGCGCATTTGTAAAATAAAAAGCACGTTTTGTACGACTCACCTTTTTGACGAGACGCGTTTTAGCCAGATTGTCGGTGAGCGGATGAGTCGTCATGTCGAATAGAAGAAAATTCTGTTTTTCTGTGGTCAATACACCTTTTTCAACAAGATTCTTGGCTAATCGTTCTCTTACGTTTTTCAACTGATATCGTAATTTCAATGGATTCCACGTTTCGCCTACAACAGAATAGTATATCGTTTCTCATAACGGTTTATCGAACGTTCCATATTATCGAGATTCTTTGATTAACGAGACCGACCGCTAAGATATTCTATCCAACTTTGTACCGGCTCCGGTGGATCGTATTCTTTGAGTCGTTTTAAAGCCTCGTCCAGCAAAACATCGCCGGTAGGCGCGTCGTTCTTCAGGAGCAGCTTTCTCGATAGCAAACCCCTTTTTCGCATACCCGCTTTTTCCAATTCAACGCGTCCTCTGAGACCCAATTCGGCGAGTATGCAACCTCGAAGTCCCGAACTTATGCAATCGTTCCAGAACGACGTGTAACCCTGAAAATAATGTCAACGATGTAATTTTCATACACCTAACCCCAAAATATCAACGATCGATATTTTTTTTTGGCATCGATGAAAAATATTTTCTCAAACAACAATATTTCGAGGTGTACATCACACCGGCACGAATTGAAAACATTGACGGAAAAACAATTATAGGTAAACTTGTTCTTTACCAACCTACATATCCAATGTTAAATAAACCACTAGCTAGTGAAAGATACGGCGCAGCAAAAAATTCAGCATACTTGTATGCGTAAACTAACGGATTTCTCGACACGATCGAACAAAAACAATTGTCGTCACGAACGATTCTCGGATCGTCGTCTGACACTTGTCAAATGTTATCGAGGTACGTGGAAGAATTATACTCGGACCGGCTTAAGGACAAGCTCACGGGATAACAATGTAAGTGTGTGTGTGTGTGTGGGTGGGTGTGTGTTTTTTTACGAACTTCCTTATCTTTGAGACCGAGCAGCAGGACTTCTTCCATAAGCGTGAGCCTCGTAGCTTTGTCCGAATCCTCATCGACGGTTGGATTCGAATTGAGATCTTTCTGTGAATTGTTATCGGAATCTTGTTGATGACCAGCCGATTGTTCGGTATGGCCTCCACCCTGATCGGCCGTGCCATCCTGACCAAGTCCGCTACTGGCGCTGCTGCTATTAACCACTCGTCGTCGTTGCACCAGGCCGTCCGTACGATTCATCGTTCGCGAATCGCGATGTTTTTTTTTGCTTTATTTCAACTTATTCACCACGTGTCACTCGCGTTTACGGCAATATAGACACTTTTTCTTTAGCACCCTCGTTATCTACAAACGATCGATCGACGTTATATTAAATACACGATAAACACAATACTGTTGACGCTTGCTGCACCGATACGACATATCTTTCCAAAATGGCCAAGGGAGAGCTCCTCTCACCCTTCGACGTAAGCGCTCGGTTTAGAACTGCAATGACGGCGCCGACGCTGCTGCCCCCTTGGCTCGCCGAGCTCGAAAGGGAAACTCTCTTATCGATGCGACGGTGTCGTAACCACGGTCTTACATACAGGTCTGGAAACTCTAATGCTGGGAGCCACGATCATGTGTGTCGCTTAGTGAAGACAAATTTCGCTTCTAGCCGCCACTAGTTGTCGCTGTGGTTCCGGGACCCAGATAAACATAACCTCAATACGGTGAGCAACGGAGTGAACGGTTAAGACGTGCATCGTTGAGTCGTTGACAATTATTAAATTATTTTCTGCGTTTCATACATTTTTGATAATTTGAAAGCATTTTTTTTCAAAATGGGGAAGTTGTGCGTCGTACGGAATTGTAAATCCGGCAGCAGAACAGAAGCGAAGTGCTCGATGTTTTTCGTCCCAGAAGACACAGTGATGTGGAAGCAGTGAGAAGAGGCCATTCCAGATAATTAAAGAATAAATAACAAGAATAGAGAAAATAAAATTCAATTAAAAACGGGAAAAATGTAAAATGTATACGAGGATTGATTTGTATTAATATATATCTTTATTTAACTGGACTGCTTGCAAGGAAATAAAAATCAATGTAATATGTTGTAAAGAATGTTTGAATGTTTGTGTATATTAATACTTACCTGCCTGTCAACAACTGGATTACCTGTAAACAAACCGAACGTGACATTAGGATGAAAAAAACGAGAAAAAGTGTCTATCGTATTTATGCTTACCTGGATTTGAACAATTGGAATACTTACAAAATTAACATAAAACATTACCGGATACAAATATCAAAAGGTTCATTTATATATTCATACTTACCTGGATTGAAACAGGTGGCTTACCTGCAAATAACAGAAAATAAACGCGATAATATGAAGAAAGAACAAGTTTCTTTGCATTTATTTATTTATTTTACCATGATGTTTACGTGACATTTCTGTTCATTTATTTATATTATACTTACCCCGATGGAATACTTGAAAACAAACAAAAATCATTACATCAACGTGATAAGATGAATAATATAATAAACATTTTTTTCATGGTTACTTACCTTGATACGTTTAATTAGTTTCAGGAATAGAAGCTGGTTAATAAGATATATGCTACCGTTGACAACCGATTCACAATGAAAAAAAACACATTAATTAAGGGGCAACAACAAAATTTGAAAGAATTCATTTTGTTTACCTTGGTATGATAAAAATGCACGTAAAAAAATGAAAAATATCAGGGAATTTTTTGTATTTGTACTTTTATTAAATTGCATAAGAAAAAAAGAAGACAAATGGCTTTCAACTAACAACCACAAGAATATGAGGGGAGCACAGAACCACTCCGCTAAAGTTTACATGGAATGTGATAGCTTTAGAATCATACATGCTTATCACGCTCGCTTGGATTTAGAAAGTTTACGGTTCGATTCCGATTAATAAGATCATATTTTTTTTCGATCGTATTAATCGAAATTGACGGGACTAACGCCTTTTCCTGATTCTTTTAAAAGTGTTTCAAACTTATAATAAATATCCGCGTAACGAACATGAAGGTGGAACAGAGACAGAGAGATAAAAGCATGGCCGACTAGTGCTGTCTCCGTCTGAAAACCCCCGGCCCCGTCGCGGCGGGTTTTCTGATCGCAACGAACCTAGCGGCGACTAGTGAACTAAAAACGGCTTCAATAAGCGACCTACCCCTTCCACCGGAGTTTCCAGACCTGTATGTAAGACCGTGGTCGTAACGCAAGAATTTTAATCCTACTGCCGCTAGGTGGCGGTCCTAATGAATTATCATCTGTTGGCAGTTTGGTACACAACCGAGTGACAGGACTTTCACTCGTTGCTGAGCGCTCATCAACCCATACTCGTACGCAAATACGAGTGTCAGAAAAAATAGTCACGAAGGTCAATCGTTTGTGAATAAAAATCCGTGTATTGTCTTAAGACGCCGGTATTACGCATTACGCTTTAAAAAGGTATTGAAACGTACGAAAATCACTGAACCCGGTAAATATACAACGGTTAAAAAAATGAACGATATTTCGAGATTTATCGATCGTTCGCAAATGAGTAGATTATCGCACGATAAAGCTAATCTATTGTGTCACACGATTGCGATTGCAAAGACGCGATAGAGTGCGAACGAACGCGATACGTTCGATACTCGACAAACAACCACCGCATCGTTTCGTAGAAATGTTTCTGATACGTAACGTAGTCCGAGACTGTGACAGCTCAGGCTAGGTCGTCAAAATCGAGTGTTAAGTGTAATAAATATAATTGGTACGATTGGTACCTCCCGTGCTCAAGGGGTCGAGAAGAATAGAAAGAGAAGCAGTTGAATAAATGCTCGATATTCACCTGTTCGTGATGCGCGACCACGTAAGATACTCGCAAGTTTAGCGGAGTGCGAAGAGAGAGGGAGCGGGAAAAAACAATCGGCCGAGCGAGTGACCGTGTGTCACTGGTAATCCCCAGGATGGCATCGAGGAACAGTCCAGCCAAAATAACATTAGCCATGATGAAAGGTAACAGAAATATTAAATTAATTGCAACGTTTACTCTCAATGCATTTTTATTCTAAAGTAACGATGAACATACCCTTAAATTCAAGAAATTAGAATCAACCTTTGAATTTTAGCCGAAATTATTTAACTGAAAACTTTGACTAAAGAATTGAACATATTTTGAGTAAATCATAAAATTTTCTCCGATCTACTGCGATTTCCACCATTTTTAAGCGAGTCGAATTTAATTGAAGATTTGTTTGAAAATTTTCAAAATATTCGAGAAGCATCGATCTGTTTTAAATTCATTTCTAATTCTTCAACCGGAAGCTTTCTTCGGATATTCAATATGGAAAGATAGCGCCAAAACTGTTTTTTTTCGTTTTTTTAATGTCGAGTTTTTCTTCCTCTCAGGAAAACCTATAACAACGTCCGTTCCATCGATTCGTTATCACGCGAGCGACGACGAGTTGGAGGAGCTTTATCCAAGCACAGACGACGAAAAGCAAGAAACACCAGAATCCGAGAAGAATTCACCAAAATCGAGTCCCTGCAAGAGCACCAACGACAAAACCGAAGATATAAACAACGAAATTTTCGAAAAACGTTCAGCCAGTATGGACGGTAGTTTGTCCGAAGGAACACCGCCGACCGATCCATGGAAGATGTTTTCGGACTTTCGTGGCAAATTGACAAAAACATTCGAGGAAAAATTGTCGGAGATAAAAAGCGACAAGAAAAACAAGCTCAAACGTAGAAGCGGCGAAAATTCGAGTTTCAGCGATTCCGAGGATTTAGGAGACGCGACGCCAACGGAAGATTTCATTCCCGAGAAACAAGATAAAGAATCAACGACATCGGGACTCCGTCGCAGATCGCAATCATCGAGATTCGGTGGTTTTTCCAACATAAAAACGGGCTTGAAAGCGAAAAATTCTGAGGAAGATAGCGTCGAAAGTGGCGTCGAGGCTGCCGAGCTCGCTGATGAAAATGTATTCACGAATGAAACTTCGGACGAACGCCGTAACGAGACAAATAGCAATGTCGATGCTACAGAAAGGTCGATGATTCAAGGTCGTAACGCCATTGAGATAATTTCAACGAATTCGGAGTACCCCGAGGAAGTATTTTCGCAATTAAAACGACAATTACTCTATCAGCTCGTAGCGATGCCATTTATTCTATTTTTCTCCTATTACATTTTACCTCTACCGGATTATTTGATCGGTTTGATCGCCGGTGTTTGCATCGTTCTAACGACGCAAAAAACAATATCCCGAGTAAAGAATCTCCTCGCGACGACACCCGTTGAGACACCAAATTTAGAAAAACGTGGCGTACCTATCGTCGAAATTCCAGCGGCGGAGGAACTCGCGGTTGTCGATAAATTCGAAGGTTGGCTCAACGAATTGCCGTACGACTACGATCCTGAAAATTATCACGTAGCGCGCACCAATTCCGTGATGTTCAAGCTCGAGGGTGAATCGTTACGGGTATTAGAGACAAGAACGAGAATACCTAAACGAGCAGTTTGGAACGAACCTCAACATTTGCCAAAATTCACGCGAAAGCGCGTGTATTCGTTGGTCGGTGCAAAGGTCGAATTACTTCCCGACGGTCTGACGAGAAGAAGGTGACAATCTTGATTTCCTCGACGATAAAATATCATTAACCCTTAAACCCTTCGGACGAATGTTTTGGTATTTAATTTTTACTTTCGGCCAAAAATAACTTTTGGCCCATAAAATATGGATCGTGTATTGGAAAAAATGTCTCTACAAAGAAATTGAAAAAAAATCATATTTACCAAGATATAACGATTTGAAAAACGCCAGGGTTCAATATGATCCCATATGCAGTTATAGATCGTCAGCCGAAGTATGCAGTTTAAGGGTTAAGATAAATTGAACGTTCGAAGTAATAAAATCGTGTATGTTCATTTGTCTAGACGATGGAGCAAGAAATATCCGATTTGCGTAACATTCGGGAAAGAAGGGGTAATCGAGAATATCGATCTAAACACAGGGTCTGACGATGAAACGCAGAAAATCGAGAGTGACAAGGAGAAAACGATTCTCGAGGAAGGCGAGGACGACGATGAGGAGGAAGAGGAGGAGGACGATGACGAGGATTCGTTACGATCGAGGGAAAAGAAGAAAGATGTTTTTGCCGATTGTCGAGACGAGGACGACGACGAAGAGGACGAAAAATCGAGATTAAAGATATACGTTTTCGCGAGAACCGATCGACAGAAAGAGGATTGGTAATACGATAGTTTTCAGCGGTTACGCTCTCGGAACGTTATTACCTCGACATTACGACGCGCAATCTCTTTACGCAATAATCATCGGATCACGAAAAACTTTATAACGATTTTCAGGTACAGACGCTTGGTACGAGCCGCAAAGTGTCGTAGCAAAAGAAATTCAATATCTTCGCAGAAGGACATTACTCCGTCCTCTAGTTCTCCGACCATCGCGGCTACAAACGTTGATACAAAGAATTCAAACGTAGCCGCGATCGCTGCTGAATTTGCGTCCGAATTGTCGTACAACGCTTACATGAATCGTTACACCGACGTAAGTTCTTTACAAATCGATCTAACGGATTATTCGAATTGATTAATCGTTCGATTTGATTCGTCAACTTTACGATGCATTGATTTTTTTCTTTCTCAAGGCTCAATCGACGTCCCCGACGGAAGTCGGTAGTTCACTCGCTGACAACGATGTCGTCTGGTTAAACGCCCTCCTCGGTCGTATATTATTCGACATGCACAAATCTCCCGATACGATTAATCTTATACAAGAAAAAATACAGCGAAAACTTTCAAACATCAAATTACCCTATTTCATGGAAAGTTTGCTGATATCGGAGCTTGTTATCGGACAGGGAGCACCGGTTATTCATAAAGCAACGAAACCTGTTTTAAACGAGCACGGATTATCGATCGATCTCGATATAACTTACGAGGGCTGTCTGACAATGACGATAGAGACTAAATTAAATCTCATGAAATTAACCAGAGCCGGTTCGGTTAGTGGAAATACACCGGACATCGTCAATACGGATAAACCAAAACCAGCGAGATCGCCTATGTTCGACAGCGATGTCGAAGACAGTCCCGAAACCTCGACCGAGGAAGAGGATAATACGAATCCACCGGCAAATTCGCGGGAATCAACGTCAGTCTCTCCAATTCGTAAATTTCATGGATAACGATGTTTTTTCGTCCACGATACGATTCCTTAATCTTTCTTTACATTTCCATTTTTTTTTCAGACCGACTCAATCATCGGGACGAAAATTTCTCAACATAGTCGACAAACTAGCGGCGAACAGATACTTCCAATCCGTAAGTTTTATCTTTCTAATCCAGCCAAACGCACATGCTACTCTCTCATCTCGCGTCCTCGAGAGATTCGTAGTAACAGGGGATTCGTTTATTTTTTTATTTCCTTTTTATTCCAATTCTCTAACGTACTACGGTCGTGCGAGAGTTGTCGCGAAATAACTTTGCCGGCCAGCTTCGATCCAGATGTCGGATTTGTTCGGGGAGTTTGGAACAAAAAATTGCCCGTCTGCTCGAACTCCTATAATGTGCTAGAGAAAGAAAGAGACGGAGAGAGATGCAAAAATATATTAAAATCGAGATGTAGAAAACCCAAATCTTTTTTTTTATTTTGTTTCTTCAACAGGCTGCCGAGCTTTCCTACGTTCGTCGAGCCATGGAGGGACTCTCCAACACCGAAATACGTCTCATGGTCAACGTCTCGAGTATCAAAGGCTGCCTGACTGTTAACATTCCGCCACCACCGTCCGATCGTATCTGGTATGGTTTTAAGCCAGTACCGAGAATAATTCTTACAACGAAACCGGCAGTTGGTGAAAGAGCCGTAAATATCGGTTACGTTACTAAATGGATAGAAACGAAATTATTGAAGGAATTCGAGAGAGTCGTGGTTCTCCCTAACATGGACGATCTTATGATATCTCTCTGTCCGAATTATCCTTTCCACGATGCGTAGTTACGTTTTTACAAGGGGCTACAAATTACACGCGTACAATTGCGAATTACTCCGTGCGATTGAGAAATACGTTATATATTGATTTTCGGTTTACTACTTGAACTTTTTTCTAAATGGTGAACAATCATTGTTTCTTCGTCGTTTCACTTTGGGCTCTACTGTTTTGTCGCTAGAATATTGTGTACAAATACAGAGTGATACGAGAGTCATTGCCAAATGAGTGGATAACGGAGGGAAGAGGAGAAATAGGCGGGTGTGTGGGAAGTCGAGTAATCATATTTTCGATTATGTTGCAACGATAAAACAAAAGGTTTATTGTAAATAATCGTATTAAGCAGATAATTGTGATCATCGATGTCGGAACATCGAAAGATTGCAACGAAAATAGGTTTTTTTTTTTAAATTCACGGTTGCTAACCCGAGGTTATGTTTCTTCTACACGCTTTAGGTCTTGGGCTTTATTTTTTACGAGAATACGATCAATATCACGATATACTATTTTTCTGAAGATATTTTTTGATTCGTCAGGCACGTTTTTTATTCTACTATGTGTGTTCGTGATGCGAACTTGAGTGTTTTAAAATGTCTCTTCGGTTAACTCATCTACGCATAATACGCCAAAAAAATAATCATATATATGGACTTTTTTTTTGCGCGGATTGGTTCGATAGGAGAATTTTGATAAATTATTGAACGAATAGATTCAACATGAAACCAAAGGGAAGTTGGGAATAGGAGTTTGTGAAGATAGTGCTTCAATTACAAATTCAAAGAAAAGAAAAAAGGGGCGAAAGGACAGATAAATCGAAACGATCCTTGTATCGCCTTGGTTCGATACGAAACCGTCCAATTCTACCCCCCCCCAAAAAAAAAGAAAAAAGAAAGAAAGAGTGGATGTTTGTCAGAGTCGCGTCTCGTTACAAAAATAAAAACAAGAAAAATGCCGCGTGTACCGTAGGGGGTTGGGAGTGCGAGAAAAAATAAAATTTCCAGGCCCGATAAAATAAAGATACAAAAAAAAACGGTAGCTGTTTTTTACGAATACACGCCTCGATGTACAGGTCGTTATTCCTTCGTGTTTTCCATGTCTTTGTTATAAGAAAAGAAAAATTAACGTGAATGAGAAGAAAGAGAGCGAGAGAGAGAGAGAGAGACAAAAAAAAAGAGAATAAAGTATTATATATATTTGTTGAGAAAAATGTAACAACGATGTAACCCACGAAAAATCCTAGTAGATTGAAAACGAGCAATTTTCAAAATTCAAACAACGAAGATGATGAACAGAGAAGGATAAAAAAAATATTTAACGTCGACGTTTCGACATAGAGGTAAGTCATATCGAAACAAGGGTAATTATCATAGACTTGAGCGAGGAAATAAAAACAATAATCCGCGTTACTCCAGAATCTCGTCGATTTTTATTCCACGCGTCGCTGACGCGTTTCGAGAGAGAAAAAATGAAGAAAAAGAAAGAAAACACCATTTCACATTGAACCTCTTATAAAACAATAATATCACAGTTCGGAGATCGGTATCTTACGCTCGAAGTACGCACTGTATGTACACGCATGACAAAAAAAATATATATATAAATTTTTGTTTTCTCCTTAATTTTATATATATATATATATAAATCTATATATATCTATACGCTATATACAATATCGCCTAGCCCGTTTATTTTATTTTCTGGCTTAATCCTCGGGGGGCTGCGAACGATCGCTAACTTCGCAGAAAACAGGGTGCGCTCTTGAGTTCCCGCACGGCTTCGGCCCACGCCTCGAGCCTCGGGGCACAAGCCAAAGTAAGATCGCCGAGTCGCTTTCTCGCCATTATCACAAATTCACCCTGACCGTGTCGGGCATCGCAAGCAGTTGGTACGCGAACTCGTACTTCTCTCTGATATCGTAGATCGGCCGAGTCCACTTCGTTATCCTTGAATTGAGAAAAACGGATTAACGGGGATTAAGTAAATGTCGTAAATACGATAATATCGGGTAAATGAATGATTAATTGTAATTAACGTTTTATATTTTGGTTTTTCATGGTTTTAGGCGTATTAACGATTGTTTACCTCATTTTCCTCGACGCGTCGCAATGTTTTGGTGACTCGGAGCACGAGCTCGGCAGCTTCGAGATCTGGCCGTCTTTCGACGGCGCTGACGGTACCTCTCGCGACTAGATCGCTCTTGCAGTAAGCCTCGGCGAGTTCTTCCTTAGAACAAGGTCTGCACTCGGCTTCTTCGTCGCGTTCGGAGTAATTCTCGCGAATTCCGCTAGTCTTTTCCTTGTGGGGAGTAGCTAGTTCGAGGTCGTAGCGTAATTTGACGGTCGAACGTCCGCGAGTTGGTTCGTCGGCTTCGACGTAAAGAGCGGCCAATTGTCCCCTGGAGTGAAAGCAACGATGTAGGGCCTCGTGTTTGCCATCACCGAGCGAATAAATCGGCCTCAGAGTTCCTTTTCCCTCGAGATAAACACGCGCCGGACCGGATATCTTTACGCAGCCGCGAAAACTTCGTCCCTCGCTTCCGCCCGAGAGAACGACGCGGAGTGCACCACGTGGGTAACGCCAGGAAACTGTGCCGCGTGAGCACCGAAGGTAAACCGGTCTCACACCTTTTCCACCTCCGCCACTGCAATAATTAAGAAAAATTCGTAAACGAGAAATCTTTTTATTAACCCAATCACGAAATAATGAAGGGAATCGAACGCTGTCGGCTCCGTCGGTAAGTTTACCGACTGATGTAATGTTTTCGCGAACGCAAAGAAACATAAAGGTCAAAGCGGTAGAGGAACGAGTAATTCGAAAAATTACAATAAAATACAAATCATTGGAAAAGGTTGGCACGGGGAATAAAACTTTTAAAAAGAGTGCGATTAAGAAAGATTGAAGAAAAATAAAACTTTGAAAGGTTACGGCGAACGATAAACTAATTTATAGAAATAACGGTAAACGTCGACGAAAGCAACAGCCGGCAACTCCACCGTTTCGAGCCGCATAAATTTCGCGCGCGGTCGGTAACCGACATTCTTATTCAAGTATTTCCGCCCCGAACCGACAGATGGCAGCACACGTACTGTCATCGCAGTCTCTACAAAACAAAACCGGTTTTCAGGTCGTACGACCGGTTCGCGCTTTAATAAAACTCGGCTTGCTTTTCACCGCAGGCTATATTAAATTATCATCCGACCATATTACACATCGGTACCCCACGACCGATGCCCGTACAGCGTTCCACGGACGCGAGATTGTTTCTCGATACTCGAGAAATACGTATTTCAGTTGATTTTTCTCGTTCACGCGAACGACGTGCGCGCGCTTTTAAACGTCGGAACGAGGTAAGAGTTGTAACGAGACAGAGACAGAGAGAGAAAGAGAGAAAAAACAAGAAACTAAGAGAAATAAAAAAAAAATGGCCGCGTATTCTACAATCGTTCGACCTTGTCATTAATACCGCTATCGTTATAATTATTTTTATGCCGGGGTATGGTTCAATTGACGATTCAGCGTGAAATACGATATCATTGAAGGAATTTTCTTCGTTCTTCAAAGTTCCGCGCGCTTTGTATTATTTTGCCCGCGTAGTCATTTAATTTTAGGATACGTAGGTAGAAAGCCGAGGAAAGATTTGAAAGACGGTTATTCGTACCGAGAACCAGAAATGAAACAAAAAAATAAATAAAAATAAATATACTTCGTGTACACATGGCGATTAACAATTTATATGTATACCACGTTTTCAAATTAATAAACACGATAATCCATCGAGTTTTCCCGTATATAAATCCTACAAACATATATGGGGCGAAACTCGATCGATAACTTTATCGGTAACGAGAAATTTTCGAGTCGTTGCGCGCGCAGCGCGTTACGGGCTATTTACCGTTTCCACAATCCCTAATTACGACCGGTCCTCAACCGGGGCAAACGCTACGTCGTACGTATATTATATATGTGGCAAACACGAGGAAGCGAGACGAAGGATATGAGTGAAAGGTGTATCCAACTCGAGATAGACGAGAGAACGCGAGTTCTTTAAGCTAGAAATGGAGCGACGGAAAGACCAACGGTCCCTTCCTCGGGCAATTACTGTACAGCTTTCTCGTTTGCCAATTTCCAAGAAAAAGAAGAAGAAAAAAAATACGGTAACGCGAAAAGAATAACGGGAATGAGAATGCCATGAGAAAAATGAAATTGACCGTACAAACAAACAATCAAAAAATATAAATGGAATATAAAAAAGAAAATAGAAGAATGAAGAATTCAAGAGATACGCGCGTATACAAAGAATGTGTACGGTATAATTATTCCTCGGTGAGAAAACGAAGAAAATAAAGAATATTAATGTTTCTTTTTTCATAAAAATTTATACGGCAAGATGAATCTTTTTTTGCAATGGGAAAACCGTACCGACAGCGCAATATCGTAAAATTAATGACACGTTCTATTTATTACTGGATGATGAAAAAAAAAAAAAAAAAAAAACGAAACGATAATTTAATAGTACACGTACCTTCCGCTCCAATCGCACTGGTCGGCGCTCGGAACGTTCGCGTGGGTCGGAGCACCAGAAACCGTTCTCGCAAGATGTATTACCGTAATCACAACGAGACCAAGTATCACAAAGCGAACGGAACGACCACCGTACTTCATTGTTCCGCACGTCATTTTATTCAACACGTTATAAAATGATTATTCCCTCTTCCTCGATCACTAATTATTCTCTTTATCGAAGATTTTATTCTAAAAATCCTCGCGAGAGATCATAGCCTCATAATAATTGGTTGCTTCGCAGATTCTTTTTTCCTTTTTTTTTAACCGTTGTCAACACACCGAGATTTCTATTCGTTCATGATCCGTGACTCAAGAACGACCAATCTTCGCGCCTAGGTCACTCGCACGTAACCTTCTCACTATACAACTTGCACTATTTTTCTTTTCGCTTATTCCTCGATCAATTTTACACTCGAATTTATCAGATGTCAGGGGCTTGACGTAATCGTCGATTTTTAATGGGTAAGCTCGCTCAACGACTTTCCCGCGTGAAAACTCGATTATTATGATCGAAGCGAGGATTTTTCGAGAGAGTCTCGAGACGCTTCGACATGACGATCCTCTCGACAGCGCGCGGAGAATCGTACTGGCGCGTCCTGGCGAGCGTTAACCCAAAGCTTGGGTTGCCTTGCCCCCTCTCTCTTCTCCTCCCCTTCCAGACCCCATCGACTCGACCCTTTCCCCCACTCCACTCACAACGCGACATCGAGCACAGCGCACAGCCCGAAGTGCCCAACGGGCAAACACGCAGTATAAAACAGAGAGAGAGCTCGTTCTCGTTTCTCGACAATGCTCGAAGGAAGGGATTTGTATCGGGCGTTCTCTGCTCAAAAAAAAAATAAATAAAAACACTTTTCTTTTTATTCTCTAAAATATTCGCGCATTTTGTCATTCTTACGAAATATATTTCAACCGTGAATTTCGTTTGAAATAATTGTCTTTCATACATTTTACACTCATTTTTTTATTTTTTATTTTTACGTATTAAAAAAAAAATTCATGTTACGAATTGAAAAAAAATGTAACGAGGGGCTAGAATTTTTTGTTTTAACGTCGAAAGGAATAATTTTAAGAGGTATACGGCAAATTTATGAATAACGGGGATTATTCGAGAAGCATGAGAAAAAAAATGGCCAACCTCGCGGAGAATGGCCGCATACGCGTATAGTATACTTTAATGGCATACCGAGCGACGCTGGAACAAAACTCCACGATCGGCACGGCAAACTACCGAAGACTGTTCGGCCACTTGCGTCACGCTCGGATCATTATGGAAAAAAAACTTCTACTGGCCGGGGACAACGCTTTCACCACCTATCCAATCCAGATTTTATGTTTCTTTTTCTCTCTCTCTCTCTCTCTCTCTCTCTCGTACGTGGACGCGCGTTATTATGCGCATGGACAAATATGGAACGAAAATTGGCAATTCTCGTGCAATAATGGACTTTCGGTCGAGCGGATTGAAAATTGCGCCGCCTGGTGGTCGAATCGAGAAACTAACGTAACGAACCTTCGAGCATTGGTAATCGATGCCGATTTTGACCCAAGAATAAAATTCCTTAGATTTTCAAAAATAAAAAATTACGAAAATTATAGTAAATAATTTTTTTTTTTAACCACTAAAATTTTGTCATTTTTTGCTTTTTTTATTCACAGATTTTTATTAACATTGTAGGTATATCTAAATTAACGAATTTATTCAAAAATAAAGTGTCGATAATTACTCACGAAAATAAGAAGAAAAAAAAAACGTTAAAGTCAATTTTTTTTAAAATCTTAAACTACTTATGGTGAAGCTACGAGCAAAATCTTCAAGCGTACGAGTCGCCGCGAGGCTTTTCGAGCTCTCGTTATATATTTCTCCGATACGTTTCACGTGCGCGCCAAGAGAATACGACACGGATCGAGAATGCGAGCGAACGAATTTGAGACGATGTGTGTACCAAAGTTCCTCGTACGAGACTCGTAAAAGTACCAGGAATCTCTCGGCCCGAAGCCATTAGCGCGTAAACAAAGCCGATCGATCGAATCCAAAGAAAAATTCTATTCGACATACCCGAATAATTAAATTAAAAGTTGATAAAAAAAAATTTTAAAAAAAAGAAAAAGTCTTGGTACTTGGAAAAAAAAATAATACTTGAAAAATGTATATTTAAAAAATAAAAAAAATCAATAAAAGTACGAATAAGTAATTAATCTTTTATCTGGAAAAATAATTGGTCATTTAATTCGTCCGCATTAGTCACCTTTCGTCTGCGAAAGCTCGGACGTTTCTAGCATATCGTATTACCGTGCACGTATGATGTTTGTAGAGTAGGGTGAAAAGAGTGAAGAAAAAAAAAAAAAAAAAAAAAAAAAGTGAGGTTGTCAGAGATGTGGGCCGATTCGCGGTGAACCGTGACTCGACTGCGAGCGAGCGAACGAGTGCATACCGAATTGACTGTCACGCGTGCATATATATATATGGTTACAGTACTTACAATACCGAGCTGGAGGAATTATCGTGAACGCGCGGTGTGGTCAACGCACGGGCACCTTTCCACACGACTCCCCAGGGAGAAGACGAAGTAAAAAAAAAAGTGAGAGCGATAGAGAGAGAGGCCAGCAAAGGCGATCGGATCCATATCCAGTTTCCAATCGTATCGAGTCTCCCGGGTGCTCTCGTTAAGTGCAGAATTCGTCGATCGCTTATATTTTTCCGAGAAATCAGCCTCCCGCTCTCGCGACTTTAATCTCTCGATTATTTATATGAATTTATCAATCAAGCTTCGATCAAGTTTCGGGAGTGAATCGAGAGGATTTATTAATTCATTAAATCTGCACGTCATTCCGATTTTCTGATCATCTCGGAGAGAGCTTTCGTTAGACAGCGTTTCCTGTTTCCAAATGAAGAAAGAAAATTGTTTAAACAATGTACATTGGGATTAAAACGATCGAATATTCCTGGAAATATAAATGTTTGAAGGGAGAAAAGCATCGCTTTTCATTTTAGACTTCTGCGCAGCCGTGTGCGCATGTATGCGCGCGCACGAGTGCGCGCATGCGCGGGCGCATGTTCGTCGCGATACTTTTGTTAATTCCGCGCATGCAGTGCCCATAATCGTGCTCGTCTTTCATCCTCTTTGATGGGCACCACTTGACCCAAAGATGCCTGACGTCATTGTCGTCTCGCGCGTCGCGAACGACGGAGGACGTCGAATACGTGCCTGTCTCGCAAGAAAGAGAAAGACTCGAAGAGACACGATCCGAGCGAGAGACAAAAGAGGAGACTATCGTAGAATACCATTTACTACCACATGGTAGGAATGATATATGGTTAACGAGGGGCAAAAGAAGCGATCATGTAGAAACGATGAAAAGGAGAATTGAGCGGGATGCGAGCGCGGGCCAATTGAACTAAATTACCGGAGCACGCGTCTCGTGGCCGGCGCGCACATACTTCAGAAAATCATCGAGTCAATAAATGGGAGAGAGCAACCGAGATTATAGCCGTGCCACCGCGACGAGAAACGAGAAAATCGTTTTTCATTTCTTGCTTTTTTTTCGCGGTACTTTCCCTAAGGTGATCAATTTTTATAGATCCGGATGGAAGGGCCGAATGCAAGAGCGGAAATGATAATTTTACATTTTTTTTTAAATCGAACTTTCGCGCGTAATTGTTATTATACGAGCTTGAAAAATCGGCACGTTTTGTAATTACGAATGACAGAAAATGAATTCTTTCCCTAAGGTGATCAATTTTTATAGATCCGGGTAGAAGCGCCGAATGCAAGAGCGGAAATGATAATTTTACATTTTTTTTTTAAATCGAACTTTCGCGCGTAATTGTTATTATACGAGCTTGAAAAATCGACGCGTTTTGTAACGACGAATGACAGAAAATGAATTCTTTCGATTCAATTTTTGGGCTTCGTTCGATAAGCGAAAACTGTGGAATTCACATGGCTTTAATTTTATCCTCGTTTTTTGTTTTCTTAGTTTTTGGAAAAACTTTGAAATCGTTCCGATCGAGAGAAATGCATGCGAATGCATTTTTCAAAATATAAATCGTCAGAATTTGCCAAATTTCAATTTTCATTAAATTTATAAGAATTCCCCTCAACGATACCAAAATGGTAATTATTTTTTCAACCGTTAACAAGAACCTAGTGAATTTTCTCCAAACAAACAATAATAAAACACGAAACTAAAATCGTTTATAAAATCCGCAGTGATTTTCCTCCCACGACGATAAATGCACAGCTATTTACTCATGGACGCGCATGCGTTTCCCTCGCACAGACCCCTCGCATTGCTGAGCGTATCTTCTGGCTGTTGCGCGATCGACCTCGGAATGATCGTCGAGACGGAATGATTCGATCAATTATACGCGCTTTTTTCAACCTGCGCGTCGTCGTAATCTTTGATCGTGGAAAGAAAAATAAAAACAAGGTGGCGCAGATTTTCCCAGGATGAGACCAACTGATAAAACGGTGCTCGTTCCACCCTTGGGCAACGGAAAATACGATTATGCTGTGTGGGGAGAGGAAAGAAGACGGGGGAGGGAGGATCGAGGCATTTACGTCTCGGCGCAGTCCGAACAACGGTAGCGAGAAAATCACGCATCAGTCGTCGCGCGGAGCAACTAGACTGGAAATGATAAACGATGCGAAAAATTGTTTCTCGCTGGCCACGATTTCACGCGTTAAATTGCAATTATCGAATGAACAAGGTGAGATTTTTTATGTAAAAATGACGGGAACAATATTGCCGCGAAGAGAAAAAAAACGAAAGAAATTTTTATGAAAAATGATAGCAGGCAGTTATCGACAGCTTGCATTTCAAATTTGATGCGAATATTACGAGTTTCACCATGGCGGGGCCAAAATGTTTGCCCAAAAACGAAAAATTTATTAAATTTGTGCAAAAATTGATATGTGAATTATTTGGATATTCGTATTGAGAAGTACTAATTGCGATTATAATTAATCGACGAACATTTGATGCCGGGGTGAAAAATGACGACCAAAAAAAACGAAAATTGATTCGATTCGGCCCAAATTTGATGTCTACTGTTTGGAAATTCCTATTAAAACTCACTAATCATGTTTATAATGAAACGACAAGAATTCTAATCTCAAGATCACGATGTCAAAACTTGGACCAAAAAAAAAAACAAAAAATTAACGCGATTTGCCAAAAAAAGAAGAATTATTACAAATTACCAGTTACGATGATGAGTAAACGACAAAAACACTCGAGTTTCAAGCTAGCGGTGTCAAAATGACAGTAAAAAAAATCGAAACATTTTTCTCGCCCCTATCACCGGATAAAATACAATTACAATTACCCCAAACTGTACTCACGCCTCGTCGATGAACGTCCTCATATCGACTCGTCCAGGTGACGATTCGCGCGGTTTTCTCTCGTAGCAACAAATTCCCAGAGTGCGCATCCCAGTTCGATATCCATCCACAGAAATATCACCGTGACAATTTGGATCTAGA
This sequence comes from Netelia inedita, assembly GCA_964017225.1. Taxonomy (NCBI): domain Eukaryota; kingdom Metazoa; phylum Arthropoda; class Insecta; order Hymenoptera; family Ichneumonidae; genus Netelia; species Netelia inedita. The sequence continues at coordinate 13,219,175 of OZ024922.1, forward strand.
CTCCGATAGAGACTCTCGATATGCCTAAATGTGAGTCAAAAGTAAACGAGAACGTCGGCCTATTAATATTAGATTACCAGACCCGTATAGGAGCGACAACGGAAACGAAAGATGAACAAACAAAAAAAAAGAAATAACGGAAAG